>JAPVLO010000795.1:0-441855 GCA_027257055.1 Cephalopachus bancanus | reverse complement strand
GTCAACCCACTCAGATCTGACATGTCTGTGCGTGTTCCAGCGTGGGGGGGGGCATCTGTCTCTCTATGTCTGATGAGAAGATAGCTTCTGGGTCCCAAGATGGAGTCTGGTGGAGCTGGGTGGGGAACGCAAGTTTTTCCCTGATTTGGAACTGAGAAGATGGTGCCCATTGGCATCTCGTACTGGTTTTGGAATTTCAAATTTCCCCCGACCTGCCATCTCCATGGATCCTCCTGCTTGTGCCTTGTCTGCTACTGTAGGAGGTTAGGAGATGGCATGGGCTGGGTCCCAGGTGGTGAAGGCAGGTATCTCTGCCCTGAGATGGCAGATGATACTGCACCCCCAGGTTTCCAATCTCAGGTCAGTGGTGATTTGCAGTCACCTCCGGAGAAAACCCCCAGGTGCATGAACCCAAGTCTTTCCTCAGATGGACTTTCACTCACCCACTGACCCACACCCACTCACACACAGAGTTTTTATGGATACTTGCTTTTGCAGAGACTCCACAGTCCTACCTGTTCCATTGCCATATTGCCTGGAAGCCTATATATATATATATATATTTTTTTTTTTTTTTTTTTTTTTCTTTTTTTGGAGTCTTACTCTGCCTAGGCTTGAGTGCAGTGGCATGTCATGGCTTACCATACTTTGAACTTCGGGGCACAGGTGATCCTTCAGCCTTTGGCCTCTCGAGTATCTGGAACTACAGGTGTGTACCGCCATACCCATGTTTTTACATTTTTTTTTTTGTAGAGATGTGATTTCCCTATTGGTGTCCAAGCGGGTCTTGAATTCTTAGACTCAAGCAATCCTCTTACTTCAGCCTTCGAAAGTGCTAGGATTACAGACATGAGCCACTATGCCCAGCACAATTTTGGATAATTTTCCAGGGTATGTCATTTTTTGGAGTCAAAATTTAAAATCAAACTTGGATCCCATACTGCAAAGATATTCCTAAATATCTATGAAACAATGTATTGGTTTAAGGATCAGATGTCTTGGGATCTTTTTTATGTAATGAAGTAAGGATCAATACAAAGAGAGTTCTCCTAACATGCACCCAGATATGGACTGTGATCTGAATCTCTATCTGAAAAGTGAAACAACATCAGTCCTTCAGAATAAGTTATAGAAGAATGCTCAAGACCATAAAACCCAAAATTTCCCTCTTTATGTGACTAGTCTTCCTAGTATGAACATTGCCATGGAATCTATACAACAAAGGTAGCTTTAAATGCTATTGCAAATATCAAGTGTTTTAAAAAAAATAGATTTTGACCCAGAAGGCACATAGTTTAAACTAATAAGTAGCTAGTTAATTGAAGTTAACTCCTTTATTCAGAGATAATGTTGATCCTGAAATACACAGTTCAGAAAAACAAATTAGATAATGCAGCACAATACCTCACCCCTGTGGTAGAAGCCCCAAGAAGCTGAAATAATCATGCCCCTCTTTTTCATAGGTATGTCCTTAAATGTCATAACTTCCTAAAAAGGGGGTACCCTTTATTATAGCTAGACTATATAAAGAATTAGTTAAATTGAATTGTCTCAATTTTAATTAATTGGCTTTATTGAGGTACAATTTATAGTAGCAAAATTTACCAATATTTGATGTACAATTTGATGAGCTTTGATAAATGTTTAAGGTCATGTAAGTACCACCATGATCAAAATGTAGTTCTGTCATGCCACTTTGCAATGAATTCCTTATTCTAACCATAGGCCTCTGCTTTGTGCCACTACAAATTTGCTATATGTTTTTAGTAGATTTGCACATAAATAGAATCATATTATATATTATTTTGTGTGTGTTTCTTTCATATATGCTGTTACACGTATCAATAGTTCATTCTTTTTATTGCTGAATAGTATTCTATTGTATGACTATAACATAATTTATCTATTCACCAGTTGTTGGGCACTTGAATTATTTCCACGTTTTTACTACAGTGACTAATGCTGCTACAAACGTTTGTGTACAACTTTTGATGTGCACATGCATTTCATTTCTTTTGGTTATGTAGCTGGCAGTGGAATGGCTGAATCAAAGGATAAGTGTATATTTAACATTATAAGAAACTATCAATTTATTTCCCAAAGTTGTATGATTTTACATTAATACATGCAATTTGAGAGTTCCAGTTGCTCTGTACCCTAACCAACACTTGGTATTATAAGTCCTATTTTATTTTAGCCTTTTTAGTGGGTATTCAGTGGTATGTCATAGTGATTTTAATTCGCACATCTCTAAAAACTAATAATATTAAACATCATTTTATTTACTTCTCTTGCCATTTTTATATGCTTTGGAGACCTGTTTATTCAAATCTTTTGTCCATTTCCTTATTGGGATTTTTCTTACTGAATTGTAAGTTATTTATTTTACATTCAAGTCCTTTGCCAGACAGATGTTTTAAACTTTTTTAGTTTTTTTTTTTTAGATGAGTTCTCACTGTTGCCCAGACTGGTCTCGAAATCCTGGGCTCAAGCAATTCTCTCACTTTGCCTCCCAAAGTGTCGGAATGTCAGTCATGAGCCACCAACCCAGTCTAGATAGATGTTTTGCAAATATTTTCTTCCAGTCTGTGGCATACCTTTTCATTTTCTTAATAATGACCATTGAAGAATGGATATTTTTAATTTAGGTAAAGTCCAATTTATCATTGTTCTTTTATGATTTGTGTTTTTTATATTTATGAAATCTTTGTCTAATTCAAAGTCTCAAAATTTTTCTCCTATACTTTCTTCTAAAAGTTGTATATTTTTTGTTTTTATGCATAAGTACAGGACACATTTTAAGTTCATTTTAAGAAAATTTTATTTTAAAATTATGGGGTAAAATTCAGGGTTAAGTATACAAATATTCATTGTGCAGGTACCCTTGTTGATGAGGTGTGTCCCCCCTTCCCCAGGCAGATATCGATTACTGTCAATTCCACCTCTCAGCTCCCAGTTTTCCACTATCAATCCTTTTCTTATAGTATTATGGTAGTTATTCAAGGTCCACTTATGAGTGAGAACATGTGATACTCAGATCTTTGTTTTGGTGAAAGATCAGTCAGTATTATAAACTCTAATTCCATCCAGGTTGTTGCAAAGTTCATGATTTTGTTCTTTGTGGCTGTGTAATATTCCATTGTGTATATGCAACACATTTTTTAAATCCAGTCCTCTTTTGATGGGCAGCAAGGTTGGTTCCATGTTCTTGCTGTTGTGAACAATGCTGCGATAAACATACATGTGCAGGGATCTTTTTAATAGAGTGATTTGAGTTCTTCTGGGTATATTCCCAGTAGGGGGATAGCAGGGTCAAAGGTCGATTTTTAGAACTTTTAGGAATCACCACACTGATTTCCACAGAGGCTGTACTAGTTTGCACTCCCACTAACAGTATGGAAGTGTTCTCTTTTTGCCACATCCTCTCCAGCATCTGTTATTTTTTGAGTTATTGATGGTGGCCATTCTGACTGGAGTTAGGTGATATCTCAGTGTCGTTTTAATTTGCATCTCCTTGGTGACTAGTGAGGCTAAACATTTTTTTCCTGTGTCTGTTGGCTGCTCGTATGTCTTAAATGTAAAACCTCAAACTATAAGAACCTTAGAAAATGTAGGAGACACCCTTAAGGAAATTGGAACTGGCAACCAATTCCTGATCAAAACCTGAAGTGCCCATGCCGTAAGAGATAAGACAGAACAGTGAGACTATCTGAGAATCCTATATTCTGTTACATCCATCTAATTTTTTATCTTTTCACCAATAGTAGATTCTTTGATTACACCAGCTTTATAGTAGGCTTGGAAAACAAATAGTTTAAATCTTCTAATTTTTTTCTTTTTAAAAAATTGCTTTGCCTATTCGAACTTCTTTGTAGATTCATTAAAAATTGATAATCAACTTGTCATTTTTTATATAAAAAAGACAAAAAACCCTATTGGGATTTTCATTGTAATTGCATTAATCTGTGGATCAATTTTAGTAGAATTTACAGCTTAACAAAATTGTGCCATCCTCTCAAGAACATGGTGTATTGCTCAATTTATTAAGGCTTCCTTTAATTTATCCCTGTGGGATTTTATAATTTTTCAATGTTCCCAGACTTAGGGGGGAAATCATTCAATTTTTCTCTATTAAGTGTGATGTTAACTGTAAGTTTTTTTTAAAAAACAAGAACCCTTTATCAAGTTGAGAAAGTCTTTTATGTTTCTAGTTTGCTGAGAGTTTCTCTTATCAACAAATATTGCATTCTGCCAAATATGCATTCATTTAAAAGGTACATGGAACATTCACCAAGATAGACCGATTTTAGGTCATAAAACAAACCTAAACAAATTTAAAATAATTAGAATGATACAAAATATGTTCTCTAACAATGGTGTAGTAAAACTAGAAATCAATACAAGATTAAAATCTCTAATGAATCCAAAATTAAACAACACACTAATAAGTAATACATGAGTGAAAAAGAAAATTTCAAGAGAAATTTCAAAGCATTTGAACTTTTCTAGGCAAGGTGCCTCATGCCTATAATCCCAGCAGTTACCTCAGTTGATATAAACATGTTACTTTTCTTCTTTAGACTGTTAATATGTTTGGTTACATTTTTTTTTTCAAATATTGATCCAGACTTGCATTCCTGGGATAAAACTCATTAGTTGTGATGTACTATACTTTTTATGTAGTGCTATATTAAATCTGCTAATATTTTGTTGAAGATTTTTGTGTTCATGTTCACGAGGATATTGGTCTGTAGTTTTCTTTTTTTGTGTTGTCTTTGTCTCACTTTGGTGTCAAGATAATTTAGACCTTGTAAAATGAGTTGGGAGTGTTTCCTTTAATTCTACTCTCTGTAATACTGGTATTAGCTCTCCTTTAAAACATTTGTTAGAATTCACCAGAAATGATTATTTGGGCCTAGAGATTTATTCTTTTTTTTTTCTTTATTACACATTCCATTTCTTTAATCGTTATAGACCTATTCATGTTATCTATTTTATAATGGATGAGTTTTAGTAATTTTTTCTAGAAGTTGGTCCATTGATCAAAGTTGTTAAATTTTTTGTGTGTAAAGTTGTAATATTTTATTACTCTCCTTTTAATATCTGTGCGTTCTGTAGTGATATTCCATTTTCCATTCCTGATATTGGTAATTTGTGTCTTTCCTTTTTAAAAAAATTGGTCTTGCTATAGTTTTATCAATTTTGTAAATTTTTCAAAGAAACAGCTTTTGGGTTAAATTTTTCTCTTGCTTTACTGTTTTGGTTTTATTGATTTAAGCCCTCATCTTGATTATTTCCTTCTTTGTTCTTGCTTTGGTTTATTTTGCTCTTTAATTTTTAGTTCTTAAGTGGAAACTTAGATTATTTATTTGCGACCTCTCTTCTTTTCTAATATAAGTGCTTAATGGTATAAATTTTCTTTAAGAACAGCTTCAGTTGTATCTCACAAATTTTGATATGTTGTACTTTATATTAAGTTCAAAATTTTTCTGAGGTGGAGCTTCTACAGGTGTACACCACCACCCCTGTAATTTTTTGGTTTTTTTGAAGAGATGAAGTCTCTCTATGTTGCCTAGGCTGGTCTCAAACTTCTGGGCTCAAGTAATCCTCCTATCCTGGTCTCCCAAAGTGCAGGAATTATACGCATGAGCCACCTTGATGGCAGAGTTCAAATGTTTTGAAATTTCTCTTTCAGTTTTCTTTTTTTACCCATGTATTAATTAATTAAGTAATTAATGTATTTATCTACTCATGTATTATTTATCCGTGCGTTTAATTTTGGATTGATTGGAGATTTTAATCTTGTATTGATTTCTAGTTTAATTACACTATGGTTAGAGAACATACTTTATAAATTCCAATTATTTTAAATTTGATAAGGTTTGTTTTATGACCTAAAATAGGGTCTATCTTGGTGAATGTTCCTTGTACCTTTTAAATATATTCTGCTGTTGTGGGTGGACTATTGTATAAATGTCTATTAGATTCAGATATGTTGTGTTATTCAGTTCTTTTCTATTCTTGCTAATTTTATGTCTACTACTTCTGTCACTAGGAGAAGAGTTTTGAGTTCTTCAGCTATAATTGTGAATTCGTCTTGTGTTTTTTTTTTTTTTTTTTTTTTTTTGGTCCTGATTTTTAGGTCATAAAACAAACCTAAACAAATTTAAAATAATTAGAATGATACAAAATATGTTCTCTAACAATGGTGTAGTAAAACAAGAAATCAATACAAGATTAAAATCTCTAATGAATCCAAAATTAAACAACACAATAATAAGTAATACATGAGTATTACTTTGTGTTTTTTGGAATGCATGTAGTTACGTGCATATGTGTTTAGGATTCTTGTGTTTTCTTGATGAATTGACCCATTTATTAATATGTAATACCTATTTTTTATTATCTCAGTTTGTTTTCTTTGAAGTCTACTTTTATATTGATATAACCATTTTAGCTTTATTTTTATTTATGCTTGTTTGGTATGTTTTCTCTTTTTCTTCTAATATGCCTATTTCATTATATTTGAAGTGAGCTTTTTTTGTGGGCAGCATATAGGTAAATCATGTCTTTCTCATCCTTTCAGACAATTTCTGTGTCTTATTTGATGTGTTTAGAACATTTACATTAATATAATTTTAGCATGTTTGCATTTGTCTACCATTTTACTATTGGTTTTATCTTCTGTCTCTTATTTCCCTATTTCTAATTTTCACCCTTCTTTTGGATTGTTTGTAAAATTGTGTTCCATTTTAGAGATTGTAATTTTGACTATATAACTTTGTATAATTATTTTAGTGGCTTCTGGAATTATAAATACATACTTATCTTTTCACAGTCTATTAAATATTAATATTTTATCACTTTAATTGTAATCTCAAAACCACCATTGGGTCCCTTTTCCCTTCCCGCTCTACACTATAGTC
Organism: Cephalopachus bancanus; assembly: GCA_027257055.1. Classification (NCBI taxonomy): domain Eukaryota; kingdom Metazoa; phylum Chordata; class Mammalia; order Primates; family Tarsiidae; genus Cephalopachus; species Cephalopachus bancanus. Next base: position 434,929 of record JAPVLO010000795.1, on the reverse strand, counting down.
TTTTTTTGAGTCAGGGTCTCACTCTGTTACCCAGGTAGGAGTGCAGTGGCATGCTCATGGTCACCCCAGTATCAACCTGCTGGGCTCTGGCGATCCTTCTACCTCAGTCTTCCAAGTAGCTGGAACTACAGATGTGTGCTACCATGCCGGCTAATTTTTTGATTTGTTGTAGAGATATGGTCTCACCATGTTGCCCAGGCTGGTCTTGAATCCACGGGCTCAGGAAATCCTCTCTTCTCAACCTCCCAATGTGCTGGGATTACAGGCTTGAGCCACAGTGCCCGGCTTACAGGTTTTTTTAAATTTTAACATATTTTTTATTTTAAAATTGTGGGGTACAGTTAAGGGTTAGGTATATAAATATGCATCATTCGGGCATCCTTGTTGATAAGGGGTGTTCCCCATCCCTAGACAGACATTGGCTACCATTAATCCTACCTCCCTTCCCCTCTCTGCTCCGCCATAGTTTCTCGCCACTTTCAATCCTTTTCTTTTTTTTAAATTTAATCAATATTTTTATTATGACATTGTGGGGTACAGTTAAGGGTTAGGTATACAAATATACTTCGTTCAGGCACCCTTGTTGATAAGAGGTGTCTCCCCGTCACCAGACAGATATTTACTACTGTTAATCCCATTTCCCTCCCCCCACACCATAGTTTCCCACCACTGTAAGTCATTTTCTTATAGTATTACATTGGATGTTCAAGGTCCATTGTATGAGTGAGAACATGTGATACTCAGATCTTTGTTTCTGTGAGAGGTCACTCAGTATTACAGACTCTAGTTCCATTCAGGTTGCTGTGAAATTCATGATTTTGTTCTTTTTTATGGCTGCGTAGTATTCCACTGTGTATGTGTACCACATTTTTAAAATCCAGTCTTTTTTTGATGGACAGCATGGCTACTTCAAGGTTCTTGCTATTGTGAACAATGCTGCAATAAATATATGTGTGCAGGTATCTTTTTTGTAGAGTGATTTGAGTTCTTCAGGGTATATTCCCAGTAGGGGGATTGCAGAGTCATGTGGGAGGTCAATATTTAGATCTTTTAGGAATCGTCATACTGTTTTCCACAGAGGTTGCACTAGTTTGCACTCCCACCAACAGTGTAGAAGTGTTCCCTTTTCGCCACCCCCTCTCCAGCAACTGTTATTTTTTGAGTTATTGATAATTGCCATTCTGACTGGAGTTAGGTGGTATCTCAGTGTGGTTTGGATTTGCATCTCCCTGATGATTAGTGAGGTTGAACATTTCTTCATGTGTCTGTTGCCTGCTCTGATGTCTTCCTTCGAGAAGTGTCTGTTCATATCTTTTGCCCATTTTATAATGGGGTTGTTTGTTTTTTTCTTTTCAGCACGTTTGAGTTCCTTGTAGATCCAAGATGTTAAGCCTTTGTTGGGCCTAGAGTTAGCAAATACTTTTCCCAGTCTGTGGGCTGTCTCCTGCTCTCTTGATGGTTTCTTTGACTTTGCAAAAACTTGTCAGTTTAATGAGGTCCCACTTGTCTATCTTATCTCTTATGGCCCGTGGGTTTTGGGTTTTGTTCAGGAATTGGATGCCAGTTCCAATTTCCATGAGGGTATGTCCTTCATTTTCTAAGGTTCTTATAGGTTGAGGTTTTACATTTAGGTCTCTGATCCATTTAGATTTAATTTTTGTGTATGGGGATAGATAGGGGTCCTGTTTTTATCTTCTGCATGTGGTCAGCCAGTTTTCACAGCACCATTTACTGAATAGGTTCTCCTCTCCCCAGTGGTAGGTGGTGGAGGCTTTGTCGAAGATGAGTTAGTTGAGAAATTGAGGTTTTGCTTCTGGAATCTCAATCCTATTCCATTGGTCTATATGCCTGTTCCTGTACCAATCCCAAGCTGTTTTGATGATTGTAGCTTTATAGTAAAGTTTCAAGTCTGGTAATATGATACCACCTGCTTTTTTTTTTTTTTTTTTTTTCTGAGGATTGTTCTGGCTATTCTTGGTCATTTGTGTTTCCATATGAATTCCTGTGTTCCTTTTTATAGATCTGAGAAGAATGTTGCTGGTAATTTGATGGGTATTGCATTAAATCTGTAGATTGCCTTAGGTAAGATGGACATCTTCACAATGTTGACTCTTACAGTCCATGAGCATGGGATATTTTTCCACCTGTTTGTGTCATCTTTGATTTCTTTGAGCAGTGTTTCGTAGTTTTCATTGTTAAGGTCTTTCACGTTTCTGGTTAGGAAGATGCCAAGGTATTTCATTTTTTTGTGGCTATTTTGAATGGAATTGTGCTTTTTATTTGGGTTTTTGTTTGTTTATTATTGGTGTAAAGAAATGCGATTGTCTTTTGCATATTTATTTTATATTCTGAGACTTTGCCAAAGTCCTTTATCAGTGTAAGGAGGTTTTTGACGGATTCTCTTGGGTTTTCAAGGTACACGATCATGTCATCTGCAAAGAAAGATAGCTTGACTTCCTCTTTTCCTATTTGGATACCCCTGATTGCCTTCTCTTCTCTGATTGCTCTAGCCAGGACTTCCAATACTATATTGAACAGGAGAGGTGAGAGTGGGCACCCTTGTCTTGCTCCAGTTTTCAGCGGAAATGGTTCCAGTTTTTGTCCATTTAGGAGTATGCTGGCTGTGGGTTTCTTGTAGATGGCTTTTACTATTTTGAGGTATGTTCCCGTATGCCTAGATGTTCGAGGGTTTTTATCAAGTAGTGCTGGATTTTACCAAAAGATTTTTCTGCATCTAATGATATAATCATGTGGTTTTTGTTTTGACATCTGTTGATGTATTTAATTACATTCATGGTTTTACGAATGTTGAACCAGGCTTGCATCCCAGGGATGAAGCTTACTTGTTCATGATGGATGATTTTTGAGATGTGTTGTTGAATCCGGTTTGCTAGGATCTTTTTGAGAATTTTAGCATCTATGTTCATCCAAGATATTGGCCTGTAGTTCTCTTTCTTTGTTGGATCTTTACCTGGCTTGGGTATCAATGTGATGCTAGCTTCGTAAAATGATTTGGGGAGAGTTCCATCTACTCAATCACCTGGAATACCTTCAGTAAGATTCGTATAAGCTCCTCCTTAAATGTCTTGTGCAATTCTGCTGGAAAGCCATCTGGTCTACTGCTTTTTTTCTAGATAGTTTTATTACATAGCCCATTTCCTTGATTGTTTTTGGTCTATTTAGGTTTTCAATTTCTTCTTGTTTCAACCTAGGCAAGTTGTGTGATGGCAGAACATCCTCCATTTCCGAAAGGTTTTCAAGTTTGATTCCATACAAGTGTACATAGTAGTCTCTAATGATCTTTTGTATTTCTTCAGGATCAGATGTGACTTCATATTTTGTGTTTCTGATTGTGTTTATTTGGACTTTTTCTCTCTTTGTCTTGGTCAGTCTAGTTAGGGGATCATCAATCTTGTTTATCCTTTCGAAGAACCAGCTTTTTGTTTCATTGATTTTTGTATTATCTTTTTGTGTTCTATGTCCTGGATTTAGGCTTTTATTTTGGCAATCTGAATTCTTCTGCTGAAATTAGGGTTTTGGTGGTCTTCCTTTTCCAATTTCCTTAGGTGGCTACTTAGGCTGTTAATTTGTGATTCTTCCATTTTCTTCATGCGCATTTGTAGGGATATAAATTCTCCTCTTACTACAGCTTTCATGGCGTCCCAGAGATTTTGGTAAGATGTTTCTTCATTTTCATTTGCTTCCAGGTATCTTTTAATCTTTGTTTTGATTTCATCATTGACCCAGGAGTTGTTTAGCATCATGCTGTTTAGTGTCCATGTCTTTGTGGGTTTTTGGGGGACCTTGTTTGTGTTAATGTTTATTTTTATTCTACTGTGGTCTGAGAAGGTGCATGGTAAAATTTCAGTCCTTTTAAGTTTGCTTATACTTGATTTATGGCCAAGTATGTGGTTGATCTTAGAGTATGTTCCACGCAGTGATGAGTAGAATGTGTATTCTGTGGTCTTTGGATGGAGGGTTCTGTAGGTATCAATTAAGTCCATTTGATCAAGGGTCACATTGAGGTTTCAGATCTCATTGCTGATTTTTTGTCCTGATGATCTGTCTAGGGTTGTGAGTGGGGTATTAATGTCCCAGCTATGATGGTATTGGAGCTAATATCTCTTTTTAGTTTGCCTAGGAGCTGCTTTATATAAGGTGGTGCTCCTATGTTCGGTGCATATATGTTTAAGATGGATATTTCTTGTTGTTGGATTGAACCTTTTATCATTATGCAGTGGCCTTCTGTATCTTTTAAAATTTTTGATACGTTAAAGGGTATTTTGTCTGAGATTAAGATCACGACTCCTCCTTTTGTGTTCCATTCCCCTGAAAATTTGTTTCCCATCGTCTTACTTTGAGTCTGTGAGTGTCCTTTCTCATGAGGTGAGTCTCTTGAAGGCAACAGATTGCTGCCTGGCGATATTTTATCCATTTTGCCATTCTGTGTCTTTTCAGTGATGCCTTTAATCCGTTCACATTCAAACTAATTATTGAAATGTGAAAGTTGATCCCTATCATAATGTTCTTACAGAGTTGTTGTTCTTCCTGTTAGTGTGTGGTCTTTCTTTTGGTTTTAGAGTTGGTTCATGTGTGTTTTTAATGTTTTGCCTGTACTCTTGTGAAGAACGTTGTTGTTCTTTTTCACTTTTCTTCTGTGTTCAATACTTTCTTGAGTGTTTCTTGTAGAGGTGGTCTAGTGGCAGCGTAGGTTCTTAGGGATTTGATATCTGGGAAAGATTTCAATTCTCCCTCACTGATGAAGCTTAGCTTGGCTGAGTAGGTTATTCTCGGTTGGAATTGTTTATCTTTTAGAACTTTGAAGATAGGGCTCCAAGTTCTCCTAGCCTGGAGGGTTTCTGTAGATAAATATGATGCTATTCTAATTGGTTTTCCATGGTAAGTAATTTGGCCTTTTTCTCTTGCTGCCTTTAGAATTTTTTTCATTTATACCTACTTTGTTTAGGTGAATTTTTATGTGTCTAGGAGTTGGTCTTCTCATTTGTTGTTTTGCAGGGGTTCTCTGAATCTCTTGTGTTTGAATTTTTCATCATTGATGAGATGAGGGTAGTTTTCTCGAATGATTTCATGAAATGTTTGTTCCAGTGTGTCCTCTCTTTCTTTCTCTGCCTCAGGAAGGCCAATTACTCTTAGGTTCGGTCTCTTGAAGTGATCATTCATCTCTTGAAGGTTTTGTTCTGTCTTTTTGAGCTTCTTTTCTATGCTTTTGACAGTTTGGGTTAGTTCTGTGTTTTGGTCTTTGAGCTCTGAGATTCTTTCTTCTGCTTGGCTAATTCTGCTTTCCATGCTTATTAGTTTGTTATTTATTTCCATCACAGTATTCTTTACTGCTGTTATTTCTGACATCAGCTCCTTCCTATTTTCCTCTTGTCTCTCCTCAGTCTTTAAAATTCTCTCATTAATGTCTTGATGTCTGGGTTTGTTGCATGTGACCAGTCATTCTGGGGACTCTTCATTGTTTGTGTTCTGGAGTCTGTTTTCTCAGTGTCTGATCTCCCAGGGGTCTGTGTGAGACCTATATTCTTCTTTTGGTTTTTCTTCATTTGTGCAGTTTTTTCCCTCTTACCTTTTCCTTCCCTCCACATCACCATCTTCTTTAATTCTGTTATTCAGGGGTAGAGGGATTGCTTTTATTTCTGTTTGTTCAATCTCCTATTCTTATGTATGCCCTTTTACTTTGTTCAATTCTGGAGTTGCACTGTAGGTTGGAGGTGGTTCTTTTTGCAGTTTTTAGATTTACTTAAGAGGGGAGCTGTGATTCAAAATCTATCTGCATGTCCTGGTATCCGCTGACAGGTGTATGGATAATCTGAGACCCACTTCCCACTGCCTTGGAATCTGTCCATGCAGTGGGGCTGTAGGTTTACTCCCTGAAATAAAATGAGGTTCGCAGAGGGAAGATAATGGAGCAGATGGGGCGGGGGGGGAAGGGGGGTAGAGAGAGAGTGGAGTAAGGGGGGGAACAGAAGAGTGTGTCAACAAATGGAGAGAGAGACCTAAACTGAAACAGATAAAAATAATAGACCACGGCTACAGACTAACCAGTTCCCATACAAAAAAATTAAAACATACAGTAATGCTAACATACAAGCTTACCAACCACCTTATTGGTGTGCTGTTCCTCTATACAAAGATATGGTTTACAGAGAGGCGAAAAGAGAAGAAAAGGAAGAGGAAAAAACAGGAACAAAACAACAGGAATAGAATCAAGTCATTAAACTAACAGAACCAATCGAGCATACTCTGAGACTTTTCGTTTAAAACTAATGCCCTTTCAGCTCTGATTTCTAGCTGTCTCCTCAAGCTGGTAATTTAGTTCATAGTTGGGGTCTGTTGCCCCTGGCCTGCTGTGAAGGACAGTTCAGATCACCCCCCGTTCACCACTCAAATCTGGCCTGTGTCTGTTTTTCAAGCTTGTTTTTCCTGTTTCGGTGTTGTTACCTTGAATCACCAGCAGGTAGTGCTATCTTAGATGCTCGCCCCAGAGGGTGTGGAGCCATACTGGAGCCAGGCAGAGGCCAGAGATGGAAGCCTGCCTCAGGGCACACGGGGGGAGACCCATGGCCGGAAGGACTTCCCCGGGGGCAGCAGCGGTGGCAGCAATCCCAGCAGATCTTGCCTGCAGGGGCTTCAAGGACTGAAGTCATGGATCACCTCAGGCATGGGTGGTGTGATGCGCTATCGCTATTATGGAGGCTGCGGCGGCGCCGGCGGCTGCTGTGTCTGTGGCTGCAGTGGTTGTCCAGACTGCTGCCATGCCCCAGTAGTGGCCATGGCTGAGCTCCATGTGAAGAGCAGGCTGCTGACGTTGGGATCTGCAGCTCCCGGGGATAGAGCCAGTGACCCTCTGTGTTCTCCTTTGCAGAGGATCTCATAGACCAGGCTCCCCCGTCGCCATCTTGCCGGAAGTCCCAATCCTTTTCTTATAGTATTACGATAGATGTTCAAGGTCCACTTATGAGTGAGAACATGTTATACTCAGATCTTTGTTTCTGTGAGAGATCACTCAGTATTATAAACTCTAGTTCCATCCAGGTTGCTGTGAAGTTCATGATTTCGTTCTTTTTTTATAGCTATGTAGTACTCCATAATATATAATATCTTTGTAAATTGAAAATCTCATTAGACAATGTTATATTTTGGTTTGAACTATCAAACATATTTTAAAGAACTGAAAAGGAGAATAATGTTATTTTACTGGTAAACTAGTACCTTTTAAATTATAAAATATAACACATTTTAAAAATTTTAGAGTTGTGGGATACATGTGAGGATTTGCAACATAAGTAAATTGTATGGAGGTGAATTTTGGACCTCTAGCCAGTCCTCTCCCCCCCTGGTAGTGGACATGGTACTCAATGGGTGGTTGTGTGCCCCTTACCCCCCCTCCCTCCATCTCTTCTTTAGCTGTGCCCAGCATTTGTTGTTCCTGCCTTTTTGAGTGTGTATCCAATATTTAAAGCCTGCCTATGAGTGAGAACATGCAGTGTTCAGTTTTTTGTTTCTGTGATAGTTCTGTTAGAATGATGGTCTCCAGCTGGATCCATGTTGCTGCAAAGGACATGATTTTGATCTTCTTTATGGATGCATAGTATTTAATTATGTACATTTACCACTTTTTCTGCCCGATGGGCAGTAGGGTTGCTTCTATGTTTTTGCTATTGTGAATAGTGCTACAGTAATCATACACATGGAGGTGTCTTTTTGGTATAGTGATTTATGTTCCTCTGGGTACATTTCCAGAAGTGGGATTGCTAAGTTGTGTGGTAGCTCAAATTTTAGTTTAAAAAATTTAGTTGTATATTTTAAAGAACTGAAAAAGAGAAGAATAGCATTTTACTGGTAAACTAATATCTTACTGGGTAAAAATTATATCTTAATGTTAAAAACTAGTTATTTACCACTAATTAACAATTACCATGCTCTCCTTCATTCCTTATGTTCTAGCTTTCCTTTCAGTATTGTTTCCCTTTTGCATTAATAGTTTCCTTTAACAACTCTTTTAAATCATGCCTGCTGTTAATAAATTTTTTTTTATAATCGATATTTTTATTTTGATATTGTGGGGTACAGTCAAGGGTTAGGTATACAAATATGCTTCATTCAGGCCTCCTTATTGATAATTGGTGTCTTCCCGTCTCCAGCCAGATGTTTACTACCATTAGTCCCATCTCCCCCCCCATAGTTTTCCAACACTGTCAGTCATTTTCTTATAGTAGTGCATTGGATGATCAAGGTCCACTATATGAGTGATAATATGTGGTACTCAGATTTTTGTTTCTGTGAGAGGTCACTTAGTATTGTAGACTATAGCTCCATCCAGGTTGCTGCAAATTCATGATTTTTTTCTTTTTTATGGCTGCATAGTATTCCATAATGTATATGTACCACTTTTTAAAAAATCCAGTCCTCTTTTGATGGACAGTGTGGTTGGTTCCAGGTTCTTGCTATTGTGAACAATGCTGCAATAAACATTCGCATGCAGGTATCTTTTTTATAGAGTGATTTGAGTTCTTCAGGGTATATTCCCAGTAGGGGGATTGCAGGATCATATGGGAGGTTGATGTTTAGAGCTTTTAGGAATCAACACACTGCTTTCCACAGAGGTTGCACTAGTTTACACTCCCACCAACAGTGTAGAAGTGTTCCCTTTTTACCACATCCTCTCCAACAACTATTATTTTCTGAGTTATTGATAATTGCCATTCTTACTGAGTTAGGTGGTATCTCAGTGTGGTTTTGATTTGCATCTTCCTGATGATTAGTGAGGTTGAACATTTCTTCATGTGTCTGTTGGCTGCTCGGATGTCTTCCTTTGTGAAGTGTCTGTTCATATCTTTTGCCCACTTTATAATGGGGTTGTTTGTTTTTTTCTTTTCAGCACGTTTGAGTTCCTTGTAGATCCAGGATATTAAGCCTTTGTTGGAAAAATTTTTTCCCCAGTCTGTACGCTGTCTTCCTGCTCTCTTGATGGTTTCTTTGGCTTTGCAAAAGCTTGTCAGTTTAATGAGGTCCCACTTGTCTATCTTATCCCTTATGGCCTGTGGGTTTTGAGTTTTGTTCAGGAATTGGATACCAGTTCCAATTTCCATGAGGGTATGTCCTTCATTTTCTAAGGTTCTTATGGTTTGAGGTTTTATATTTAGGTCCCTGATCCATCTGGAACTAATTTTTCTATATGGGGATAGATAGGGGTCCTGTTTCAATCTTCTGCATGTGATCAGCCAGTTTTCCCAGCACCATTTACTGAATAAGTTCTCCTCTGCCCAGTGGTAGGTGGTGGAGGCTTTGTCGAAGATGAGTTGGTTGAGAAATTGAGGTCATGCCTCTGGAATCTCAATTCTATTCCATTGGTCTATATGCCTGTTCCTATACCAATACCAAGCTGTTTTGATGATTGTAGCTTTATAGTAAAGTTTGAAATCTGGTAATGTGATACTACCTGCTTTTTTTTTTTTTGCTGAGGATTGTTCTGGCTATTCTTGGTCATTTGTGTTTCCATATGAATTCCTGTGTTGTTTTTTCTAGGTCTGAGAAGAATGTTGCTGGTAATTTGATAGGTATTGCATTGAATCTGTAAATTGTCTTAGGTAAGATGAACATCTTCACAATGTTGATTCTTCCAATCCATGAGCATGGGATATTTTCCACTTGTTTGTGTCATCTTTGATTTCTTTGAGCAGAGCTTTGTAGTTTTCATTGTAATTGTCTTTCACGTCTCTGGTTAGGAAGATGCCAAGGTATTTCATTTTTTTGTGGCTATTTTGAATGGAATTGTGCTTCTTATTTGGGTTTCTGTTTGTTTATTATTGGTGTAGAGAAATGCGATTGTCTTTCACACATTTATTTTATATTCTGAGACTTTCCCAAAAGGGCCTTTATCAGTGTAAGGAGGTTTTTGTCAGATTCTCTTGGGTTTTCAAGGTATGCAATCATGTCATCTGCAAAGAGAGATACTTTGACTTCTTCTTTTCCTATTTGGATACCCCTGATTGCCTTCTCTTCTCTGATCACTCTAGCCAGGACTTCCAATACTATATTGAATGGGGGGGGTGGTGAGAGTGGGCATCCTTGTCTTGTTCCAATTTTCAGGGGAAATGGTTCCAATTTTTGTCCTTTTAGGAGTATGCTGGCTGTGGATTTCTCATAGATGGCTTTTACTACTTTGAGGTATGTTCCCTGTATGCCTAGATGTTCAAGGGTTTTTATCAAGAAGGGGTGCTGGATTTTATCAAAAGCTTTTTTTGCATCTAATGATATAATAATGTGGTTTTTGTTTTGACATCTGTTGATGTATTTAATTATATTTATTGTTTTATGAATATTGAACCAGCCTTGCACTCCAGGGATGAATCCTACTTGTTCATAATGAATGATTTTTGAGATGTGTTGTTGAATCCGGTTTGCTAGGATCTTGTTGCGATTTTTAGCGTCTATGTTCATCAAAGATAATGGCCTGTAGTTCTCTTTTTTTGTTGGGTCTTTACCTGGCTTGGGTATCAATGTGATGTTAGCTTCATAAAATGATTTGGGGAGGGTTCCATCTTTCTCAATCACCTGAATTAGCTTCAGTAGGATTGGAATCAGTTCCTCCTTAGAGGTCTTGTAGAATTCTGCTGGAAAGCCATCTGGTCTGGGGCTTTTTTTGGTAGGTAGTTTTCTTATTACATAGTCAATTTCCTTGATTGTTATTGGTCTATTTAGGGTCTCAATTTCTTCTTGTTTCAACCTAGGCAGGTTGTGTGATGACAGAAAGTCCTCCATTTCCTTGAGGTTTTCAAGCTTGTTTCCATACAAGTGTATATAGTAATCTCTGATGATCTTTTGTATTTCTTCAGGGTCAGATGTGACTTCATCTTTGTGTTTCTGATTGTGCTTATTTGGGTTGTCTCTTTCTTTTTCTTGGTCAGTCTAGCTAGGGGACCATTGATCTTGTTTATCCTTTCGAAGAACCAGCTTTTTGTTTCATTGATTTTTTGTATTGTCTTTTTGTCTTGTATGTCCTGGATTTGGGCTTTTATTTTGGTGATCTGGATTCTTCTGCTGAAATTAGGGTTTTTGTGATCTTGCTTTTCCAGCTTCCTTAGGTGGCTTGTTAGGCTATTAATTTGTGCTCCTTCCAATTTCTTCATGTGTGTTTATAGGGATATAAATTACCTTCTTACTACAGCTTTTAAGGCATCCCAGAGATTTTGGTAAGATGTTTCTTCATTTCATTTGTTTCCAGGTATCTTTTGATCTCCGTTTTGATTTCATCATTGATCCAGGAGTTGTTTCGCATCATGCTGTTTAGTGTCCATGTCTTTGTGGGTTTTGGGGGGACCTTGTTGGTGTCAATGTTTATTTTTATTCCACTGTGGTCTGAGAAAGTGCATGGTAGAATTTCAGTCTTTTTAAATTTGCTTATGCTTGATTTATGACTAAGAATGTGGTCAATCTTGGAATATATCTCATGCGGTGATGAGTAGAATGTGTATTCTCTGGTCTTTGGATGGAGTGTTCTGTAGGTATCAATTAAGTCCATTTGGTCCAGAGTCACATTGAGGTTCCGAATCTCATTGCTGATTTTTTTTCCAATGATCTGTCGAGGGTTGTGAGCGGGGTATTAAAGTCCCCAGTTATGATAGTGTTAGAATCAATATCTTTCTTTAGTTGTCCTAGGAGTTGCTTTATAATAGTTGGTGCACCTATATTAGGTGCATATATGTTTAAAATAGATATTTCTTGTGGATGGAGTGAGCCTTTTATCATTATGTAGTGGCCCTCTGTATCTTTTTTAATTTTTGATTGCTTAAATGGTATTTTGTCTGAAATTAGGATCGTGACTCCTCCTTTCTTTTGTGTTCCATTCGCCTGGAAATTTGTTTCCCATCCTCTTACTTTGAGTCTGTGCATGTCCTTTCTAGTGAGATGGGTCTCTTGAAGACAGTATATAGTTGCCTGGTGATATTTTATCCATTTTTGCCATTCTATGTCTTTTCAGTGGTGCATTTAGTCCACTCACATTTAGGCTAATTATTTAAATGTGAGAGTTCATCCTTAACATATAGTTCTTTTTGAGTTGTTGTTCCTCTTGGTTTACTGTCTTTCTTTAGTTTTGGGGGTTGATTCATATGTATTTTATTCTTTTTCCCGTACTCTTGTGAAAAATGTTGCACTGTTTTCCCCCCTTTTCTTCTGTGTTTAGTACTTTCTTAAGTATTTCATGTAGAGGTCGTTTGGTGGCAGCGTAGGTTCTTAGGGATTGGATATCTGGGAAAGATTTTAATTCTCCCTCGCTGATGAAGCTTAATCTGGCAGTGTAGGTTATTCTTGGTTGAAATTGTTTATCTTTTAGGACTTTGACGATAGGACTCCAAACTCTCCTAGCCTGCAGGGTTTATGTAGATAAATCTGCTACTATTCTAATTGGTTTTCCATGGTAGGTAATTTGACCTTTTTCTCTTGCTGCCTTTGTGACTTTCTTTTACACATACTTTGTTTAGGCGAATTATTATGTATCTAGAAGTTGGTTTTCTCATTTGTTGTCTTGCAAGGTTTCTCTGGATCTCTTGTGTTCGAGTTTTTGCATCGTTGATTAGATAAGGGACGTTTTCTTGAATGATCTCATGGAAGGTTTGTTCCAATGTGGTCTCTGTCTCTTTTTCTGCCTCAGGCAGACCAATTACTTTTAGGTTAGGCCTCTTGAGGTAATCGCTCATCTCTTGAAGGTTTTTTTTCTGTCTTTTTGATCCTGTTTTCTGTGTTCTTGAGAGTTTGGATTATTTCTATATTTTGGTCCTCAAGCTCTGAGATTCTTTCTTCTGCTTGGGTAATTCTGCTTTCCATGCTTATCAGTTTATTGTTTATTTCATTCACAGTATTCTTTATTACTGTTATCTCAGATATCAGCTCCTTTCTAGTTTCTTCTTGAGTCTCAATTCTTTTTAATCTCTCCATTAATGTCTTGATGTCTAGGGTTGTATTTTGAGACCATTCAGTCGTTTGCATTCCATAGTCAGCTTTCTCAGTGTCTGCCCTCCCAGGAGTCTGGGAAGGATCCATATTCTTCTTTTGATTTTTCTTCATTTGTGTAGATTTTTCTCTCTCGTCCCTTAGTGGATCAAGTTCCTGAGATCTAATCTCCAGCCTCTCTCCTCTCTTTCTATTGCAGGCAGTTAGCTTGTTGCCTAGGAGATCTGTGACACTAGTCACTATTCAGCATAGGGGAGGGGCTTTGTCTCCTGTTAATGACGTCACCATGGGAACCTAGGTGGAGGCTCTGCTAGGTGGGCAGGGTGATGTGATGTAAATATGCCTTGAAAATGGCGGAGGTGGTGGTTTGCTCTTAGGTGGCTCCTGTGGGTCTCTAGGTGGGACCAGCTTCACAGCTGGGCGCTGGATCTGGGGTGCCTTCAGTCGACTGGGATGGAGGACAGGGTCGGGCGTTTCCTCCTCTGGAGCTGGAAGCCTGCGATTGGCACCTTATGCCAGCTTGGGGTTCTGCCCCTTAAACAGGCTTGTGGTCGCGCATGCTGAGTGTCTCAGCCAGGGTGGGCCAGGGGCTTCTGATCTCCAAAGCTCCAGAGAGCAAGTGGTGGCTCTGGGTCCCTCCCAGGACACTTTAGCCAGAAATGGGACCAGTATCTCTAAGGGGCGGGCACTCAGAGCCTCCCTGCATGACCGGCAGTTTCGCGCTGGGTGCTGGTCTCCACGCTGTGGCAGGGGATGGAGCTGTGATCCCGGGGTTTGGAATTCCCCAGCCAGCCGGAATCACATATAGTGGAGCAGCCGGTCCGGCAGTGATGTCTGGCCTGCGTGGGACCAAAAGTCCCCAAGCCTCGTACCAGTGCGGGTGGAGGTGGGCGGGGGGTGGTGCAGGAAGAAAAGTAATAGTCTTTTTGGGAAACTCACATTCAGAGAATCTCAGGGATCCATCTATGCGGTCGCCATCTTGCCGTCTCCTGTTAATAAATTATCATCTTTTTAAATCTAAGAATATCTTGATTTCACAGTTATTCCTAAAAGATAATTTTGATGGTCCTAGAAGTCTGGGTTGATGTGCCATTTACTTCTTGTCTCTTGTTATCTAATGAGCAAGCTAATGAGCAATTACTGTGTAGATGATGCATTGTTTCTTGCTCTACTTTTAAGATTTTCTGTCTTTAGTTTTCAGCAGTTGATTATGAGGTACCTGAGTGTAGATTTCTTTGGGAGTCTCCTGCTTGAATGTGTTCAGCTTCTTAAATATGTAGGTTTATGTGGAAGACAGAATAATCGTTCTCCAAAGATGCATATGTTTTTATCTTCTGAACCTGTCAATATATATTGTTATCTGGAAAAAGAGACATAGCATATGTAATTAAGATTATGAATCACCTTATTTAAAATAGGCCAGATAGTTTCAATGTAATTGCATAGACCCTTAAAAGTAGGAAAGAAAAAAAATTTAGAGTGATATGGCAGAAGACATGTATCATTAAGATGAAACAGAAGGAGAGGAGCCAGAAGGTTTAAAGTATGACAGGAATTTGATCTACATTGCTGACTTTGACAGGAGCCATGAACCAGGGAATGCAGTCAACCTCTAGAAACTGAGGACAACCCCTGGTTGGCAGCTAGCAAAAAAAAAAAAAAAAAAAAGGTGACTTTATTCCTACATGAAACTGAATTTCACTAAAAACCTGTAGGAACTAGAAGGTAGATTCTAACCCAGAGGATGGCTGGTACCTTTATTTTGGCCTTGTTACACTCTCAACAGAGGGATCAGCTGAACCACACTGCACATGACTTCTCACCTACACAACAATTAAATAATAAATTGATGGTGTTTTAAGTGACTAAATTTGTGGTCATTTGCTACAGCAACCATTGAAAAATGGTACAGTACATGCTTTTCACCAAACTTGGGTAGTTTTTGAGTTATTATTTTTTTAATCAAATATTTTAGCACCACGTTCTTCATCCTCTCTTTTTGGGACTCTGATGATCAAATTAATACTTTTTGTTGGTTTCTCACAAGTCTCTGAGGTTCTGTTCATGTTTTAAAAACCCTATTTCCTCTGTTTTTCATATTGTCTTATTCATCTGTCTTCAAGTTCATCAACTCTTTTATTGTCAACATTCTATTATTGAGTTCATCCAGTGAGTGTCTTTACTTCAGTTTTAAAATTTCCATTTGGTTTTTCTTTACAAAGTTTTGTTCTTTGCTAATTATTTTCTGCTTTAATGGTGCTTTCAAAAGTTTGCAGTTGCTATTCAAGCATTTTTTATTGATGCTGTAAAGTCTCTGTTTTTATGCAGTCTTACCATTGCTATAAGTTGATTGTATTTTCCCATGCAGTTGAGATTTCTGTGGCTATTGACATGCCAAATATTTTGGATTGTTCAAGGGAGATCCCCAAAACCTCAGAACTTATTTATTAAAAATGATGTATTTATTCCTACATGATTAAACTTCAATCACCTTCAAAGTGCACTCCGTTTGATGCAATGCACGTATGGAGACACTTTTTCCACTGCTCAAAACAGTTTTTTTCTCATCACTTTTGATGCCTTTTAGTGCTTTTGCCATTTTTTTTGTTTCGCCTTTTCCACATAGGCAAAACGTTTTCCTCTGAGGACTTTTTTCATTTGGGAAAACAAAAAAAAATTGCTTGGAGTGAGATTGGGTGAATAGGGAGAGTGGGACATGGAGATTCCGCTGTCTTTGGTCAAAAACTGCTGAACATAGCATGGTGTAGTCAGGTGCACTCATAAATCACCCATCATAATGTGGGCAAATGCATTGATAGAATCTCAAAAAAAAATTCACTGAAGTCAAACGCCGCCTCTCACAACACTAGCTGGTACACGGATGCCAGTTGGTTCCTAAACACTTAACCTAGTGGGAGAAGTCTGTACGACAATGAGTCCACACTCCAAAATAAAATTCCATGGTTTTTTTGGGTCTCCCTCTTATACTGAACATTTTGAATATTAGCTTAAGAGATTCTTTGTTTTGTTTAAATATGAAGTATTTTAAATTTTTTTTGCTTAAGTTGGCAGTTGATTTAACTATGTTCAGATTGCAAGTCCAACCCACCATATGTGGGCTGAAGTTTCAATGTCAGTTCAATTTTCAATGCGATTTTAATCTTTCCCTTGTATGACATTCAGTGGTCACTCTAAAACGTGGGCAAAGATCTATCCATTAGCTTAGTTCTTAACTTCTTTTTTTTAATCCTAATTAGGATAATATCCACTTATGTGTAGGTCAAGGCTGTGTCCAGGAGTTCATAAACAACTTTATGGATCTTTTTTTTCTGAACTCCTCCCACTCTATTTCTTTAGTATTTGCCAGTTTTCTGGTGCTCCTTTTTTAATTCTTCTAGTTATAAACCACCCATAATCACACTGCTTCTGGGGATAACCTGTGGGAGGACAGAGAAAGAGAAAGAGGAGAAAACGAAGATGGAGTTTGGTCTTATCCCACTTGAATTCATAGCTCCTCACTGAATGGAGAGGATATTTTTCTTGCCAATATTACCACAAGATTGCTCGAAAGCTTGAATGGGGAAGAACAGAGGAAAAAAGAAAAAGAAAAATTCTGGAAATTTTTCTCTACTCTTTTTGAGCCTTACCATTTCTTTTTCTCATTCCTTCAGTCAGGTTTTTCCTGGACATCTCTCTGTTTGTACATAGTACTCACCGCTGGGTTTCAGGCTTCAGTGAGTTGAGACTGGAAATATTAGAAGAAAAACAATTAGTAAAATCAACATCGATTTGGTTTTACTTTGAATTCTGTTATCCTCCAATTTGTTGTAATTTAATTTTCCGAGTTCTCAAATAGCTGGTCCATGAATTCTGTCTGAGTTGTACACATTTGGGGAGAAAGAATGGCATGCATTTACTCCATGTTACCTAGTATGAGTTTTTTTCTTTTTTATCCCTTTAAATATCTGCAGGATCTCTAGTGATGTTTCTTTCTTTATTTCTGACATTGATAATTAATATCTTCCCTCTCTTCTTGCCAAGTCTAGGTAGAGGTTTATTAATTTTATTGCTTCTTTCAAGGAATCAGATTTTGGTATAACTGATTTTTTTTTCCTGTGATCTATTTCAATAATTTATTCTCTTATCTTTATTAATTCTTTAATCTGGACATGTTGGCTTAATTGACTTTTCTATTTGTCCCTCTCTTCTTTATTTCTTTTTTTCATCTCCTGAGTTTTTTGGACTGTACTTTTTAAAAAGATTTCATTCTATGTACACTTTTTTTCTTATTAGGTATACATCTTTGATATAGTTTTAGTAATTTTCCTAGTGTTTAAAATAAACATTTTATTTCATTACAATATGACTTCAAATAATATTATATTATTTTAAGTATAGCATAAGTGCCTGCAAGAGTATGCCTCTATTTTCCTCCCATTGTTTATGCTACTATTTTATACATTTTACTTTTACATTTGTCACAACCCCCACAATTCACTGACATTCTTTTTTTTTTTTTTTTGCTTAATACAGTTAATTTTCTAATAAAGAGATTAATCATGATAAACATATATTTTATGTTAACCCATATTGCCATTTCTGGCACTCTTCAACCCTTGAGTGAATATAAATTTCTATTTGAGATAATTTTCTCTGGCTGAAGAATTTTTTTTTAACATATGTTTTACTGCAAGTTTAGTGGTGATGGATTTTTTCAGCTTTTGCTAGTCTGAAAAAGTCATAATTTGAATTTCTTTTTTTTGAAGCCTATATTTTAAAGGATAAAATTCTAGATTTACACTTTTGCTTGTTTCTTTGTTTCCTTTCAGTGCTTTGGAAATGTCTATTATTTTCTGACTTTCATGTTTTCTGATAGAAATGTGACATCATTCTTATCTCTGTTATGCTATATGTATGGGCTCCTTTCTTCTGGCTTTCTTTAAAATTTTAAAAATTATTATTGCTTTTCAGCAATTTCATTATGATGTGCTTGGGTGTGATTTTCTTTATGTTTATTCTGCTTGGGAATTCTTCTTGGTTTTTTGTATTTGTTATTTTCATAAAATTTGAAAATATTTTGACCATCACTTCTTTAAACATTTTCTTATCCTTCCCCATTTTTCTGGGACTCCAGTTACACATATGTTAGGTTGCTTGATATTGCCACACAAGTTATTGATGATCTGTTTATTTTTTTAGTCTTTTCCCCTTTGTGTTTTATTTTTTATAGTTTCTATTACTATGTCTTCACATTCACTGATCTTTTCTTCTACTATATCTAATTTTCTGTATAATCCAGTCTTATTTCATTAATTTCTAAAAAATTCATTTGGCCTTTTCATGCTTTCTATTTCTCTTCTTATGTTCATGATCTCCTCTACTTTCTTAAAATATGAAAAATATTTATAATTTTTAAGCATCCTTTTATGCTAATTTCATAATTTCTGTCAATTCTGAATGTGCTTTTCTTGATTGATTTTTTTTTTTCTCCCTTTGGGTCATAAGTCACATTTCCCTGTTTCTTTGTAAGTTTGGTAATATTTGATTGTATGTCAGACTTTGTGACTTTGATATTGCTGAGTGCTGAGCTTTGTTGTAGTCCTTTAAAGAGTCTTGGAATTTGTTCTGCCATATAGTTATTTTACATTTTGAGTCTTGTTTTTAAGTTTTGTTAGTGTGGGTATTAGGCTTATTTAGCTACAAAAATAAGACAATAGCTTTCTAAGGACTTTATCCTGTGATCTATATATTACAAAGTCTTTCTACCTTTGCTGGTGGGAATGTTTATTACCTGTCCTGTGTGAACTCCAACAATTTTTCAATTTATTGATTTCCAGTGATTTTGGCAGTGAATTTAGAAGTAGGTTCTTTATTTATTTATTTGAATTTAATTTTTTTTATTTTAAAGATGTGGGGTACAATTCAGGATTAGGTACACAAATGTTGATTATGTAAGTACCCTTGTTGATTAGGTGTGCCCCTCTCTCCCCTAGCAGTTTTTCTCAACTGCCAATCCCACCTCCCTCCCCTGGCAATTTCCCACTACTGTCAATCCTTTCTTATAGTATTAAGATCATTGTTCAAGGTCTGCTTATGAATGAGAATGTATGGTACTCTGTTCTTTATTTCTGTGAAAGATCATGAGTATGATAGACTCTAAATCCATCCAAATTGCTGTGAAGTCCATATGTTTTTCTGTTTTATAGCTGCATAATATTCCATTGTGCATATGTACCACATTTTTTTTTTATCCAGTCCAGCCTTGATGGGCAGCATGGTTGGTTCCATGTTTTTGCAATTGTGAATAGAGCTGGAACTTGTATTCATATTTAAATATCCTGTGTCAGGTACTGATCTAAATATATTTTTCATTCATCAATTATCTCTCTTTTTTTGTCATTAGTGTTCTTACAATGTGTCTTTTAATTAGCATTCTCATTTGTCAGACCAATAAAAAATAAGAGATGCTGGATTTCTGATTCTTACTGCCATCCCCTTTACTATGGTATTCATTGGACAGGATAAGAACTTGGAAAAATAAAATAAATTCTCATTTATCGTAGTTATGTTCTCTAATGTTGCTGCAAACACAGAACTAATGAATATCAAATCATTGCCTCTAGGGGAATTACAGGGTTAGTTTTCTCAGAGCCTTTGTCTACAACATTTTTGTCAACAGATCAACACGTATCTTTGTTTTATGTGTGTTTGTGTTTAAATAAACCTTATTTATATATATCATTGGCTCATCAACATTAAACTCACAGCCAATAGCACTATAATGCCTACTTGAGCAAAACTTATCTAATACATATACTTCTTTTATAAGGCACATCATAGCCTTCTTGTATTTAGGAACTTTTGGAGGCTATTTTATTGAATTTCATTTATTTTTTTCTTTATTAAATTTTCTTTTATTATAGAGATTTGGGGTACAAGTAAGAATTAATTACACAAGTAGGCTGCATGCATGTGAAATCTGGGCTTCCAACTGGCCCTCCCTTCCCCCTGGTAGTGGACTAGGTACCCTTTGTGTTATATACCCCACCCAGCTCCCCCCAACCTCTAGCAGTGCTCAGCAACTGCCAATCTTGAAAGCCATTTTAAGCAGTAAAATCATCAAAAATAAAAATAAAATAAAACCAAAAAAGGGAAAATTAGGACATTAAATATTTTATAAACTGGTTATTTGTTTACAGCATGAGAGCTAAAAAAAGAAAGCAAAGTGTTAATTTGTTCAAGTGCAGTAGGGAACATGCATGTGGGTGATGCAAATTTTTTAGTGTTCTGTGCATGCACATGTCTGAATAACTGCAAAATTTCCGTAAATATTGATTTGAGAGTTACAAATAAATTTGAGCAAGTAGGCAAATTCACATATATAGAATCCAAAAATAATGATTATTAGCTGTACTGAGGTGTGACATATTTCTTTCCACTTATCTGTTCCCACTTAGCAATACTTAAGGGCCATGCTTCCTGGAGGTCAGCACACTGCCAACCCCAGTGTTCTTTTTATAAGTCCTAACTAAAATGAAGAGCTATCTTTATTTACCATAGAGAATTTAAAAAATCAGAGGTCATCCTAATAAGATACGTTTTGCAGCCTCTTACTCTAGAATTTCACAGTACTCTCCCCAATTTGTAGCACAGACGACTGCATTTGGTACTGACTTGGTGGACACACACTTCCCCAGTCTGTTTATTTTTGATTGAAGAAATATAGCCCATATAGAACTTAAATATACTTCACATACTTTTGACCCAACTATATATTTTATTGCTTGTAATCAACCATTTTTATTGTTTAAATAAAGTGGATTTTGTTTGTATGTATCGTTAGGAAGTGTATAGACTCATCAGAGTACTTTCTTTGTTTTCCAATTGACTAGTTAGTTTTACCCTCCAAAGGCTGTTAGACTCTTTCATCTTGTGAGATGCTTTATGTTCAAGGAAATAGTTGTGTATTTACAGTCTGTGTTTTACGAAAGTCACTTTGAGATTTTCTTTTTGCCTTTTCGTGGTTATGTTGTTTGCAATGTCACATTAGACTTTTTCAAAGATTATGCCATGCATGACACTGTGAAGAGACTACCATGAAAATAAAACCCCTGCATGTGAAAATGGGGGAAAGAAAGATACACCTTGTTAAAAACAAAGCATGTCAAAAACCAAAAATGGTTATTGGAAGATAAATTCTGAGTTCAAGAAGCAAAGGTCAGGAAGGGCAGCCTTGACATTGTTTTCAGCTGATTTAGAGCAGACTTGTCCAAAGAGGTCCAGGGGGAGATTATTTCTATGAAAAGGGGGACATTTGAGCTTATTTTCTTTTAGCCTTTTGCACAAGGAAGGGAAATGTTGAGTGCTTAATTTAAAAAGAGCTTGCTCCCCTTTTGAACTTGAGAGTTCCTGATACCTTGAAGCCAAAGCTGCTCAGTGGGCCAGATTCCAGGGGCCTGCTTAAGAGCTGACTTCAAAGCGTCTTGGGGAAAGTAAAAGCAGCACAATGTGAAAATGTGCAAAGACCTGAAGAAAACTTTGTGGACTTATTTATTGTGTGTATGTTTTCTCCTGAAATGTATAAATAATAACAATAATGATAATAATAATGAAAATATTTTGGAATTCAGCTTGACGTGCTATTGATTCTCTTCTCCCTGTCTTCTCACCTCTGACTAAAGTATCATATGTATGTACATGCATTTCTTTTCTTTCTCCTTTACTCTGATATCAATGTCATATTTTCTTGTTCTTTGGTTATCTCCTCGATCCCTTAGAGTTCACTTTTGACTCTTCTTCCTCATGAAACTTCTTCCATATTCTTTAAAAAATGTATTTCTTTTGTCCTTGTTAAGAGAGTGCTTTTCTGTGCTCATCCTATTTGATAATCTGGCATCCCAGACATCAGCTGTCCCCCTCCTGGGCTCCCTGAGGTCATGCTCTCTCAGTGCTCCTCTCATGGGAGATGCTGTCCATCAATGTCTTCTTCTTTCAGCTGCTTCCTTAGAATGTTTCAGGTTATCCCTCCCTTGCCATGGCTTTGTTCTGAATCTTTGCAGACTTTCTCTTTTACCATTGTCAACATCTCTCTCCCTTTACTTACTTCTTCCCTTTTTCCTATAAACAAGCTCAGTTCTACAAGCCCTTTAAAATTGTAAAGAAAAAAAAAACTGGCCTAAAAGAACCCCTAATTTATCCTCTCTTTGTCTTTCTTACTAGCAGTTATCTTGTTTCTTTCTCTTTTTACCAATTTTACCAGATTTGCCAAACGAATAAGTTACTCTTGTTACTGTGATTTCCTTTACTCGCAGTCTATCTTCTATTTCCACCACTTCAAAGAAACTATTCTAGTTAAGGCTCCTAGTGACTTTAAAATCATCAAATACAATGGCCTGTCCTGGTCTTTTTACTCATTTTCACTCCTGCAACTTGTGGTGACAAGTAGTAACTGAAAGTTTGTTGTGTATCCTTCAAAAATTTTCAGTGCATAATCAAATATCTTTTAATATTAACAGGGACACATTATATAAAATCTGTCCTGTAGATTTTTTTTCTTCACTTAAAAATAAATAGACCATTCCACATCAAAATATACAGAATTACCTCATTAAAAATTACTGAGCAGTATTCCCTTGTAAGGATGAGTTATAACTCATTGAACTGGTCTCTCATTGATGGACATTTAGGTTGTTTCTAAATTATTGCTATCACAGCATGCTTATTCCAGCAAATGAATTTGCATTTGATTGCTTGTGTGAATATATCCATAGGATAAATTTCTAGATTTGAAAATGCTACCAAGCCTTTTCTTGTTTTAAATATGGGCAGCTTAATAATATAGCAAATACTCATGTAATCTCCACCAGATTGAGATATAGAACATTTGCCTATCATGTATTACTTTTCCTTACAATCTTCTTCCTGCTCACGCCCAAAGCAATCATTAATTTAAAATTTGTATTAAAAAAAAAAAACCACAACCAAAAACACCTTTATACCCAACTCCTCTAACTTAGGAGGCTTTTTCTCCATTGGCTTTCCACCTGGATCTCTTTTTATCTTGCTTACCTTTCCTCTTTTGTTTTCCTTGCTAATGTCTTCCCATCTGTTCAGTGTGTTTCTCTCTGAGTTTTAGTCCTCTTTTCATCTCAATCTCCACTAAGTAGTCTTAAGACTTTTTTATACTTCTCGTTCTCTTACTCATGTTGATGACTCCCAAACCTGTATTTCAACCTCTAACCTTTTCTGAAATCTAGTTCACATTCTTACTTGTATATCTTGCTATAGCACCTTAAATTATATTGGAGTCAAGTAGCATTTAGTGGATATGTTTCTTTTTTATTTCAGACTCTGTGCTAGGTGCTTAAAATTCAGAGAAGAATAAGACATGTTCCTTCATTTTAATAGGAAAAACAGATGTAAAAACCTGCATAAAAGTTGACATGTACTTATTGTATTCTCTTAGACTCATTCTGACTCTGAAATTCCCTACTTCCTTAATAACACCATCATTTTTCTCCTCACCCAGGTTCATCCAGTTATCTTAGCCTTCTTTCTTCCTGAGCCTTCTTCTGCCTTTGGTTTTTGATCTTTTCTCCTCTTGCTCCACATAAGGATTCAGTTGCCACAGTGTATCAATTCTTCACTCTTGTATATAACCCTTCCTTTTTATTCGTCTAACACTACTTGTGTCTGTTCACACTGGGCTGTTATACATTTTTTTTCAATCTCAAATTCATTCTGTAAACTGTAAATTGCTTAATCTTTCTTATATCTAGCTCTTAATTGTCGTTATTCATTCACTCAGAATTTTTCAATAGCTGTCTGCTGTCTATTAAATAAGATCCAAATTTTATATTCTCACATTTAGAGCCATCTATAGTCTGACCCCAAGCACTGTCTTCAACTCTTTGATCTCATTGATTTTCTTTGGAGGCATTTTAAACACAAATATCCATAAACACGAGGCAGACAATGCAAATTGGTGAGTCTGGTTGGGTTGGGACTATGGCAAACTTGGAAGAAAAATTTCCATTTAAAGTGCATGGCTTATGACTAAGCTTAAGATGATTGTTGCCATGTGGAAATAGCAAGTACAATGTTGCCAGATTTTTCATTTTTTAAGAGAAGCCAGAAATTCAAACTTCATATTAAATCTTTGCATTTTTAGATGTTGGCAAATCACTTAAAAAATGCAGTTTAGTTAAAAGAACTCCTGGCCGGGGGCTACCAGTTTATGACTTCTGCCCTGCATAAACTCTAGCCAGGCTGTTTGGATTTTTACCCCTATTCTTCCTGCCTCGCACGTCTTCAGTCATTATTTCAGCTTATCAGAATCTGCTAAAATCTAGCTCTTTTGGGAAGATTTCCCTAGCCAGATTACCTTTTTCCCCTTTTTCTGTTCCTACATTTCTTTGAATATTTTCATGATTGCACAGACAATTGAAATTCATTTTACAAAGTTTGAAATGTACAATAAAGTATGCAACTTAAATAATAACGACCTATTGTCCTACCACTAAACAATAAATCCTGTTAAAATGATTTTATTTCCTTATTTCTTTCTAGGCATTGTGAGTGATATATGTTTATCTCTATCTCTAAATGTGTATTATTTAGAGTTCTCCAGAGAAAGAGAACCAGTAGATTATATGTAGATAAATAGAAAGAAAATTATTATGATGCATTGACTCACATGATTATGGAGGCCGAGAAGTCCCAGGATCTACTGTCCACAAGCTGAAAGCCTACACAAGCCAGTGGTGTTGTTCTATTCCAAGCTAAAAGGCCTGAGAATCAGGGAAAAGAGTGGTGTAAATCCCAGTCTGAGTCCAAAGGCTCAAGAACTGGTGAGAGGAGGGTGATGGTGGAGTCCTGATCCAAATCTGAAGGCCTGAGAGCCAGAAGGGCTCAGGGCAGGAGAAGATGGATGCTTTAGCTCAGGAAGAGAGAAAGAGACATAATTCAACCTTTCTCCACTTATTTGTTCTTTTCAGACCCTCAACAAATTGTATGATATCCATTCATATTGGTGAGGTGAATTTTTTTAAGTTAGTTTACTGGTTTAAATGCTAATCTCTTCTGAAAACATCCTCACAGACACACAGAAATAATGTTTACCAGCTATCTGGACATTCTTTATCCCATTCAAGTTGACACATAAAATTAACCATCACAAGTCACCCCTTGCCAAATTGGCACCATAAACGTCTCCTTAAATGATACTTAACCAAATAAAGACAATAACAGAGTCATAATTCTGCCTGACATGACACAACTATTCTGCATACAACCAAAAACTTACTAATCCTTTCCTTATAAAAGGAGGTAAAATTTTTGTGTGATGTTTAATCTCCTGATATTCCATAAGTTAAATATTATGATATAAAATTAATGATATAATTAGCCTTCCATATTTGTGGGTTCTCCATCTGTGGATTCAACCAATTGTGGACCAAAAATATTTGAAAATATATTGCATATATACTAAACATATTCAAACAGTTTTCATGTCATTATTTACTAAACAATACAAGATGACAACTATTTACATAACATTTACATTGTATTAGGTATCATAAGTAATCCAGAGATGATTTAAAGTATGCAGAAGAATGTGCATGGGTTATATGTAGCTGCTACACCAATTATATCAAAGACTTGAGCATTCATAGATTTTGGTGTCCGCAGGAGATTCTGGAACCAATCCCCCATGAGTACCAAAGGACGACTATATGTAAATACTGATATAAAATCAATTTATCTTATGTTACATGACAAGGAAATAAGAGAGGAAAGAAAACAAATATATTTGTTTATTATATGTATTTGCATACACAAATGCATTCATAACAAAATAAGGAGAAAAATTCATGACAAGTACAATCTCCTTTTCTGTAACTGGTTATGTGGTCATAACTACTATTTATAAATAACTTTCATAACACTCATTCTGTATTCTCCTTGCCTTTAGCAAGTGCCTCAGCTGCTTGTGGTTCTGATCCACTAGAGTGATCCATACACTAATTCCTGAAGGATATGGGCCATTCATAGTCCTGACTGGATTGGGTTGTTGTAGGTTTTTAATTGAACTTAATTTCAGAGCACAGTAATACTAAGAGATACCTTAAGGGATCTCCTGTATTCCGAGTATGCTCTTCCTTTTTCTCATTGTTGTATTGCAGTCCAATTTCCCTTTGGCAGTCTGGATCAATGACCTCGACCAGCACAGTAACTCCCTTCTTGACTTTTTGACTCAGAGGAATGAGGAGCCCACAGTGGCCCGGTGGAAGTCTTTCCAACTTCTAGACCAATAGGTTGTTTGGTATTTTTGATATTGAGTTGTGGGAGTTCTTTATATATTCTGAATATCAATCCCTTATCAGATATAAAGTTTACAAATATTTTCTCCCAGTCTATAAGTTGTCTTTTTGCTTTCTTAATAGTGTCTTTTGATACACAAAAGTTCTTAATTTTAATTGTCTAATTTATTTATTTTTTATTTTGTTACCAGTGCTTTTGGTGTCATATCCAAATTAAATTGTTGCTAAATCCCATGTTACAAAGATTTTCCCCCCAAATTTTCTTTTAAGAGTTCTATAGTGTTAGCTTTTAAGTTTAGATTTTTTAGAAAAAAATCCATTTTGAGTTAATTTTTGTATGTGGTGTAAGATAAAGGTTTAACTTTACTCTTTTTTATGTGGATATCTTGCACCATTTTTTGAAAAGCCTATCCTTTCCCAACTGAATGGTCTTGCAACCCTTGTTGAAAATCAATTGGCCATACATGTGAGAGTTTATTGGTCTATATGACAATTCTTTGTGCTAGTATCATGCTGTTTTAATCACTGTAGCTTTGTAGTAAGTTTAAAAGTTGGAAAGTGCAAGTTCTCCAACTTTATTCTTCTTTTTCAAGATTGTTTTAGCACTTTGGGGCCCATTGTGATTTCATATAAATTTGAAGATCAACTCTTCTACTTTTGTTAAAGAGAAAAGCTGTTGGAATTTATTTTATTTGAGTTGGAGTCTCACTCTGTCGCCCAGACTGGAGTGCAGTGGCCGCTCCCGGCCACCGCAGCCTCGACCTGCTGGGCTCCAGCGATCCTTCCGCCTCAGCCTTCCAAGTAGCCGGAATTACAGGCATGCGCCATCACGCCCGGCTGATTTTTTGATTTATTGCAGAGATGAGGTCTCGCTGCCCAGGCGGGTCTCGAACTCGCGGGCTCAAGCAATCCACTCACCTCAGCCTCCCAAAGGCGCGGTATTACAGGCTGAGCCACCGAGTCCGGCGAGCTGTTGGAATTTTGATATAAATACTGTTCTTTTATTATGCATTTCTCTAATTACCAGTTAATTCAGATACCTTTTCATGTTGATCAGTCATCTATGTCTTTTCTTTTTTTAAAGACTTCATGATATTTTCTGTTCATGAATCTATTAAAGATTTTGTGATTATTCTTATATATACAAATGAGCTTTTTATATATTAATATCATAAGTCATGGAAATATTTTTAAAATTGCAGTTTGTTTAAATATTTTTGCATAATCTTTCTCACTGGAGAAGTTTAAACATTTTATTTATTTATTTATTTATTTATTTATTTATTTATTTATTTATTTATTTTGAGTTGGAGCCTCACTCCGTCGCTCAGACTGGAGTGCTGTGGCCGCTCCCGGCCACCACAGCCTCACCTGCTGGGCTCCGGCGATCCTTCCGCCTCAGCCTTCCAAGGAGCTGAAACTACAGGCGTGAGCTACCACACCCGGTTAATTTTTTTTTTTTTTAATTTATTGTAGAGATGAGGTCTCACCAAGTTGCCCAGGCCGATCTCGAACCCGCGGGCTCAGGCAATCCACTCACCTCAGTCTCCCAAGGTGCGGGATTACAGGCTGAGCCACCGAGCCAGGCTTAAACATTTTTAATATTGTTATATCTATCAATCTTTTTCATTGTCTTGTCTTTTACGGCTAAGTTCAGTAAGTTCTTCCTTATTCTGAGAGCTGGTTAGCATTGACATATTTTCTTCTAGTTAAAATATTGTTTAAACAGCTAACTCTTTAATCCATTGTCATATGATGCAAAAGTTTAAACAGATTTTTTCTGACAAAATTTCTGTTTTTATAGAATAACCCATGTTTTTCCTACTCATTTATGATGTCACTTTATCAGTTTGATTCAGATGTGTCTTAGCTCTAGATTCTATTAGTGTGCTATTTTTTCCCCTATTGATATGTCTGTCTACTTTTGCACCAGTCCCAAATTATTTTAAGTATCTTAGTTTTGGAGTGTGTTTTAGAATCTTCCATCATTATTTCCCCCTCCAATTAAGTGTTTTCATATACATGGTCCAAAGAGATGATTGGCTATTTGAGGATAAAGGGTGTGCTCAATTCATCTGTTTATTGCTCCTACCCACCGCTATTTTGGTCAGTATGGTGCCTTGCACAATTAATTTGGATTCAATTTTGAAATTATTTAATGGTCCCCAAGTTTCTATTTTTGTACTTATGTTCTGAATAGCCAAATCCACCTCTGTACCTTAAACTCTTTGAAATTCAGTCTCACATTTAATGGTTTGACACTTCTCATTTTAAAGTCTGAGTGCTCTTTTGGACTCTGGAAGCTGTGATTTTCTAGAACACCTTTTGCTTCCAATGCCATATCACACATTCAGCAAGTGTTAATTATATGGAGACTCTTCTAGGGGGAAATATAGGCAATATTCTGGCAAAACTGAACCCATTATGTATTAGGTGGGACTTGACATTTTTTCCTTCTTCCTCCTCATCATCTGTACTTAACCTAAAGATATTTAGATCCCTTTAAAATGCTGTCTTTTTATCTTCCTCTCGTCCTATTCCCAGTGCTTACTAAATCTAGACATTTATTTATTTATTTAAACTAGACTTGTCTAGCCATTTTATTTTAATCCCACTGCAAAGTGGGATTATTTAGCTGAGCCTGATTTTAATACCCTCAACTCCTGTTTTTAGCCTTTTTGCAATGTACTGCTCATTCTATTAAATACGCAAATAGTGGTAGTTCAGATTAATAGCCTCCAGTAAGTAGTTCATTTGCTTCTGTTTTGAAAAATGCCAGACTTTGGTGTGCCTTCCACTTGTAAGCCCTTTTAGTATCTGTCTATTAAAGCTGGGTAAAAACTCATTTACCAATAAAGCTCACTTACAGAAAGATGTCTGAGTGCTGTTTTGGCCTCTCTACATGTATCTGGGTAGCTTGTACCATGTTTGTTAGCAGGAAGAGGTATTTCTCTTTTCCATTTGCCATAGATTTTTTCCCAAATACTGTTTCAGATACAGTTATTTCCTGTATCTTTGGCCCCACTACAGAGACAACCCCTATAGCCACACACTTTCTGTATGTTGCTGGCTGATCTATACATTTCTAGGGTTGCTGTCACTAAGTGTTTTGACAGATATCAGAGAGACAAACTCAAAATGACCTTGACAAATGAGAAAAACATATCTTACTGGAAAAAAGATAAAAGGATGGACTATCACAGGAAGATAAAAACCTAAAATTCACAGCAGAGTTGAAAAAGTCTGGCTCACACCAAGCATCACAAAGATCTGAGAGACTCAGTTGATCTCTAGCTAAATATGAACAAGCAATGCAATGCCATGGTAAATACATCAATTTATGTTAAGTGCATGAAGTGATTCTCTTAGACTGAGGAATTCGGTTTTAAGAAAACTGCATATAAAATTATTATTATTACTTATAATAATCACTAATATTTGGTTTACATTGAATAAAGTGTTTTTACATATGTTACTAATTCATTTGATCCTGACAAAAACTCTGTGAGTTATTATTTACTGATATATTTTCATTTAACAGAAGAGAAAAGAGACTCAGAAAAGGTAAGTAAATTGCCTGAGGGCATATAGGAAGTTCTGGGTTTAGACTCAGATTTTTTGCCTTCAAATTTAATGTGCTTCCTCTATACCATATTGCTTCTTAGGAAAAAATGAGGGGAGGAAGATTATTAGTGTTAAAAACATTTTTTAAAATCTTGAAATTTTTCTTCAAGCACTAAACTATCCTGGTGAATTTAATATAGAAATGGATTTGTGATCATTCAATTCACAACTAACTTTTGGGAAGGAAGCTAATTGTATAAAAGAAAGTTCATTTAAACACAGTTATCAAAGTATATAGCACAATGATTTAGATCTTGATTGTCCCACTGAAATAGATACAAAGATATCAGTAGTTCAGGAAACTGTGGCCTAAAGATTAGAAAAATAAGTTCTATGGGCAGGGAAAAATTGGGAGCTGTTGAATTAGCAAAAGACAAAAAGAGCTAGTCTCTCTTAGTAAGAAAGGTTTTATGATAAGAGAGCGGTTCAGTTCTTTTGTCTGCTCATGGGTAGGACAGTATAAAACCGGCTTCATTCATTAAAAATTTTCCTTTAACTTTCTATCTGTGTCATTCACTCTGTCAGTTGTGGGGGGTTACAAAGATGAATTGTGTCCCACCTCTGTTGAGATGGTGACAAATGTATAAATAAACAACAGTATTACATAAATAGAATAATAAAGGTATGTGTACTTGGAATGCTGAAGAGTTAAGGAGCTAATTTAATCTAGGAGTGTCTGGAAAGTATCTTTTAAAGCTGAGTTTGAAGCTTGAATAGAATCTTGCCTGCTTAGATTGAAGCAGGGGAGGTTTCAGTTGGACTTCAAAAAGAATTTTTAAGTATTAGCTTAAAAATGATAATAGCCCCTTAAAAGAGTTTTTTTTTTTTTTTTTTTACCTCTGGAGGATTTAAAGGTAAAAGATAATCTTTCCAAAGGCAGAAGTATGTACCACATGATCCTTTAAGCAAGGCATCTTCTAGCTCTGGTGTTTTTCTGATAATGTGAGAGCTGATCCTGCATGCCCAGAGATTTGCAAAATCAGGCAGTAGACATAATGGAAATCATGCAGTGTACCGAAAAGCAATTCAATAAAAATGCTTCTATTCTCTTTACGCTTGGTTTTTATGTGAATCCGTATTTGAGGAGAAATTATGTGTGTTTGTTGTAAGCAGATATTCATGTGCTTTCAGCTATGCAATAATGGTAAACAGTAGAAGGAGGTGGTGCTGAATATGAGGTGGTGGAACTGAGCTGTGTGGATGATGCCAATACACGTGATGAAAGAAAAAGAGGATTTTTGCCTCCTGGTGAATTTCTTTTGAACAATATATGATTGTGTTAGAAAAACAGATAGGCTGGGCGTTGTGCCCCAAGCCTGTAATCTCAGCACTTTGGGAGGCCAAGGCAAGAGAATTGCCTGAGTTCAGGAGTTCAAGGCCAGCCTGGGCAACTTGGCAAGACCTTTTCTCTAAAATAAATTAAAAAAATTAGCTGGGCGTGGAAGCATGCGCCTGTAATTCCAGCTAATTGGAAGGCTGAGGCAGAGGGATCGCCTGAGCCCAGCAGGTCGAGGCTGAGGCTGCGGTGGCGGTGAGTGTCCCACTGCACTCCAGCAGGGGTGACAGAGTGAGACTCCAACTCAAAAAAAAAAAAAAAAGTTTAGGCTGGGCGTGGTGGCTCTAGCCTGTAATCCCAGCACTTTGGGAGGCCGTGGTGAGGGGATTGCCTGAGCCCACAGGTTTGAGAACAGCCTGGGCAACTTGGTTAGACCTCATCTCTACAATTAAAAAAAAGTTACCCAGTCGTGGTAGCACATGCCTGTAGTTCCAGCTACTTGGGAGGCTGAGACAGCGATGTTGGGGTGGCCGTGAACATGTCACTGCACTCCAGCCTGGGCAACAGAGTGAGATTCCGACTCAAAAAAAAAAAGAAAAGAAAAGAAAAGAAAAGAAAAGATCAAAGAAAAACAGACAATAAATCTGGGAAAATGCATCAAAGTAAGGGCTTATAAATCACTCTCATCTGAGGATCTTGAATCTTTTTCAGATCATCTTGGAATCAAAGTTCAGCTTGCTCCAGAGGGAATGGATTTTCTAGACTTATTAAAGGTACAAAAGGCAACACAGTGGAATGTTTAAGAGCATAGAACCTGGAACCAGACTAGGAAATGTTTGTTCTTACTAACAATTGTGCTGCTTTGGACAAGATTTTTCACCTCCCTGATTCTCATTTCTTTCACCTGTAATATGGAGATGATGGTTTAAAAAAAAAGTGTCTACTTTACAGGATTAGTTGAGAATGAAATGGGTTAATATATTTAGGAAAACTAGAATACTACTTGGAACATAGTAAGTGACCTTTAATATGAGCCTATTATTTTATAGTTTACAAAAAGTCCTCCCTCAGATTCTTGTGAGATGGCTAGGCAGATTAAATTAACCCCATTTGACAGATAAGGTTATAGGCTGAAAGGGGTAAAATATCTTGCTCCAGGTCATGCAGAGCCAGGACTTGAACCAGGACTTCATGTCTCATATAGCATTCTTTCAACTTGATTACATTTGTCAGTGCTGCCACATTTCTTCCTAGACAATTGAGGAAAATAAATGTCCAAACTTTACCTTTACAATGATTACTTATGTGCCTAATCCTGCATTGTACCCAAATCTTTTTTGTTTTGTTTTGTTTTGTTTGAATTGGAGTCTCACTCTGTCACTCAGACTGGAGTGCAGTGGCCACCACAGCCTCGACCTGCTGGGCTCCGGCGATCCTTCCGCCTCAGCCTTCCAAGTAGTTGGAATTACAGGTGCGCGATACCACGCCTGGCTAATTTTTGGATTTATTGTAGAGATAAGGTCTCGCCAAGTTGCCCAGG
This sequence comes from Cephalopachus bancanus, assembly GCA_027257055.1. Classification (NCBI taxonomy): domain Eukaryota; kingdom Metazoa; phylum Chordata; class Mammalia; order Primates; family Tarsiidae; genus Cephalopachus; species Cephalopachus bancanus. The sequence goes on along the minus strand of JAPVLO010000795.1, from coordinate 402,192 downwards.
CGGGTCTCGAACCCGCGGGCTCAGGTAATCCACTCACCTCAGCCTCCCAAAGTGCGGGATTACAGGTTGAGCCACCGAGCCCGGCTCCAAATCTTTAAAAAACAAAAAAGAAAATAAGTTTGCTTCCCTGCATTAAATTTCTATTACTGCATAAAAAGTTTCCCAATGGAGTAGATTAAAATATTACATATTTATTATCTCACAGTTTCCATAGATTAGAAGTCTGGGCACAGCTTAACTGGATCCTTGCTCAAGGTCTCACAAAGCTGCAGTCAAATTGTCAACCAGGCTGCATTTTCATTTGGAGGTTCGACTAGGGAAGGATCTGCTTTCAAACTCATCAACTTGTTGACAGAATCTAGTATCTCCTGGCTGTAGAATTCATGGCAGCTTGCTCCTTCAAAGGCTGCAATGGAGAGAGTCTCTATTGCTTAGAGTCTCTCATTTCAAGGCAGCCTAAAGGACTTACCTGATTAGGTCAGGCCCAACTAGAATAATCTTTCTTTGATTAAGTAAAATAAAATTAGGCACCTTAATTCCATCTGAAAAATCCTTTTACCTTTGCTTTATTATGTAACAGAATCACGGGAATGACATCCCATCAACTTTGCCATATTTTTATTGGTTGGAAGCAGTTTGCAGGTTTTACCTCCACTCAAGGGGAGGGGGATTACACAAGGGCTTACATACTGGGAATTGTCCCAGGGCATGTCCACCACAAGGTCTTTTGTTCTTAACCTGTGGGATGATAATGTACTTTGAAGGAGGTCAAGTGATTTTAAAAATCCAAGTCAGGACATGAATCAAAGTAGATATGAACAAAAAGTCATGTATTTAGGAGGATAGGTACAGGATTATCCACATTTTTCCAGCTAATTTTTCTCAATAATTTACTTTCCTTTTCCATCTAAGTATGTATGCTTCTGCTCAAGATACCTCGCTTCCTGGACTGCCATTAGATACATACATACTTTCTTTTCACTTGATAGCTAGGGCTATAACAGTTAAAAAATACGAGCAAAAATATTAAAGCCTCCTCAGCACATTCCAATCCAGGATGTAATTTTTTGGTGGGATTCCTGATCAAAACTGAAAGATAAACAACTAAAATTGTCACAGGATAAAACCTCAATACTCCTTTGCATTCCATCACTTTAATAAAGCCTACCAACTTAGAACTTCATAATAAAGATACCCCTCTTGTTATTTAATCTATTTGTGTCATTTTCCAGTGTTTTGCATTTGTTTGAAAGCTCTTTAATTTGTTTGTAAATGAACACATATGCTGATTAATAAACAATAAATAAAGAACAGTCGGCATATACAGAATTATAATCTCTGAAAAGCTTCAAGAACCACCAGGCTGTGCTGTTGTGGTTACTACCTTTCTTCTTGTCTACCTGTGGATATCTCTGACCAGTAGAGCCCCATCCAGTGTCCTAAATGCTACAGTTCTTCTGGAGGTCCACTATAAGAAATTTTGCTGAAACTAGTACTAGACAATTAATAAAAATGAAAGACAGATTGCTTAAGTTCCCAGATACGCTTTAGAGAAAGCTAAACACCTAATTGCTTTCCCCAGTACCTTTTTTTCCCTCAGGATTATAAAGGGGGTGTACAGTGACAGCTGTATGAATTAAACAAGATAATCTTGAAAACACTAGATTGTATCTTATAAGAATATCATTAGCTTTAGTCTGAGTCATAATAGACAAAGACGTTAAAAGTATACTCTGTACTGTAATGTAATGCACAGAGACCCTTCCAAAGCTTTGACTCAAGTCAAAAACAGTGACTCTCCTGTTGTTTGGCTTGTACTGTATTCTGTTGTTCATTGATGGTGAATAAATATCACTTTGCTTTGCATTTAAAAGAGGCCTATACAATAAATGAAAGGAAAAAAAAAAGAAGTAAAGAGTGCTGTTAGGCCCAGGGATACTGTCTGCTAAACGTGGGTATATGGCTCCCAGGAACTTGCCCCACATCTTCCCATTGCCCAGGCCTTTATGCAATATACTCCTCACCAGTGATTCTCAATGATGGGTTCTTGACTATGGGTGGCTTGGAATTATAGTAAGGGATATAAGAACCTATATGCCCACTAAACGCAGCTTGTAGAGTGAATAAATAATATACTTTGTATATCTATGTACTACTGTTTCACAAAAGTAGTAGATGTTATGATAGAGAACATATAAGCTCATTTATGTGTTACCAAATTTATTGTAGCTTTTGGTTGCTGTGCATTTTTCAACTAACGTCCTAAATACACGATTCTCTAGTGCATGTGTGTATGAGACTCATGCACACACAAAGAGATAATTTTTTATGTTTAAAAGATATCCACATATTTCAAACAGTTAGGATTCGCTGCTCTAAGCACTTGTTTTTAGTAAAAAGTCTTATCTTTGTCTATCTGTCTCTATGTCACCTTCTCTAAGCAACTTCAAAGGGGTTGCATCCAATTATCTTTCTCCTCTTTTTGGTGACTAAAGTATCTTTCTCCCCAGACATTGATGCTGGTAAAGACATAATAGCAGCTCTAATAGTAATAATAATTTCCCCTTAAATAGCACCCCTTTTATCTGGTGCTCTCAAAGTGCTATATGGCAAGATCACACTGTCACTGGGAAGGGAAATGCACAGCTAAGAGATGCTGCAGCTGGGGGTAGAATCCAGGCAAACTGGTCCCTCAAAATATGTTCTCCCTACTGAAGCCTGCCTGTCTATGGCTGGCTCAACCCTGCAGCTCTAGAGGAAGGCTGAGCAACTGAGTCTCTAGCCAGTGGGATGATTTGTCAGGCTGCCACACTTTCACGCATTAAGAGACTGAAGTAAATTCTCCAAGATGGGCATGGCTTAGAAAATAGGTTAGCAGCCGGGCTCGGTGGCTCAGCCTGTAATCCCGCGCCTTTGGGAGGCTGAGGTGAGTGGATTGCCTGAGCCTGCGGGTTCGAGACCCGCCTGGGCAGCGAGACCTCATCTCTACAATAAATCAAAAAATCAGCTGGGCGTGGTAGCGCATGCCTGTAATTCCAGCTACTCGGAAGGCTGAGGTGGAAGGATCGCCGGAGCACAGCAGGCGAGGCTGCGGTGGCCGGGAGCGGCCACTGCACTCCAGTCTGGGTGACAGAGTGAGACTCCAACTCAAAAAAAAAAAAAAAAAAAAAAAAGAAAATAGGTTAGCAATCAGCTTATGAAATTCCATGCTTCATTTTTTTCAATGAACTAGAATATGATAAAATACAACAAACATGAAGATTAGGCTGAAGAAAATTCCTTTCTGTGAAGATTCAGTGGGCATTTTTGAACTGGCACAGGGCCACGAAATCAGCATTATGAATGTCAGTGAACACCATGTTGCAGGTGATTGGCTGTGCATAGGCACTCAGGTAAAGAAAGCACAAGGTAATCAAGCTGATAGTAGATGGCAGGTTTTATGTGTTTATATTTTGGGGGCTTCTGGGCCCAGGATCATCCTTAGATGGATATGGGGCTTGAAGAAAAAAATCATGATGTGTGCCTTTCCTTCATCATCCATATGTAGACAAAATTAGGTTGAAATTAACACTTATGTTGTCTTCAGAGAGAAGGGTGATGGGAAGGAAATCAAACACTGAGAAACAGGATTGAGAGAGGCCAAGGCCATTTTTATATTTTGGGCCTCCTGGCATATAAAAATGTAGAAAAACCGAAAGAGGAGGATTAAGCAAATAAGTACAAGTTGTCAACAACTTGTATAAAGTGTCTAATTAGAATACTGCCCCTCCCTTCATTGGGGTCTCTCTCTCTCTCTCCCTGCAGGGCATTTTCTGTTTGCAAATCTCAGTACATATCATTCAGCAAAGGCCAAGCAGCTTCTCCACCGTGCTATTCCCATCTCTATCAGAATTGGAATTAGATCTACTAAAGGTCGAGGAGCAAAAATCTGTTGAATTTAAATAGACATTGAGCAATTTAGGGCATGAATGTAACACTTAAAGTAATTTGGTCCAGACAGAAAACACCTGTCCATGCTGTGAATCCAGATGGGGGAAGTTGGCAATCTCAGGAGAGTCATAGCAGCGCCCCACAATAAGGATAAAGAAGACCAATTATCTCAGAAGCCAAATCTTCTGAAATAAATTGTCTGAGGAATCGACCTTTGAAAGGCTCAAGACCTAGCATGGTTCGCTTAAAAATGTTTCACCCTGGATATTTCAGAATCTCATTTCCACTTTTGTTATTCTCTCTCCTTCCTTCTCTTGCTTTAATGATAACAGAGGAGACATATTTATCACATCAAACATATTAAATTTTCAACCCCTGAAAGTAAATCCATTTCAAGTGTGTTTTCCCAAATGACTATAGCTGTTTGAAAGACAAACCAAGGGGAGGATGGGCCACTGGCAGGGAAATTGTGAAAGAAAATTAAAGTAGTCTAAGTCAGAAGCTGAGCTTGGCCTTTTTAAGTAGCCAGATATTCCGAAGGAAACCTCTGTAATCCAGGGAGTTGTCTGGAGTCCATATGGCAAACCCAGGGGTGGTCAGAAACCTGGTGCCTGTAAAATTAGGAAAGGAGGGGAAGTGGAAGAGTCAGGGAGTTTTTCTTGTTTATTTTTCTTGATTTTTCAGTGCACAGGCAATTATTTGAAAACAACAAGAACATAGGGATGAAAAATCATTCACAATATCCCTACATATCAATTATTTTTTAATGCACCCTTCACATACTCAATTTACAAAGTTGTAAACATAATGGAGATACTATTGTGTGTTCTACTCTTTATGTGATATTATATCATAAATGGTTTCTCAAGTAGTATATATTTCTCATAATGATAATTTCTAATGGCTTTACAATATTTTATTAGGACAATTCATCATGACTTAGTTTGTCGTGGGTCATTTAGGTTGTTTCTTAGTTTGGGCTATTATAAACAATATTGTGATGAACATCTTGTTGCATACAAGTTTTGTTGCTTTGAATTATCTCTTCATAATACATTTTGGCAGTTTATCTGCGGGTTGAAAAGGTATAAGCATTTTAATTTTTCTTGAAAAATGCTGCCAAACTGGTTTCCAAAAACATTGGGATGATTGACTAATTTCACCATAACCTTGCCAGAAAACTAGAAGAAACCTCTAAATTAAATCAATAAAAACATTAACTCATTATAGCTTTAAGTTAAACCTTTCTGATTGCTTCCAAGATTGAACATATTCTTATATATTTGTTTGTTAGTTACATCTTCTCTTGTGAGAACTGCCTCCTCATTTTTTTTGGCCATTTATCTATTAGAAATTTGTAATTTTTCTAATTAAAATGTTCAGCAATTATATAATGTAGGAATTATCTCTCTGCCATATTTCATCAGGTTTTAATTCTTGTATTTGAGATACTTTTTAAAACAGAAAAGAATAAAGCATGGAGTGTGCATGATTTTATCCTCAATCTTTGTTCAGAGTACTCTTCATTGTAGCTTTTGTATTTTAGTATATAGGCTGCTGAATTCCACACCAAAAAGTACACCCTGAAAGAGAAAAAACAGAGGATTCTTGTTTGGGAGTTGGAGAAAAAGTATATTTCAAATGTGGGGCAACATAGGGTGGATTTTTTAGGCTTAAAATATTTTTAAATTTAACACCAGTCCTTTTATTGCCATAGTAGTGTTAATTTTGTGGGGCCTTGATATGGAGAACAATAAAGCTGAATTGCAGGAGGAGGGAGTGTTAAAATCATGGCATCTTCCATGGCATGTGAAAAACTACCATTGTCCTACAGCCAATATTTAATGCTCTATGCCTGTGACCTTGAGTCTGACTTATTGTGTAAGGGGAATCATGCACGACGGTTCTCAAGTCTATTTCACTTTTGGGCAAATCTTGAAAGAGACCTTGTCTTTGCTTTTTTTTTTTTATTGCATTTCCAATGCTTTCATGTTTGTATCAGAACTTGAGCAATCTCCACAACAAGAAGGAAATATAAAGTCCTAGCTGAAACATGCTGCATGGGTCCCTACCACTCTTAGGAGTATGTAGTTGCTGAGGGAGTTTGTCAAATTCGTTTCCATTTTTGGCTCTGTCACTCATTCTGATAGCTCTTAGTAGCTATGCTCCGCCCTCTTTCACTTGTTCTGCAATTTTTGAGCATAAGAAAAATAAATTAAGAAGGATTTATAGAGAAGGGATTGCTGATGGAAGATGGTGAAAATAACTGTGTCAGGACAGGTCATAAGTGGATTTCAGAGCAGTTCATTAGAAAAACCTTAGCACTTGGTGTTTAACATTGCAAAGACATTTTGGCATCTTTTATTTCATTTTATTATCAAGGCTTCTTTAAAATAAGAAGGACTCATATAGTATGTGTGTTTACTCTTCCTGCCATATATTTCAGAACAACTAGACTTTCTAACAACATAGGCTATTCATGTCCTATAAATTCTATATACTAAATTTTTATTGTTTTTCTGACACATTTGTTTTACTGTCCTCTTTCTCATAATTCACAGATTTTGTTTCCTCTATCTCTTAAAATGCTTGAATTCACCTGCCTTTCTTTTTTTGTACTTCTAGTCCTAAATTTGTCTCTCTAACTCAAGCACCTCTACTGAGCTTTGTGTATATATATATATATATATATATATATATATATATGCAGCACTTTCTGTATATCCACCAAATGTTTTAGAGGCCCTTCCTCATCCTATCTCTAACCAAGCTCATAGTGTTATTCTACAAACCTGGACCTTTTCCAGAATTCCCAATTTCATCCATGTAGTGCAAGCCAGACACTTTAACAGTATCTCGGAATCCTTTAGATAGCTCTTACACTTCATAGTCAATCAATCACCAAGTTTTACTAATTCTACTTTTTAAATACATCTCAAATCTATTCATTTATATTAATTTCTGCTGCCATTTTCCTGATCTATGCCTCCATAATCGCTTGCCTTAACTATTGCAAAAGCTTCCTAATATAATTTTCTACATCCAATCTTTCCTTCTTTCAACTGAAACCAGCATGGCTTTTCTAAAAGACAAATCTGATCGTTTCACTCTCTTGCTTACACATTTTCAAAGGCTCCCCATTGTTTTTAGCATGTTTGAAAGACCTGTCATCAGTCTCTTTCTAGTCTCATTTTCTATTAACTCCTTCTACATATTCAGTGATCCAGTCATAATTGCTTTCTGTACTCCAAGTACACCATACATCCTTACACCTCCATGCCTTCTTTCTTTCTGGTACTAGCTGGTCAACTCCTAAGTGTCCTTTAAGATTCAGCTTAAAAGTCACTCCCTCTGTAAAACCATCTCTGATTATCCTCTCCCCCTGAACTCTTTCCTCACTCCATCCCCCACAGTTAAGGCTTTCCTCTTTTATCTGCAGCAGACTGTGTACAACTGATTATAGCAGATATCCCACAGCATTAGAATGTTGTATTTACTATTTTGTTTTCTACACTAGATGGAGCATCTTAATTTTTTTTTTTATTTTATAGATGTGGAGTACAGTTTAGGGTTAGGTATACAAATGTTCATTATGAAGTTACCCTTGTTGATGAGGTGTTCCCCACCCACGGCAGATTCCCACTACTGCCAATCCCACTCCCCTCATCTCCCCTGGCAGTTTCCCACTACTGCCAATCCTTTTCTTATAGTATTATGATAATTGCTCAAGGTCATCAAACTGACAAGCTTCTGCAAAGCCAAAGAAACCATCAAAAGAATGGGGAGACAGCCCACAGACTGGGAAAAAATATTTGCCAACTGTATGCCTGACAAAGACCTAACATCTAGCATCTACAAGGAACTCAAATGTGACAAAAAGAAAAAAAAAACACACACAAAAAACAAACAGCCCCATTACAAAGTGGGCAAAAGATATGAATAGACACTTCTCAAAAGAAGACATACAAGCAGTCAACAGATAGATGCAGTGTCTTTGAGAGCAGAGACTGGCATTCATCTTATATCCCCCATTTCACTGCTTAATTTAGTAGACCCTAGATATGTTTGTTGAATGGATGAAGAATGAACACATAATATGCTTTATAATTTCAGCCATTTTTTTTTTTTTTTTGCTGCTCTAATTAGTTCGGAGGCATTGGATTTTTCTTTTTCTTTTTTTTTTCTCTAGGGGATCTTAATCCCCAAACCATGATTATTTTACCTTTTTAATTCCCTTTCTTTTAAAAGACTCTGAAGTATTTTAAAACTATAATTTGACTACGTTTTATGTATAAACCTTAGCCAACAGACTCTAAAAATGTTTCATGATGACAATTTAACATACTCAGGGTTCAGATATTACTGTGTTTCCACCTCCATATGCTACCCTTTTGAGTAGAGATCTTTTCTGCTGCCTTGAAATTCCAACTTCCTGTTTGTTATTAGAACATTCTATAGACTCCTCCTCAACCTTGTCCTATTTGATTTCTTGCTGCTTCTTAAACTGTTTTTAATGTCCTCAGGATTCCATCAATCTTTACTTTATGAGCCTGGTCTCTCTTTCATGACTCTTTGTGTAAAACTTTCCTGATTCTACTTTTTTCCTCCCCCCACACTTTTTTTTTTGATCTTGACCTTTAGCTTCTGTCATTTTCTTTACCACATCTTTTTTGTCTTTTTATGCTTCTTTTTCTGCCTTTTGACCTGCTTCAAATTCTGTGTTACTTCCCTCCTTCTGAGAGCTATTCCCCTTCCTGCCTATTTTTTGCAGACCATCAGGTTCCATATGGAGTGAGGTCTATTATTCTCTTTCACTTTGGTCTCTTTTTGTGTCTCTCCACCCTCTCCACATATACATTTCTTCAAGTACTTTCTTTCGTTTTCTGTTCTGTGTAACTACACAGTCTCTTATAATCAATGAAAACCCATCACATTTCCTCAGCTGCCCTGCTTGGTTATCTCTTGTCATTGTGTCTGTTTGCTCTTGCTTCCTTCATTGTCTTTATTCTTCTCTCCATTTCTTGAAGAAGTGTTCTTCTTTATCCTGGATTCTCTGACTGTTCAATGTCAGTTTGCCTTTTGTTCCAAATCCTTAAAACAGACCCAATTTATTAACACACTTGATATATAACATAGAATCATAACAAACCAATAGGGTAAGAATTAGATTATTTTCCAATGTTGAGAAAACTGGTCAACTATGTGAAAAAGAAAGCCTCACTTCACATAATACACTAAAATAAACTCTAAATTAATTTATGAACTAAATTTAAAAAATGAAACCATGAACGTGAGAATAAAATATAAATGATGAATTAACTGATAATAGGTTGGAGGATAACTTTCAAACATAAAAGCAATGCAGAAATGGCAAAGTAATAGTTCAATATATTTATGTCCATAAATATTATGTTTTCTATGCACCAAAAAAGCAAATATATTGCAATCAGAAAACAAGTTAGGAGGATATTTCTGATGAATATGACCAAGGAGTAATACTCTTAATATATAATTAACTAACAATATTGTATCAAGAATGACACTAAGCCGACAAAATGCATATATAAGAAAGTTCACAACGTTTTAAACAGCAAATATGGTAATTTAAAAATGCAACTTAAAACAACACTATTTCTCATGTAATATCGGTGTGTATAAAGTGAGATGACTATATTCATATAATGCTGGTAAGAGTGCAAACAACCTTCTTGGAAAGCAATCTCTCTCTCTCAATGTATGTTTATATACGCATATAACACTCAGCATACATAAAACCATAGAATGTTCACATTTTATGTTTGCATTCTTAGAATGCATGCTAAGAAAATATCACACAGTATAGACAAAAAAAGTTCACAGTAACATTGTTTATAATGATGTAAAGTTGAATAATTAAATATTCAACAACAGAGAGATGTTTATAAACATCTATAAATTGGTCATTTTTTTGTTAAGCACTGGTCAAGCCATGTGCTCTTTGAACTATGGCCACCATGTTTTCTTAGGTTTGGTTGTCTCTCCTACCTTGGGGAGGTGAATCTCCTGTCTCTCTCTAATTTACTTTCTAAAGAAACTATATTTTCCAATCTAAAAAATATATATATAAATGGAGTACAATGTAGCTATTACTAGTCATGCTTTCAAAAAATATTCACTTATTGGGAAAATATTAATAGTATAATGATGAACAATTAAAAATACAGATATACAATTACATATACAAAATGATACTAATTAAAAATATTGCTCAAAGTAATCGAACATATACATCAAAGTATTATTGATAATGTGATTATAAATAATTTAATGATAAAAATAATTTCCAATAACTTATAAATTTTCTTATGGCCATATATTTCCTCTATAATTAAATAAATAACAAATGTTATTCTGCAAAGGAAAACGCACGGCCCTGCTTGTTTTCCTTTAATTGACATACTCCTTAGGTAATTTACATTGTTTTGATATTCATGGAACTTTTAAATTTTTTTAAAAAATTGAAAGTGTTTTCTTCTGCTCTTTTAGCTCTTTTTGCCCCCAATTTTTTTGTGAGGCTCTGGCCCTTTTTATCTGATATGTTTTCTAAAATTTAATTTCTTTGCTGATCTGAAGATTATATTCAACTAAGAATTTAAACTACTGCAAGTGTATTCCTTGAAAACATTCCAATTAAAATATTGATTGGGACACCAACCACCAATTCTCTGCACAATTCATTTGTACATTCACAAGGCAAGACTTCTTTTGAAGGGACTCTCCCGTTGTTCTCTTTCATCCCTTTAAAAAGTCCTGCCTCTTTTTTTTTCTCCTGTTCTCCCTTTCCCTCCTTTCTTCTTTGTGTTTCTTTGGCTTCCACTTTTCTCCCCTCCATTTTTTGCCCTCTTCTTTCTGTGCCCTTCCCTCTCTTCTGCTCTGACCAATTATTTCCATTTTTACTTTCTTCACTTACTTTCCTTCATTTATCTTTGTTTTATGCTTGTCTTATTTTTTCTTACATGAATTCTTTTGATGTTCCAGTCACTTCTCTGTACTCTACTTATGTATCAATCCTTAAGGCCAACACCCTGGACATACTGAAGTGCATATAGACTAACATAATCTTTCCTCTTTTTCTTCTATTAAGAAAAAATTTCATTTTTGTTACTTGATCAGTTCTTGTCTTTGGGATTTGACAGTCATGTTGCTGATACATGTTCATTTTACTTTCTACTATAACCCTTAGACCCTCTTCTAATTCCATTTTACATTGGTGCATTTGATTATTCTTTCCTTTGTGAATCACATTACATTTATGAATGCTTTATTGAATCCTATTTATTGATTTCTGTCCATTTAAAAAATTTATCCTGCTCACATTCTATTTTATGCTTATACTGCAATGTGCAGGAACACCTGCAAATTTTATTAGCATACTCTCTCTTCTATTCTAGAAGTAGTAAATGAAAATACTGAATTGCATTGAACTGAGAGTGGACCCCTTAAGGACCTGCTTGACACCTCCACCCAATCCAGTATTGAACTGTTAGTAACAACTCTTTGTACTCAATTTGTTTTAACTAGTTTTGTGTCTAAACTATCCATCTATGGCGCTTTCACCTAATTTATCTCTTTTAAAAATTTTTGGTAGCCTAACTCTCCACTGACTTTAAAAAATACTAAACTTATTCTGTTGAAGGAAGGATAGAATTGTGATTTCACATAATTTGTTTTTGACAAACTCATGCTAGCTATTATATGTCTCCTTATTTCTTTGGAGTCTAAATTGATCATTATTAACAGCGTCACATATCGTGTTAGCTGCTCATTGAGCTGATTCAGTAGTGAACTTACTGATTTGTTACCCTCTGGAGTCATGTTTTTCTCTCTATGCAGCACTTCCACACTTTCTGGAGATCCTGGTTATTCAACAGGCAACCAAAACAGTTGTTTCTTAGTCTGCCCAATTCATCTTTCAGTTCTTCTGGCTTCAAATGCTCATTCCCTGGCCCATAATATATGCTAAAACATAAAATATCTTCCACTCTTTCTAACTAGGGATCAGTCTTAAAACATTTTATTTGTTTCTTTATTTATTAGGATTAGTCCTCTTTGTTTTTTTTTTTGTTGTTGTTGTTGTTAAAACCAGAGCTTCATTTTGAAGTAATATTTTTAATTCCTATTTTACTTCCACACATACCAAATTAAAACCACCAAAATTCTTTGTATTATAAAGAGAGCTTGTTTAATAACTTGGGGTGGAAAAGACATTTTTAACTATGACACAAAATGCAAAGAAGAAAATATTTATAATACTGATTTCTTAAAAATCAAAATATTCCTGTGACAAACCACCAAACCAAAGATTAAAGAAAAATGACAGACTGGCAAAAATATATTTGCAGTTTATATCCATGATGTGCTATTATTCCTAATATATAAAAGGATTTGACAAATCAATAAGAAATACCCTCCCAAAATTGAAAAATGGGATAGACGTTTTATAGCAAAGGCTCTTACATAAAAAAGATGCTCAATTTTACTCATGATATATGATAGTCACCTCTTTGGCAGATATGAAAAGAGTTTGATAACATTCTGTGGGTATGGTTGTGGGGAAATAGATATTATTATGTATTTATTATTGGTGGAATGTAACTGATACAATCCTTATGGAGGACAATCCATCAAAATCACAGTGTGCATACCTTTAACCTTGCATACCCTTTAACTTTGCAGCATGTTATAAATAAACCCTCACATGTAAAATGGCACATGTCATATTACTGATTGTGGCAGCGTTTGTAATAGGAAATGATTGGACAAATCCTAAATTTACATAGGTAGGGAACTGGTTAAGTAAAATATGGCATATTGATAAAATGGAATACCATGAGAGTGTAACATGTTTTTAAAGTATGAAAATACTCTTTAGCTACTGACATGAAAACATCTCTAAGACATATTGCTAAGTAAAAAAGTCAAGGTGTACGATGGTAATCTATCATTAAAGTAGAAGAGAGAGATAAAAGATACATGTACCTCTCTTGGAATGTAACTGCATAACAGACTCTTGAAGGACAAACTATAAAAGTTGACAATAGTGATTACCATTTGGGGTCATGCAAACTGGGGATAGAAGAGCCAAGGTTAGCAGGGAGACATTTTTACTGTTTATTGTTTGAACAACATATACATATTGCCTATTTAACAAATTAAATAATTTTATAATGACATAATTCTGTAAGTGAAAAACCTTAAAAATCCCTTGTTGATATAGATATAAATGAGTGAGACCAAATGTATTGTGATTTAAGAATAAAGTCTGATGCCCCAGCTACTTGGGAGGCTGAGGCAGAAGTCTTGCCTGAACCCAGGAGGTTGAGGCTGTGGTAAGCTGTGATCATGCCACTGCACTCCAGCTTGGGTGACAGAGTGAGATCCCCCCCCCAAAAAAAGAAATAACAAAGTCTGAATTATGATTTGAATGATTTACTATAGATAAAAGAGTTTGTTGCTTCCAACACTGTTAATTACCAAGCAAGTCAGGTTTTGTGGTACTTAGTTTTCTTGACAATAAGGTAGAGAAAATTCTTGACAGCCACTCTAATGTGTTCAACATATCTTGAAAAGATTAATCAATTAATAGCTATTGATGATTTTAGAACCAACATTTTAATGTTATTAAACACAGAATGCAGCAAATTAAATGTTGTATTTTTAAATGCAGTTTTCAGAGAAAGCTTCTTTCCAGTTATGTTTTGTGTTTCTTCTGAGTGAAAAAATAATAATAACCTGGAGCATTAAGCTGAATCTAGATGTAATATGATATACCTAACACAAGCTCAAATTGGTGCAGAAACTAGATTGCTATTTTTAAAAAAATTACAAAAGGTTTGCCTGATTTTTACTTAATTGAAACATACTAGGAGTAACATAAGAAATAGTCTTTTGTTTGCTAAGGCACATACCTGCTATTTTTGTGAATGTGTGTGCGTGTATGTGTATGCATGAGCATGTGTGCATTTTTGCTTTGTTTTTAATATATCAAGTAGATATTCATCTTCAATTTAGCTAATGATAGTAGAATTAATCCTTATCATTTGTATTCTATTTTTTTTTCAAGAAAAGAGATGCTTAGTGGTCGCAGTTCTAGTTATTATTTTTTCATAGTCCAACATAATTTACTTTTATGTCTTCCATTAATGTGAATTATTTCATTCTCTCTAGAAGCACCAGGAATGGCAAGAACAACTAAATATCACTTTTGCTTTCATCATCTTAGCTCATGAGCTGGCGAGATGTGGAAAATCTGTCCCCTTTTAAAGGTATTCAGGCTGGAAGCAGATGAAGGCAAGATCTCCTCTGCTGAAATATTTGCTGGGAAAATGTTGGTGTTTCATATCCTGTGGAAAGGATGTTCCAAGCTGATGTGATGAGAGTCCAACATTATACATCAAGGCATGTGGAGCTCTGGTGAATAAGGTACAAAATAACATTAACATCTCCTTCTGTTTCTTTGTGAAATGAGATTTTTTTAAACTTATCATATTAACATAAAACAATAGAATTGAATACTCCCTCATAAGTCTGTGTTTTATACTTGAATTGCTTGTTGTTTCCACAAGGTATCTCCCAGTTACGTTTATTATATTACCAGATTATCTGATGATTAAGGCCATTAACAATTCACTTTTGAGTAGTCAACATAACAATGTTTAGTTGCCTTGCAGTAACAATTAGGGAATGAAGCAATTTACCATAATTAGGTACTATCCAAAAAAAAAGTATCCACATTAAGGGAAGTTAAAAAAACTTCTCTTTTATGGTTTGGGATGACTGTTAACAGAGTGTTGTTTTTTGAATTACAAAGAAAATTATTGCACTTTTAATTTGCTCATTATTGCAAACACAGAAACAACAAATGGTTCTTGTTCAGAGTTTGCCCCGTGTGGCTTTGGGCAAGTTTCTTAACCTTTTTATGTTTTTGTCTCATAATCTGGGAGGCAATGGTAGTAGTCATACCACAAGATATACTGATGGGTAATTAACATTTGCAAAGTGCCTTGAGATCCTGGTAAAGAAAATGCTTTACAGAAAAAAATGCACAATTTACATAAAGATATATTTCAATTTATTGTAATAGGGCTTATTTAGACTTAGGACTCAGCAGGGAAAACCCTTTGTTTCCTATTCTTAATTTTTCTTCATAAAATAAGAACACCTTGTGTATTTTTGTATTTGTAATATCTTTTCAAGTCCTTGAATGATACTATCTACTCTTGCAGCCTATCTGGAATAAGATCACCATTTGCCTTCTGGTGTAGTTCAGTTATCCAGGAACTGTACCCAACTAAGATAGGACTATCCATTAGGGAAACAGATTTTTTTTTGCCTGTTTGTTTTTAGAAATGCTGCCCTGGGGAGGACAGAATTTCTTATTTAGATATTGTTTTGCATCTCTGTGGCACCTTGTCTGTTCCTGGCATCCTGAGGCAGCTAGGGGAGGAAAAGGTAGTGTGCTATAGAGCTTCAGCTAGGTGGATTGGACATGATATTTCAGAGACAGACATTCTATCTTAGTTACAATTTGGTAAACATAGGTTTTGGAGACCTGGTTAGACTGGAAGAGCATAGCTATGGAAGGTCATATGTTAGGAAGTTCAATCAATGCTCAGTTAATCATCTCATTTCTCTTCAGGTCTATCAAAACCTGGAATAGGATTGAGGTACTCAATTGTGAAACCTAGTAGAGATTCAGAGTAGTGACCAGGCAGAAGATTAATGAACAATGTCAACATGGTTATGGGGGTTGAAGGGGAAGGTGGAAAAAAGAGCTACAAATCAGAAAGGGAGAAAGCAAACATCTTCCGAGAAAATGGATCTCAGACATTTAAAAAATGCCCATGAAGATGAATTGCTTATTATGTGCTAGACATGAAACACTTTATAAGTCTTCTCACTTTTAAGCTTCTCAAGAAGTTTATGAGTTAGATACTATCATTATCCCAATTTTATAGATGATGAAACCGAAGAATATAGAAGTGAAATAATTTGCCCTAAGTTACACAGCAAATAATTGATAGAGCTAGGATTTTAACTCGGCAATCTAGCTCCAGAATTCATACAAGTAATTACTATTTACTACTGATTTTATTGTTGATCGATAGCAAAAGGATGCGGGAGAAAATGTAGAAGACTTGATGATCTTAACTGAGCCACCAGAGCTCAGAGAGGCTGATCTAAATCCAAACTAAATTGAATAGTGCATCTAGATCTGCTGATACCACTTTCAATTTGAGTTGGCTCAGAAACTGGGAATGATTTGGGTTTGAAGTTTGGGGCACCATTGCACTCACGTATAGGGAACCAAGGATGGAAAAAAAAAAGCAGAGAAGCAGAATTAGGAGCAATAACTTCCTCCTGGTAAAATGCTGGAATTCATATTAATAATGTGATTGCCTTTTAGTGTCTTCTATATCATCTTCATTGAATCAAGTTGATTTTATAGCTTGTAAGTGAACTTTAGAGTTTAGCAACACCCACAGTAGTATGTTAGAATATTAGCTTAGCCTTGATTCAAAAAGAAAGTTGCTGCCTTCCAGCTCAATAACTCTTTATTGTTTACTGTGATCCAAGCACTGATTAATCCTAATCCTTAGTTAATGAGGCCAGGTGAAATCACAAACTGACTTTGCCTGGGAGAGTTATATATAAAATTAGAAAACTTACCTTTTCACCTCTAGCACTCTCCATACTTGGACTAGATTTGTATGATCTTCCTGGAATGTAATTTACCAATTTAAACCTTCCAAAAATAGCCAACTTCTTGGAATGAAGTATACACACACACACACACACACACATGCATGCAGATATATACTATACATGAACACATATATAGTCATACACATACATATATCTTATCCATGTAAAATTCTCAACTGAATATGTAAATTGAAACCTTGAGCTATGAAATTTCTTATGCCACTGTAATGTCTGGAAGTGAGAATGGGCTGGTGATATAGTATAAGAAAGGAGTAGGGAGCTAGCATCTATCGTATGCTTACTGTGTACTGGGCCTTATGACAAATGCTTTACATATACAGTGTAATCTTACAATAAGTGTAAGGTAATATTATTGTCTTCAATTTAAAGGTGAGAACACTGAGACTCAGAGAGAATAGATAATTTGTTTAAGGTCACACTGCTAGTAAGTAAATGATTAAGCCAGGTTGTGAATTCTGATCTGTTGAAGCATAGCACTGTAATGGTCCCTCATATTTTATTTCTGTATTTATTCTTCTTTTTTATTTGTTTAGTGTCAATGTAAAAATGCAACTCATTTAGAAGTCACTTATTTTATCTAATTCATGCCATAGTAGCTGCAGTCTATTTTTGAGTCTAGTTAAATAATCATAATGGTGATTTTTATTATAATAATAATAATAGTGATGTTAACATTAATAGTAAAAAATCATTTAGTGAGATGTACTAGATGCCAGAAAGCAT
Organism: Cephalopachus bancanus; assembly: GCA_027257055.1. Taxonomy (NCBI): domain Eukaryota; kingdom Metazoa; phylum Chordata; class Mammalia; order Primates; family Tarsiidae; genus Cephalopachus; species Cephalopachus bancanus. The sequence continues at coordinate 384,774 of JAPVLO010000795.1, read as the reverse complement.
AACAAGTATTTTTTCACAGATTCTTTCGTTTGATTCTTTACAACAAACTTTGTGACCTAGGTACAATGATAATCACTATCTGAGGAAACAAGTTCAAAAAGGTTAACTGCCATTTCTAGTATCTTACAGCTGTTGAGCATCTAAGCCAGGTCTATCTGACTACAAAGATCAAGCTCTTTGCTACTACCTCTTCAAACTATTTTGAAATATATATTTTTTTTGAGTTGGAGTCTCACTCTGTCACCCAGACTGGAGTGCAGTGGCTGCTTCCGGCCACCGCAGCCTCGACCTGCTGTGCTCCGGCGATCCTTCCACCTCAGCCTTCCAAGTAGCCGGAATTATAGGCATGCACTACCACGCCCGGCTGATTTTTTGGTTTATTGTAGAGATGAGGTCTCACTGCCCAGGCGGGTCTCGAACCCGCGGGCTCAGGCAATCCACTCACCTCAGCCTCCCAAAGGCGCGGGATTACAGGCTGAGCCACTGAGCCCGGCTTGAAATATTTTTTGAGTTAACTTCATGACAGGCAAAAGTCTAGGCTTTCAGAATTTCTTTGCAGAATTATTTTCTCTAATGGCTTTTGATCTGTGGTCTGCTGGAATGAGAAATGATACCTCAGTCTGTAAATTAGTCCTATGTTGAGATCCAAGCAGAAGCATTAAGAGTCTAGTGGGTAGTACTTTTTCTTTGTTAATCATTAAGTATTGCTCACTCTTACTTAAAAGTAGTGTCCTCCATCCTTATGGAAGTTGGAACTGGCATCCAATTCCTGAGCAAAAACTGAAATGCATGGGCCATAAAAGACAAGATAGACAAGTGGAACCTCATTAAACTGACAAGCTTCTGCAAAGCCAAAGAAACCATCAAAAGAGCAGGGAGACAGCCCACAGACTGGGAAAAAGTATTTGCCAACTCCATGTCTGGCAAAAGCCTAACATGTAGAATCTACAAGGAACGCAAACATGCTGAAAAGAAAAAAACAAACAACCCCATTACAAAGTGGGTAAAAGGCATGAACAGACACTTCTCAAAAGAAGACATACAAGCAGTCAACAGATCCATGAAGAAAAGTTCAACCTCACTAGTCATCAAGGAAATGCAAATTAAAACTACACTGTGATACCACCTAACTCCAGTCAGAATGACCATTAGAAATAGCTCAAAAAATAACAGATGATGGAGAGGATGTGGTGAAAAGGGAACACTTATACACTATTGGTGGGAGTGTAAACTAGTACAGCCTCTATGGAAATTAGTGTGGCAATTCCTAAAAGCTCTAAAAATCGACCTTCCATATGACCTTGCAATCTCTCTACTGGGAATATACCCTGAAGAACTCAAATCACTCTATAAAAAAGATACCTGCACACGTATGTTTATCACAGCATTGTTCACAATAGCAAGATCATGGAAACAACCATGCTGTCCATCAAAAGAGGACTGGATTAAAAAATGTGGTACAAATACACAATGGAATATTATGCAGCCATAAAAAAGAACACAATCATGAATTTTGCAGCAACCTGGATGGAAGCGGAGTTTATAATACTGAGTGATCTCTCACAGAAACAAAGATCTGAGTATCACATGTTCTCACTCATAATGGACCTTGAACAACTATCGTAATAATATAAGAAAAGGATTGACAATGGCGGGAAACTGTGGGGAGGGCAGGGAGGGGAAGGGAAGTGGGATTAATGGTAGTCAATATCTGTCTGGGGAGGGGGAGCACACCTCATCAACAAGGGTAGCTGCACAATGAATATTTATATACCTAACCCTTTACTGTATCCCCACAATTTTAAAACAAAAAAAATGTATTAAAAAATGTTATCCTTAGCACTAAGCTCAATGCTTAGAAATTTGGGTCATTTTGGGCCTATTTGCTGGTTGCATGAGCTCTAGAATGGCATATCCAGGAGTAGAACTGAGATGGAAGGGTGGTCTTGATAATTTTCTTTTAATAAATATTAGTGTGATAAGGAAAAAAATGAATAAAGGGCTCTAAAGTGGATAGAAGCAACAACAGGAATTTATTATTTTATTGAAATTATTGTCTAAAAGGACAAAGGCCCTCATGGAAATCCTCAAAGCTTCTTGCTATCTTTAAATCATTTCTAACATTAAACTAAATTTAAAGTTGCCCATTTTATGTAGCATTTCAAACTGTTTTCCTCAATTAGGCACAACAGTGCATTTCCTTGCAAGACACAGCACCCCTAAAAGTTGGGTATCTCTTTGGTCTTTTAAAAATGGAAGATACTGGAAACTCATCACTTTGGAAAGTAAAATAATTTGGTATTTATGCTAAGGAGACTAGAGGTAAAGAAGAAACCAATGGGAAAGCATCCCAGTCACCCATAAAACCGCAGGCAAGCTGAGGCTTTGGGAATGATTGTTAGAAGGTTTGGTCACTAGTTAATAAGTTCCTAAGATGAAATTGGCGCTGTCTTGGCTGTTACTTGTGTAAGAATTTCCTGTTCAAAGGACTTGTGTCATGGAAGACATAGGCTACATGAAAGGTTGCAAGTCAACTTAATAAAACAAACTTGGTAAGGGAACTGTCAATAACAGGCACAGGCAAACATGTTACAGCTTGAGTCAGGCTGGAGCCAGGCTGCCTGCATGCTGTTCCCTTCTACAGATGAGACAGCACTTGGCAAAGCTGACATGCATTTGGAATTTAAAATTACTTGGTGATTTCAGTATTTCATTTTCCTGAAAATCAATAAGGATGATTCAAAGCCAAACCAGATGGCCACGCAGCTACTGTGGAATATCAGCTACAGGCCAACATTTTATTTTTCTTCAGAACATTACCTCTTACAAAACCTTAATTTCTAAAGTGTCTTAAATGTAGTGAAACACACTTCACTGGGGAGAGTCTGTGATATGCCTCTTTTTTGTCCCATCTTTTAGATTTAAGGAGTACTTGCATGTTTGTTACATGGACATATTGTGTAGTGGTGGGGACTGGATCTCAGGGGCCCATTCCCCAGATAGTGAACACTATACCCCATAGGTAATTTGTGAACCCTAACCCCCCTACTTCCTCCGTTATTGGTGCCCCCAGTCCAAATAGTCAAAGCAATTTTTTTTCCTTAAAATTGCTATTAGGATTCTCAGGAAGATCTAATGTTTCTCGGAACTTAGAAAGCCAGTACATATATTCTAAGGCTGGAGAATGTAAAACAGCTTTGTAATCGTAGGGAGTGAATTCAGGGGTTGGGAGTTGTTGGGATTGCACTTTGTTGTCTACTTTTTCATTTTATTTTGTTTTTGATTAAAACACTGTGGATTATGAAAGATTATGAAGACAGTTACAGAGTCAGAAAAAGAAACTAGCAGGCCAATAAGCTACTAAAAGTCTGTTTTGGAAGAAGTTTGTAGATCAGAAATGTAATAACCCCAGACAAACTTGTGGTGTGTGTGTGTGTGTGTGTGTGTGTGTGTGTGTGTGTGTGTGTGTGTTTTAAGCATTCTTCTGCCTCTCTTAGAAACCTTTCTGTTTCTTTTCTGAGTCCCTAACTGCTAGCTCCCTCTTTATCCTTTGCCCATTATCATTCATATTTTAACTTTTACATTTACAGAAGAATGGGGAAAATAGTAGAGAAAGTTCTCATATGACCTTCACCCAGCTTCCTCTCTTGTTAACACTTTACATAACTATGATCAATTTATCAAATTTACAAAATTACCATTGACACATACTATTAACTGAACTGCAGAATGGATTCAAATTTCACCAATTTTCCCACCAATGTCCTTTTTTCTCTTTCAGGATACAATCCATAATTTTGTTTTATCTGGTTATCATATTTCGTTGGTTTCCACCAACCTGTGGCAATTTTTTTTCACTCTTTTCTTGTTTTTTATGACTTTGACACTTTGAAAAACACTGAGCAGAGTATTTTATAAAGTGCCACTCAATTTCAGTTTGGGTGATTATTTCTTATGATCAGCTGGAGTTATGGATTTTTGGGAAAAATACTGCATAGGTGATAATGCCCTTTCTTATTCGCATGATATCAGGGTATATACGACATCAGCTTGACTTATCTTTCATGGTGTTAGTCCAGATCAGGTACTTTTTTAAACTTTGAAACATTTATTTACTTTTTCACATCATTAATCATGAATTATGTCATAATTGTGAGTGGCTAAGTCTTATATCTTTTCAGGAAAACATAACACTATTGAGTGACTATGGCGTTCAATGGAGAACTTCAATCTTTGTTCATAAAGATAAGAGCTTTCACAGTTCCATAAGCACTCTTTAAAATGACTTGAGTCTCCTTATTTTAAAAAACGCACCTTGAAAGTGGACTTGTTGGGTAAGTGGCTAACTTGATTGAGCAATGTAAAAAAGTACCTATCTCAATATGAGTGTCGATGCCTGACACTCAGCAAATATTCATTCATTCATTCATTTTGCAGCAATTATTTACTGAGTCAGCCAATATAACAGTGTGTTAAAACTGCTTATGCATTCACTTATTCAATAAACAAATTTTTATTAAATGGTTATTCACTTGTGGAATCACTTGTGAATTTACTCATGGACTCAATCAGACAAATCACATTATAAAAATAAGAAAATCTCTGGAACAACCCCCACTGTCAAAAACACACACACCTTTTTTTTGTAGGTAGTTTTCTTATCACATAGTCAATTTCCTTGATTGCTATTGGTCTATTTAGGGTCTTGATTTCTTCCTGTTTCAACCTAGGCAGGTTGTGTGATGTCAGAAAGTCTTCCATTTCCTTAAGGGTTTCAAGTTTGTTTCCATACAAGTGTACATAGTAGTCTCTAATGATCTTTTGTATTTCTTCGGAGTCAGGTGTGACTTCATCTTTGGTGTTTTTGATTGTATTTATTTGGACTTTTTCTCTTTTTTTCTTGGTCAGTCTAGCTAGGGGACCATCAATCATGTTTATCCTTTCAAAGAACCAGCTTTTTGTTTCACTAGTTTTTTGTATTATCTTTTTGTCTTCTATGTTCCGGATTTGGGCTTTTATTTTGGTGATCTGGATTCTTCTGCTGAAGTTAGGGTTTTGGTAGTCTTGCTTTTCCAGCTTCCTAAGGTGACTTGTTAGGCTGTTAATTTGCAATCCTTCCATTTTCTTCATGTGCGTTTGTAGAGATATGAATTTCCTTCTTACTATAGTTTTCATGGCGCTCCAGAGATTTTGGTAAGATGTCTCTTCATTTTCATTTGTTTCCAGGTATCTTTTAATCTCTGTTTTGATTTCATTGTTGAACCAGGAGTTGTTTAGCATCATGCTATTTAGTGTCAATGTCTTTGTGGGTTTGGAGTGAAACTTATGGGTGTTTAGGTTTATTTTTATTCCACTGTGGTCTGAGAAGGTGTATGACAAAATTTCGATCTTGGTATAAGAATAGGCATATAGACCAATGGAATAGAATTGAGATTCCAGAAGTAAAACCTCAAGTTCTCAACTAACTCATCTTCGACAAAGCCTCCACCACCTACCACTGGGGAGAGGAGAACCTATTCAGTAAATGGTGCTGGGAAAACTAGATGACCACATGCAGAAGATTCAAACAAGATCCCTATCTATCCCCATACACAAAAAATAACTCTAAATGGATCAGAGACCTAAATGTAAACCCTCAAACCATAAGAACCTTAGAAAATGCAGGACCCACCCTTATGGAAATTGGAACTGGCATGCAATTCCTGAACAAAACACGAAATGCAAGGGCCATAAGAGATGAGATAGACAAGTGGGACCTCATTAAACTGACAAGCTTCTACAAAGCCAAAGAAACCATCAAGAGAGCAGGGAGACAGCCCACAGACTGGGAAAAAGTATTTGCCAACTCCAGGTCTGACAAAAGCTTAACATCTTGTATCTACAAGAAACTCAAATGTGCTAAAAAGAAAAAAGCAAACAACCCCATTATAAAGTGGGCAAAAGATATGAATAGACACTTCTCAAAGGAAGACATTCAAGTGGCCAACAGACACATGAAGAACTGTTCAACCTTACTAATCATCAAGGAGATGCAAATTAAAACTACACTGAGATACCACCTAACTCCAGTCAGAATGGCCATTATCAATAACTCAAAAAATAACAGATGCTGGAGAGGATGTGGTGAAAATGAACACTTCTACATTGTTAGTGGGAGTGTAAACTAGTGCAACCTCTGTGGAAATCAGTGTGGCGATTCCTAAAAGCTCTAAATATAGACCGCCCATATGACCCTGCAATCCCCCTACTGGGAATATACCAAATCACTCTATAAAAAAGATTCCTGCACATGTATGTTTGTTGTAGCATTGTTCACAATAGCAAGAGCCTGGAGCCAACTATGGTGTCCATCAAAAGGGGACTGGATTAAAAAAAAAATTGGTACATGTACATGATGGAATAATATGCAACCATAAAAAAGAACAAAATCATGAATTTTGCAGCAACTTGGATGGAACTAGAGTCTATAATACTGAGTGATCTCTCACAGAAACAGAGATCTGAGTATCACATGTTCTCACTCATATAGTGGACCTTGAACATCTATCATAATACTATAAGAAAAGGATTGACAGTGGTGGGAAACTATGGGGGGGAGTAGGGAGGAGAAGGGAGGTGGGATTAACGGTAGTCAATATGTGTCTGGGGACGGGAGACACCCCTCATCCACAAGGGTGCCTGAATGATGCGTATTTGTATACCTAACCCTTAACTGTACTTCACAATTTTAAAATAAAAAATATGTTTAAACACACACAGCAATCAGTCATATAATAAACATCAAAAATGTAGTAGCATCTTTTATTATTAATTCTCTTGTTGATGTTATTATAATTGCCTACAAGGGTGAAATGAGTCCCAACTACAGGCACTTGTAGAGCCCTTTCTTAGAAGTTGTAAATATAGACAGACATGAGATTTTGGCCTACTTTCAAGCTGTTACAGTTTCATGGGTGCCCAAATGCGCTGAAAGGAAAAAAACAAAAAGTCCCATTAAAAAGTTGGCAAAATACATGAATAGACACTTCCCAAAAGAAGATATATGGGCAACCAACAGACACATGAGTGCTCAGTCTCACTTGTCATCAGATAAATGCAAATCAAAGCCACGTTGAGATACCACCTAACCCCAGTAAGAATGGCCATCATTAATAAAACAAACAACAATGGATGCTGGCGAGGACATGGAGAAAAAGGAATGCTTCAACACTGCTGATGGGAATGGAAACTAGTGCAACCTCTTTGGAAGACAGTGGTGATTTCTGAAAGAGCTATAAATTGACCTTCTATATGGCCCAGCAATTCCCCTATTGGGAATATGCCCAGAGGAACTCAAATCATTCTACAAAAAAGATACCTGCACATGTATGTTTTCTGAAGCTCTATTCACAATAGCAAAAACATGGAACCAATTGTGCTACCCATCTTAGTTGGACTGGATTAAAAAAATGTGGCACATATGCACAATGGAATATCATGCAGCCATAAAGAAGGACAAACTTATGGACTTCGCACAACTTGAATGGATTTAGAGTCGATCATACTCAGTGATCTGTCACAGAAACAAAGAACAGTGTACCATATATTCTCACTCATAAGCGGGCCTTGAACAATTATAATACTATAAGGAAGGGATTTGCAATAGTAGGAAACTGTCAGGGGAGGGAAACTGCTGGGGGGGGGGCACACCTCATCAACAAGGGTACCTGCATAATCAACGTTTGTATACCTAACCCTGAATTATACCCCACATCTTTATAATAAAAAAAGAAATAAACAAGAAAATATCTTTTTTTAAAGAAAACTATTACCTAACTACTTTGTGCTTCAGTTTACTCATCCAAAAAACAGGAACAGTAATAACACCTACTTTATAGAGTGTGGTAAAAAAAATTACTTAAGCATATAAAATACTGTGAGTATCTGGCTCAGAGCAACTGTTGAATATGTTAATTATTAGTATTAAATTTTACATTATTATAAGAAAAAACAAAAAAAATCACATACAGATTTCTGGGCCAGAGACAAATCATTTTATTACTCTCACAGCAACAGCAGTAGTCACAGTGTCAGCATTTTCTTGCACCAAGTTTCTGAGGCTCAGTTGCCACAGAGAAATATAAAGAGGACAAAGTGATAGTTGCAAATGCAGTGGGTTGGTCATGGGAGAGGTATCTTGAGCTTATGAAGCCCAAATCTTTTATAATCAGTAGTGAGTATACTTTCTCTTTGTGCAGAGAGAGACACTATCTCTATCTTTTAAGAATGTTAACTATACAAACATCCTTGGAAAGCTAGTCTGGAACAAAAGCATTCAGTGCCTCCTCACTAGATGTGCAGAAATACAAGATACCTATGGAGAATTGTTTCACAACAGAAAGTAGTACACAATGGCCTGATGTTATCTGCTCCACCAAGAAGGATAACTTAAGCAGGAAAAAAGTGTCTGGCATTTCCTAATTTAGCATCTTCACTTCTGATTTGCCTTTTAGGCCTGCTTGTGCTGTTCAGAAGATCTCACTCAGATTCTTAAGATGAGTGGCTGATATCTCACCATGAAATTTATTCCAGAATAAGAATGCTTGTACCCTTGGTACTGATATCAATCTTACTTGTATGATAAAATAGAGTTTCTACTTGGATGCTCTTGCTTAGTATAGTTCCATGGACTTCTGCCCTGACTCCCTTACTTGGCTTTTGCAAGTAAGTTTGCTTTTTTTCTAGTGTGAGCCAGTGTCTTGAATTTGACCTCAGATTTGTTCTCTAGATTGGCTAATGAGTTTATTTTCAAGCTGTTGTTTTCTGAGGTTTAGGAAAAGGTTTTTAGAGGACCTCAAATCATATATGTAAGCAGTCAACTATTTTTCCTATGTGTAGGTCTGGCACCACAGACCTATAGAAGTTTTCTATTTCATTAAACCATCACTTTGGAAGTAAAAAAACCACATGCTGCTGTCATTGATGTGCTATAGATGCATATCATAAGATAGAGGGATAGGGAAGTGAAATGCTACTGAGGAGAGGGTCTAAGATGGTCACCATGGAGCAACGGACCAGCACCACTCTCATCAAGTAAGGCTGAGAGTAGGGACCAAGCTGCCAATAGACAGAGATATCCTGAACATTTTGGATGGATGAAGCATCCTGCACCCTGCAAATGCCTCTTTGAACAGATAGAGACCAGGAAATGATGGAAGACATGGCAATATGGGACCCCTATTCCTAGCCATGTGCCAGTCTTGCACAGGAACTGAAGCTCTGTCTGGTGAACAAAAGTGAGTGAATGTACCTAAGATGCTGTAGGTCTGTTCACTCTCTCCCAACCATGTGTGAGTCATTTGTCCTATATGGGAAGAGTCCTGGTCAGGGTATAGTGTTGGGCAACCAGATGCCAAGTGGAATGGGGGAAAAACAAACAAACAAACAAAAATGCACTGGGTCAGCAGCCATGTGCGTAGCTTCTGCCAGTGCAGCTGGATTTCAGGCAGAGAAAGCCCACCTGCAGAGTGAAACTCACTTGTGCCCGGGCTGTCTTCCCAGTCAGTTCAGGAAGAATCATCTCCAGGACCTGCATACCTACAGGACAGATCCTCTTCCCCATCCCCCATGGCAGGGACATGGTTCTTTTCAAGAGCAGAGTATGGACTTGAACAGGGAGGGAGCAACATGAAAGACATGAAAAGCTTTCTTGGTGGGAAGGCTTCTGAGCTACAAACTGCAGACAGAAGATAAGGGGGCCCATCCCTCCATCCACTCTCTATAAAGTGCTACCAGCAGAAGTTGTTACCATTGAGAAACCAGCCACAGGGTAGAGCAAGGAGTAGAAGTGAATGGCCTTCCCTCTCTCAATGAGTGACCTATATTGAACCACAGAAAAGACCCTAGAATAGAGAGCCAAAGACTAGCTTCAGAGCAACAAAACCAAAAAGGTATTACAGAGAGAGAAGAGAGGCCTTTCACAAATTAGGGAAAATCAATGGAAAAAATATAAGCAACCCTCATAGTACTAAAGAGACAATGCCTGAAAAAGCACAAACGGTGGAAATCCCTCTGAATGACCTGCCCCAGATGACAGTCACAGAAATTAGAGATTGGGTGACTAAAATAAACAGAAAGAGTCAAGAGAAACTAGAAGAAAAACTCACAAGGTCATACAGGAAGTAAAAGTGGAGTTGGCTAGTTTCAGAAAAGCCTATCTTGAAATAATGGAAACTTAGAACTCTATCTTTGAAATAAAAGACAAAGTAACAAGCCTAGGGAGCAGGATCAACCAAACAGAGGAAAGAATCTCAGAGCTTGAAGACCAAAATGTGGATTTAGCTCAGTATGTCAAAAGCATAGATTAAAAAAAAAACTCAAAAGGGAACAAGGCCTCTGAGAAATGTGAGAATATTTCAAGAAGCCAAATCTATGCCTGATTCGTATCCCTGAAGCAGAAAGGGAAACTGAGAACACCATGGAACAAACATTCCATGAGGTCATCCAAGAAAACTTCCCTCATCTCACTAAAGAGGCAGCCATTCAAAAACAAGACATTCAGAGAACCTCCACAACACATCACACGAGAAGACCAACCCCAGAACACATAGTAACACAAAGTAAGCATGAAAGTAAAAATCCTAAATGCAGCAAGAGAGAAAGGTCAGACTACCTACCGAGGAAAACCCATCAGAATTACTCCAGATTTATCTGCAGAAGTATTATAAGCCAGAAGGGACTGGAGCCCAATCGTTAATGTTTTTAATGATAACCAATTCCAGCCAAGAATTCCTTACCTTGCCAAGCTAAGCTTTATCACTGATGGAGAATTAAAATCTTTCCTAGACATTCATTCCCTAAGAGAATATGCTGCTTCAAGACCAGTTCTTCAGGAAATATGTAAGAAGGTGTTGAACACAGGGAAAAAAAAGAATAGTCAGGCCCATTACAAAAATACAATCAAGAGTCAACAGACCTATACAACATTCACAAAAAGGAATATATGCATATATAAATACAAAAACAAAAGATAAAAGCCCTATACAGGGATAAACTCTCATATTTCAATAATCAATTTGAACATGGCTGGACTAAATGTGTCACTAGAGACATAGAGTGGCAAACTGCATAAAGAAGTATGATCCAACAGACTACTGTCTCCAAGAAACTCATCTTACTGCAAAGGACACCCACAGACTTGAAGTTGGAGACTGGAAAATGGTATTTTGGGCAAAGGGAAAACAGAAGAAAGCAGGAGTAGCTGTTTTGATATCAGACAAAGCAGACTTCAAACTATCAAAAGTTAAAAAGGTAATAGAATGACACTACACAACGATAATAGGCTCAATCCACCATCAAGAATACCAACCTCAAACATAAATGTACCCAGCACAGGAGCACCAGGTTTTATAAAACAACTATTAAGTAAACTAAGAGGATATTGACTCACACATAATCATAGTTGGAGACCTTAATACCCACTAACAGTTTTAGATAGATCATCAAGGCAAAAAACCCAGGAAGGAGATCCAGAAACTGAACCTGACAATCAAGTTTGTATGATAGTTATCTATCAATATCTACAGAGTGTACATTTTACTCATTAGCACATGGAACATACTCCAAGATTGATCACATTCTCAGACATAAATCAAGTGTGAACAAATTTCAAAAGATCAAAATAATAGCATGCATCTTCTTAGATCACAGTGGAATAAAAATAAATACTGTGACCAACAAGATTCCCTTTAAAAAACCCAAAGACATGGACACTAAATAACATGCTACTAAATGACTTCTGGGTCAACACAGAAATCAGAGCAGAAATAAAAAGATTTCTGAAAACAAATGAAATTCAAGGTACATCTTATTAGGATCTATGAGATTCCATGAAAGCAGTGTTAAGTAGTAAACTCATAGCACTGCGCGCGCACACACACACACACACACACACACACACACACACACACACACACCAAAAAACAGAAAGCTCACAAGTAAGCAGCCCAACATCACACTTAAGGGGGCTGGAAAGGCAAGATCATCTATATCCTAACTTCAGCAGAAGAATCCAGATCACCAAGATAAAATCACAATTGCGTGATATAGAAGACAAACATATCATAGAAAGGATCAACAAAACCAAAAGCTGGTTCTTTGAAATGATAAATTAGATTGACAGACCTTTGGCCAGACAGACTTAAAAAAAGAGAGAAAAAATCCAAATGAACACATTAGAAAAGCAGAAGGTAAAGTCCAACTGACCCTGAAGAAATTCAAGATTATCAGAGATTACTATGAACACCTATATGCAAATAAACTTGAAAACTTAAAGGAAATGGAAGACTTTCTGACATCACACAACCTCTCAAGGTTGAAAGAAGAAGAAATTAAAACTCTAAAGAGACCAATAACAACCCAGGATATTGACTCAGTCATAAGAGATTTCCCCACCAAAAGAAAAGCCCCAGACCAGAAGACTTCCCAGCAGAATTCTACAGACTTACACGGAGGAGCTAATACCAATCTTATTGAAAGTATTCCAGGCATTTCAGAACAATGAAATTCTCCCCAGTTCATTTTATGAAGCTAACATCATACCGATTCCCAAAATTGGCAAAGTCCCAACAAGGAAAAATGATAGACCAATCTTCTTGATGAACATAAATGCAAAAATTCTCAATAATATTCTAGCAAATCATATTCAACAACACATTTCAAGGATCATCCACCATGACCAGGTTGGCTTCATTCCTGGGATGCAGGGCTAGTTCAGCATTCACAAGACCATAAATGTAAATCAGCACCTTAAGAGATGTGAAACCAGGAACCACATGATTATCTCATTAGACACAGAAAAGTCATTTGACAAAATCCAGCATCCCTTCTTGATAAAAACCCTTGGGCACCTACGCATAACATTCCTCAAAACAGTAAGAGCCACCTATGATAAACCCATAGCCAACATTTTGCTCAATGGGCTGAAGCTGAAAGCATTCTCCCTAAGAACAGGAGCTAGACAATGATGTCTACTCTCACCCCTCCTATTCAACATAGCTTAGGAAGTCCTAGCCAGAATAATCAGGTAAGAGAAGGAAATCGGGTGTATCAAAATAGGAAAAGAGGAAGTTAGTCTATCCCTCTTTGTGGGTATGATTTTATACCTGGAAAAATCGAAGGAGTCTGTCAATAGCCTCCTCACACTGATAAATTATTTTGGTAAAGTCTCGGGTTACAAAATCAGTGTGCGTAAGACAGCTGCATTTCTATACACCAGCAATAAGCAGGTGGAGAACCAAATAAAAAACACAATCCCATACACAATAGTCACAGAAAAATATCATCCACCTTGGCTTCCATCTAACCAGAGAAGTGAAAGACCCTTACAATGAGAACTATAAAACGCTGCTCACAGAAATGAAGGACGACACAAACAAATGGAAAAACATTCCATGCTCATGTTTTGGAAGAATCAATATTGTCATGATGTCTATTCTACCCAAGGCAATCTACAGATTCAGTGCAATACCCATCAAATCACCAACATCGTTTCTTTCAGACCTGGAAACAACAATACAGAAATTCATATGGGAAGGGAAAAGAGTATAGCCAAAACAATCCTCAGCAAAAGGAAGTATCACACTTCAAGACTGTAAATTTCATTACAAGGCTACAGTAAAAAAAAAAAAAAAAAAAAAAAAAAAAAAAAACAGCCTAGAATTGGTGTAAGAATAGGCACATAGACCAATGGCATAAGACAGAGACCATCATACTAATTGAACTATCACAGAAACAAAGATCTGAGTATCACATGTTCTCACTCATAAGTGGGGCTTGAAAATTAGTCACATTAGCACAAGGGAGGGATTGGCAGCCACTGGGCACTGCTAGCAGAGGGAGGGAGGGAGGAGGGTGGGAGGCACATGACAACATAGAGTACTTTGTCACTATCATGGGGAGTTAGGGCCAGTCAGAATCCAAAACTTCACCTGCATGCAGCCTACTTATGTAGTTAATCCTCATTTGTACCCCAGATTCCTATAATAAAATAGAATAAAAGATGATAGAGGATCACAAGCAAAAATGCTAGAGCTCTCATTTATAAAGACAGTTCTAGTTTCTCATCTCCTATCATTCTCAGCCAAGTAACAATTTTTTGTTTTTGACTAAACTTAATAGTTCTTGGTCTCAGCTCATAAGCTAAATTTCATTGAAATCAGAATTAAATCCATTTACTTGTTTCTGAGTTACACAAAGGGGAAAAGAATACCATATTTTGATTCACTTCTTCAGTGGACATATTTTTGAAGACTCACTGCTAGTCTGCAGCATGAAAGCAGTGACAAGCATGATGTTCGGGATAAAAAAGGGCAAAGATATTAGGTCCTTTTAACAGGAATAAGAGTAAAGATACTGGAAGTGACTCTCTTTTTCTATTTCACTGAAGAAGGGCAAAAAGTAAAGTGTCTCTACAGCCTGTTGCTAATGGTATAATGAAACTATCATTAAAGATTATTGTTCTTAGTCCTGACTCATAGCGTTTTAAAGCCAGAAGAGTCCCTAGAACTCATTAGGCACAACCTGTTCGTTTTCATAGAAGATAGAGGTCAGATAACTTATTTGCAAAGGTCACAAAAATAAATACTGCCTAAACTAGTATTTATACTTTTTAAAAATGTTATAGTGCCAACTGACTTACAGTAGATGCTTAATAAATAATTGTTGAAAGGATAATTGAATGATTGAGATTCTCTACATTACCCTTCTTATATTAATATATCCCATTTAAATAAGTTTTATATTAAAGTGTAATATGTCCACTGAAAAGTGCACAAATCATTATTGCACAGATAGATGGTTTGTGAATTTTTAGTAAAATGAACACACCCACCAAACCACTACTGAGATAAAAATAGTTCATTACCAGTATCGCAGAGGTCCCTATGTTTCCCTTTTATAGTCGCTATTCCTTCTTCCCACATCACTATTCTGACTTCTATCCTGGTTGATGCATTTTGCTTATTTTTTGAAACTTAAATAAATGAATTATACATTATATGCCCTTTTCTATCTGATTTTTCCAGCTGAATATTAGGCCTTCATATCTGAAATATTTAATTGCATTGTTGGGTGTAGCTGTAGTTTATTCTAATTGCTGTTTAGTATTCTGCTGCATGATTATGCCCTATGCCACAATTTACTTATTCACTTTACTATTGATAAATATTTGGGTTGTTTTTGTATTTTGGCTCTTATGAATATTGCTGCTATGAACATTCTTGTTCATATTTTTGCTGCACATATGCATTTCTTTGGTACACATATAGGTACATATAAGGAGAACACTTGCTAATGTATCAGATGTTGTTTATCCTCTGCCTCATACACCTTAAGTCAGTCTATGAGGTCACCTACAGCTTCAGTGGACCATTCTTATAAATACTAACAGCTTCCCATATCAAGCACCTGGTTTTCTTGACTAGTCTTTTATTTGAGTGCCTAGTTTATTACACTTAACGTAGTTACTGATATACTTGGGCTTAAATTATGATCTTTTCATGTGTTTTATATTTTTCCAGAATTTCCTATGATCCCTTCCATTTTTTCTTTTGAATCAACCACATATTTTTATTATTCTATTTCAACCTCTACTTGCCTGATATTTATATACCTTTCTACTCTTCTTTTAGTGGTTACCTTAGATAGGATATACATCATACATCATATATACCCTGACATAATTTAGTGTTTGGACACTTCTCAAAAAGACATTATGATAATTTGAATACTTGTAATAATATAATGATTCCAAATTACCTCTCTCACATTTGCTAGATTGTTGTCATTTATTTTAATTCTACATAAAATTTAAACTCCACAACTTATACTTTTTTTATATAGATAGTATTGATTTATATTTATCCATGTATTTAGACTTTCAATTAGTTCTTTTAAAATTTTTTTATTTTAAATATGTGGGGTACAATTCAGGGTTAAGTATACAAATGTTTGTTATGCAGGCACCTTTATTGGTGAGGTGTGTCTCCCCCCCCCCGGGGGCAGTTTCCCACTACTGCCAATTCCTTTCTTATAGTATTATGATAGTTGTACAAGGTTCATTTATGAGTGAGAACATGTGATATTTAGTTCTTTGTTTCTGTGATAGATTACTCAATATTAAAGCCTCTAAGTCCATCTAACTTGCAATGAAGTTCATAATTTTGTCCTTCTTAAATTTCGTGTGTCCATCTGGGATTATTTCCTTCTGCCAAAATAACTCTCTTTGGGATTTTTTTTAAAGTTACTAGTGACAAAAACTATTTTATTTGTGTAGAAATATCTTTTTACATTTTGACCTCACTTTTGAAGGCTATTCTTTTCTGGGTATAGAATTCTAGGTTGGCTGTTATTTCATTCAGAAGATTATAAATATTGTTTTATTATCTTCTGACTTTCATAATTCTGTAAATATGTTGGCTGTTAGGCTTATTGTTCATTTGAAACATAAACATATTTTGTTTTCTTTTCTGGCTGCTTTTAAGATGCTTTTCCTTTGATTTTTATTAGTTTTATTATGGTATGCCTAGATGTGAATTTCTTTCTTTTTTTTTTTTCTTTTACTTAGAATTTGTAACACTTCTTGACCCTTTGACTTGATGCTTTCAATCAATTTTTAAAAATTCTTGATCATTACCTTTTCAAATATTGCTTCTTTCCCAATTTTTTTTTCTCCTGTACCTCTGAGACAACAAATAGATGTATGTTATGACTTTGCATCATATATTATATATTTCTTATACACTTCTGTTTTTTTCCATTTTTAATTTTCATCGTGATTCAACTTGGGTATTTCTAATTGGATATTGCTAATTTGTCTCCTGGTACACTAATCCTCTGTTCAGCTACTTCCAATCCTCTCAACACCATTTTTGATTGAATGTTAGACATTGTTTATGAAAAACTGTAGAGGTTCTGTATAATGTAATATTCTTTCAGAGAGGAAAAATTTTATCTTTTGACAAGTTGCCAGGGTAGGAGCTGATCACCTTAATCCAAACAGTAGCTGAGTTGAATTAAGGCTGGCTTTTAATCTTTATAAAGTTTGATCTACTTCCGGTTTATTTTCATTCCAAATATCTTTTACTAATTGGATCTCAATTGAGCTCCGAGGGTTTTCGAGTATCTTAACTCTAATTTGTCTACCTAGATCTATTAAGCAGCTGATATCTTCACTGAGCTTTTTAACTGTTTTCTGATTCACATATATTTTAGCTTTATGCAGTCTAAGAATTCACAAATGTCCTAAGACATGCAGAATGTTGGACTCACCTCAGTGTGTTTACCTTTTCTCTGAGATTTTGGCCTCCTTAAATCTGTCTGTGTTAGAAGCTTTTTGAGAATTTAAGATATACTTTCTGTTGTATTTTATCTAGCTTTTCTAGTTGTTTTTATAGGAAAGTTAGTTCACTGCAAGTTACTCTGTTATAGTTAGAAAAAAAGCAATAATCTACACTTAAATGACATTTTATTTTATTTTTTTAATTTTAATTTTAATTTTTTTTGAGTTGGAGTCTCGCTCTGTCGCCCAGACTGGAGTGCAGTGGCACGCTCCCTGCCATCGCTGCCTCAACCTGCTGGGCTCCATTCTACCTCAACCTTCTAAGTAGCCAGAACTACAAGCATGTGCTACCACGTCTCGCTAATTTTTGATTTATTTTAGAGATGAGGTCTCGCCAAGTTGCCCGGGAGGGTCTCGAACCCGGGGGCTCAGGCAATTCACTTGCCTCAGCCTCCCAAAGTGCTGGGATTACAGGGTGAGCCACTGAGCCCGACTTAAATGATATTTTAAATGCTTAAAGTATGTAATATTTCTGTATTCTGTGAATAATAGCTATTGAATAAATGTTTAGAGTGTAGATGTGGATGATGTGCTTGTTATGAGTTTGTAATTTCTAATGAAGTTTTACTAATGCCATTATTATGTTATATCAAACACAGATGTATCTTCCTACTGTATTCATCTTACTGCATCCTAAGATTCAAAATAAGTCCATTAAAATTTACAAAAAGTTAAAAACCTCCAAGACTCTCTAACATTTTTTCACTTGATTTACAATGGAAAAATATGTTTAAATAGTCATATGAATAAGGTTTCATAATATGCTTGTTTTGACTCATGTGCAATAATTATTCTTGCTGAACACTGATCATTATCTGGATTTAGAGATTTGTAATCATCATTTTATTTTACTTGTTAAGATTTTACACGTTAACTTTTCAGTATATTTATGTATGTGCAAATGCTTAGATTAAAAAAATGTAAGCAAATTGGTAGAAGCAGCTGCCATGATTCTAAATTGTAATCTAACACAGTGCTTTTATTCTTTCCTTTAAAACAAGGTCATATTATTGTAGAGAAGGGAGTTGGGCCTGAAGAATCTTAGTGAATAATCTTTTCATTGTAGATAATTAAAACTCAAAAAACTAATTTAAGCCAAAAGGACATTACTGGCTCAGGTCTAAGTCAGTTCCGGGTGTTATAATGAATTATCATAGAGTGAGCACTTAACAAACATTTATTTCTCACTGTTCTGGAGGCTGAGTGTCCAATATCAAGGTAGTGTCTGATGAGGGCAGCAAACTTCCTGGTTTTGAAATGGCCATCTTCTCCTTGTGTCCTCACATGACTGAAGAGGTAAAAGCTCTCTGGAGTCTCTTTTATGAGATCGCTAATCCCATTCATGAGGGCTCCACCCTTGTGACCTAATCACTTCCCAAAGACCTCAACTCCAAATTGAGGTTTAACATTTCAGCCTGTAAATTTTTAGGGAACACAAACAGACATTAACAACTCATATAGTTGTAAAGTTCAAGAGTTGATTCTGACTTGAGGCCTGGCTGGATCAAGGGACTCATAAAATATTGTCAGGACTCGGCCTTTCTTTCCATATTTCAAATAAGTTTCTCTTTGTATGCTAGTTTTGTTTTATAGTCAGGCTCTTTATGTACAGTAATAAAGGTGGCTCCAAGCCTGGTTCCTCATGTTTGGTAATCTAAACAGAAGAGAAACACTTTCTCTTCTATTGTTTCTATATATATGTTATGAAGACTCTGACACATGTGACCGATCATAGACCCACAAGACATAGTAGTATAATTTGCTGAGCTTTGGTCACATGGCCATCTTTGTGGTCAGGGAGACAGATCACTGTGATTTATAGCCCCAACATGATGACATAGGGAAGGAAGGCTGTTTATTTATTTTTTTTAATTTTTATTTTTTTTTTAGTTGGAGTCTCACTTGGTCGCCCAGACTGTAGTGCAGTGGCCACTCCCGGCCACCGCAGCCTCGCCTGCTGGGCTCCGGCGATCCTTCAGCCTCAGCCTTCCGGGTAGCCGGAATTATAGGCATGCGCTACCACACCCGGCTGATTTTTTGATTTTATTGTAGAGATGAGGTCTCGCCTGCCCAGGCGGGTCTCGAACCCGCGAGCTCAGGCAATTCACTCACCTCAGCCTTCCAAAGGCGCGGGATTACAGGCTGAGCCACCGAGCCCGGTTGGAAGGCTGTTTATTATACTATACTTTTGTTGCCTAGACTTGTCTGAATAATGCTTTTTGAAGAACCTAGAATTATCTATGATAATTTTGGAAGAAATATTCAGAAAGCTTTCCGTAGTGCCTTCTTTTTTCCTGTACTTACCTGCAAGGCTGCGTTTTGGTGTTTCTTTTTTTTTTTTTTTTTTTTTGAGTTGGAGTCTCACTCTGTCGCCCAGACTGGAATGCAGTGGCCACTCCGGGCCACCGCAGCCTCGACCTGCTGGGCTCCGGTGATCTTTTCGCCTCAGCCTTCCAAGTAGCCGGAACTACCGGTGTGCGCTACCACGCCCAGCTGATTTTTGATTTATTGTAGAGATGAGGTCTCGCCAAGTTGCCTGGGTGGGTCTCGAACCCCCGGGCTCAGGCAATCCACTCACCTCCGCCTCCCAAAGGCGCGGGATTACAGGCTGAGCCACCGAGCACGGCGGTGTTTCTTAATGTGCTCACATTTTGGGTTCAGTTCCTCCTCATTACCCAGCTTTGGCATAACAGCTTTGTCCTAAATATGTTTCATAAATAAAAGAAACTTAGTGAGTGGAACCTCCCTTGCAACTCATGTGGCTACACTGTCTCCAGATCTTTTTGGAGTAATTGCCTACTATAAGCTTTCACTATCCTTTCCTCTCAGCTTTTCATTCCACCCATGTGCCCCTGCTTAGCTCTATTTATACTCTTTAGATTATTCATGCTTCGGGATTGACTAACACTGAATGACCACTGTATAAAAATCTCTTAGGTAGCCGGGCTCCGTGGCTCAGCCTGTAATCCCGTGCCTTTGGGAGGCTGAGGTGAGTGGATTGCCTGAGCCCGCGGGTTCGAGACCCGCCTGGGCAGCGAGACCTCATCTCTACAATAAATCAAAAAATCAGCCAGGCATGGTAGTGCATGCCTGTAATTCCGGCTGCTTGGAAGGCTGAGGCGGAAGGATCGCCGGAGCCCAGCAGGTCGAGGCTGCGGTGGCCGGAAACAGCCACTGCACTCCAGTCTGGGTGACAGAGTGAGACTCCAACTCAAAAAAAAAAAAAAAAAAATCTCTCAGGTCAAGGCAACTCATTGCTTAGATTGTCAATGTTCTTTGTTCTGTGTATAGTACTTGTTTTTGTTCTGAATAGTTTTCCTTGGCCTTTTAGTTTTCTCAAAACTCCTGGTTCCTAATGGGGTTAGAATTACACCTTTGTCAATTGTGGTTCGGATGGATAGGTCATGCCCCAGAGGGCTGAATCTTAAATACTATTTGTACTTTGCAGGTAGGGAAGATAATAGGGAATTAACTCAGTGAAGAGAACGGACATTTACTGATTGCTACAATCTACTAGATGCTTTGCAAATATTTTAAGCTGTCGTATAATCTTGATAAGAGGGAATCGCATCTTCATTTTATAGCATCTAAGGTTCAGAGAGGTGAAGCAACTTGCTTAAGGCCTTGTAATTATTCAATGGTGAAAATTGATATTTAAACTTGCAGGCAACTTTGACTCTAAAGCATGCATTCTTTTCAAGGAAGCAAGAAATGAAATGAAGTTTAGATATGAGGGTAGGAGAATATGGTGACAGATGTATCCATGTTTTCTACCTTTTAGATAATAAATAATAAAAAAGATTAAAATCATTATTAGAATTTCTAGGATTAAATCTGTAAAAGGGACATCTACTGAACATATCATAGAAACCAGGAACCCAAGGGATCAACAAACAAGTTTACCAGGGAAAACTGAGGTTATAATGACAGAACTATCAAGTCTAAATGCCAAATTTAGAGATCAAAGGTAGGTCAAGGGAAGATTCAAAGCTAGATAGAAATAGAGTGAGTGCATAAAGGCTTGGAATGAATTAAAGGGGAGGAAGGGGGAATTTCTAAAATTATTTCCCCCCATATAAGTGGGTATTTGTGACTCACCATTGAGGAACATGGTTTATAGGTGGGTACTACAGGTTTAAAAGGCCAGAACACATAACATCTAAAAGAGGCAAAAGTTCTCAGTATATTCAGCAAGGAAAAGGTCTAAAAAGAGAGAGAGAGAGAGGGAAACAGGCGAATGTCCTGGGAAGCAGTGATTAAGGCTCTGTGACACTAAGACTAATTAAAAACTGCCAAGTATTCTATCCCCCAGGTCAAACCCTACGAATGGGAGATGCTTTGAACTGGTGGGAATTCAAGACAAAGAGTGACAAATAAGTCTACTTCCAAAAATAGTAGTTGCTGCCACTAGTCAATGAACAGTTTTCCAGCTTGCCCAGTGCAAAGGGATTGTTAATCTCCTCATTGTCTTTCTAGCCACACCTACAGATCAGCACTGCCATCAGTCTTCTTACCCACCAAGCTCTGGCAACTCTTAAAAGGAATTTTCCAAGCGCTTTAGTTCAGTGCTCTAACTGTCACTGCTCACAAGCCATGCCCTGGTTCCTTCTGCACCTGGAAACTATGGGTGGGGGCCGGTTTTCTGCTAGTCTTCAATGACTAATATACACCTGCACATTCTTTTGTTCCTATTGGCAAGAGAAATCTTTCGCAAAACAATTTGAAAAGAGTATTGTCAAGAAATTTGGACAACAATTCCTACATGGACCTTGCTTTTTTCAGAACTGAAATTAGTGAGATTTTTGTATGATCTAAGAATTAGTATTGTTTTCTCATAACTTGTTTTTTACTGCATTTAATTTAGTAGCATTCACTTGGAAAAAATATTAAGAATTATAATTTCTTTTGGTATGAATGGATTCAGAAAAAAAGCATCTCTTCTCTTTAGCTATCATGCTTGACAATTTGGGGAATTTAGGTATGATTTTTAGATTACTTTGGCGTTCCTAGGAGGTAACTTTGAGGAAGTATCACCTTAATTTTTGTTCGCTGTCCTAAAGTTAGCATTAACCAATTGCTATGCCTTTAAAAGGAAGGAGTCTGCTACAGCTAGGAGGTGATTTCAAGTTCAGGGGAATTTCTCTTGTTTGGAACAGAGAGAGTGGGAGACGAAACATAGAAATTGGAAAACAATGAGATCATAATTTGCATTCAAATGCTTAATTCATACTGCTAAGAGTCAATCTTGATGCACAGTAGGTATTCAACAAATGTTCTATCACGTTCCCACAACAGATTATAGATGTCTGTCAGGAAACTCCATCCGGAGAATTTTCATTTTAAGCAAAGTTTTAGGAAATAGGTTATATAAAGGGATAGAAAAAGTCGGAATCAAAGCAGCCAATCCAGGCTAAGCAAAACCGATGGTGACGATAAAAGTTTGATCAGCAGTTAGATGAACAAAAAAGAACAAGTATACAATTAATGAAAAAACAATGCAGGATGTTCAAAGTCCATATTGTTTCCAAGGCAATGGGTAATACAAGAAGTTTAGAGGCTCCAAATGATCCAAATATACTCTTTGAAGAATATAAGGATAAATAAGCTGAAACTGATCCAAATAAACTCTTTGAAGAATATGGAGGTAAATAAGCTGAAACTAAAACAATAAAATAAGGCAGAGACTAGAATTGCTAGACTAGTAGTTATAAACTTGTGGTAGTATTATAGCTATGGACAAATTTTGCTTGCTCTGTACAGAGTTTGGAAAATTAATGTAAGTAGGCAGATGTTGTAGTTGGTTGCAGTACAAGATTCTTAGAACCTATTGTCCTGTATCAGTCCAGTGTCACATGTTGGCTACTCTTGCCTGGTTTATGTTTGACATTTGAGTTTGCTACTCCTAGTGAAGGTCATCTGCTTGGCACTCTACCTCTATATTCTTTCAGTTCCTGTGGCCATTTAGTTTCAACCATCAAAAATGACTTTTCCCTAGTCTTTGGGACCACTAAGCTTACTTTAGGAGGGATTTAGGGAGTTTTGGTTTAGTTCTTTCACACTTCAGCAACACATTGTGCTACTAATCTAGTGTCTAGTTTTGTCCCAGTAACAGGGTTCTTTCCTTATTTCTTGTAAATAAACTCACTATTTTTACTTCAGTTGGCATTTTCTCTAGTACCTTGTTTCTGCTTATTGATGTGTTAGCAACCCTTATTTATGGAGTAAATTTATTGGTGAGTATTTGTCTAGGACTTTTAGTCATTTTAAAGTTTCTTAACCACCTTCCCATCTTAAATGATCTGACCTCAGGGAATATATAGCATGGCAGTTTATAATGAGTGTTTTCACAAAGTTATTATTGTGCAACACTAATATTTGTCAAAGACCTGGATGACCAAAGGAAAAGCCTAAAACATATGAGCAAAATGCAGGAAAATTAAATTAAGGAGAGGGGAAAATGATAAATTGCAAGTGTGTATGTAAAACATTCTCCTGCCATGCATATAGGCACACATATATACAAAACAGCTGTGGCAAACTGAAAAGGAAATGGATTGTAAGGAAAACTTGGTATGATAGTGCTGTAGTCTTTTTTGTGCTGTTATAAAGGAATATCTGAGGTTGGGTAATTTATATTTTATTTATTTATTTATTTTTGAGTTGGAGTCTCACTCTGTCGCCCAGACTGGAGTGCAGTGGCTGCTCCCAGCCACCGCAGCCTTGACCTGCTGGGCTCCGGCGATCCTTCCGCCTCAGCCTTCCAAGTAGCCGGAATTACAGGTATGTGCTACCACGCCCGGCTGATTTTTTGATTTATTGTAGAGATGAGGTCTCGCTGCCCAGGCGGGTCTTGAACTCGTGGGCTCAGGCAATCTACTCACCTCAGCCTCCCAAAGGCGCGGGATTACAGGCTGAGCCACCAAGCCCAGCTAGGTAATTTATATTTTAAAAAAAGGTTTATTTGATTCATAATTCTGATGTTCAAGATTGGTCATCTGCTTCTGGTAAGGGCTCCTGGCTCCTTTCACTCATGCTTGGAGGTGAGTAAAGGGGGCTGGTGTGTGCAGAGATCACATGGTGAGAGAGGAAGCAAGAGGGGGGCAGGAAATTGCCAGATTCTTTTAGACAACCAACTCTTGCAGGAACTAATAGTGTGAAAGCTCAACTCATTACTGCAAGGATAGCACCAAGGCATTCATGAGGGATATGCCTATATGACCCAAACATTCTAATTAGACCCTATCTGCAACATTGAGATAAACTTTTAACATGAAATTTGGAGGGACAAACATTTAAACCATAGCAGATAGCTGTTGGTACTTTTCTGCAAATAGTTGTCATTCCCCTTCATTCCTGGCCCAGTATAAGATTGTGCTTCCTGACTCCCTCATGGCTTGGCAGAACCATGTAATTAGTCTTGGCCAATAGATTATGAGCAGAAGTGACATACCTCATTTTAAGGCCAGGAAGACCAGAACATTTAATTACCCAAGGGAGATGCTTTCCAGTTTTTTTTCCCTCTGCCTCTGTGGCCAGAGATGTCTAAGATGGTGACTGCTCTCTCAGCCTAAATCCCTGAGAGATCCCTGGGTAACTACAATAAGAAGAGTACCTGTCCACCACTACCTCCACATTTAACAACCCATGATAGACATGTAGCAAGAGCAGGAAACAAAAATTTGTTGCTTTGAGCCACTGATATTTTAGTGTTTCTGTTATCCCTACCACAGCATAACCTATCCTATTTTGACTGATGCACATTGTTTAGATATCAGACTTCTCCCACCAGGTTCCTCAAAGAATAAGTCATATCTTTTTTTTAAAACTAGCAGTCTTGTTTTGAAAACAACGCCCCCGCACAAAAAAACCCTGTTTTCCAAAATCAAAGTAGGGTTTGCTGATTTAGAAGAATTAGCTCCATCAGCTATTTTCATCCTTGTGCCTGGCTTAGAAATCTCCTAGCCAGATACTGACCAGGATGACATAGCTCAGCTTGAAATCTGTTTGAGAGCTAGGATATCAATACAAAGGCTGCTCACTGACTTGATTTATTCTACAAAATGGGCTTTAAGATTCAGTTTTGGGTCAAAATGAAAAACGCCAGGGGACAGTAGAAAAAATTTATGATGATATATTATTTAACTATGAATAATAAATATTTGAGATTAGATAAGAAGCCTAGCCCAAAACGACAGGGTATGCAACTTTCAAGTCATGTTATTTCCATCCTTTGCTCAGATTCTCATTAATATCTTACTTTGATTCCATACTTGTTATTTGTTTCATTTCTAGCCAACTAGCAAAATTGTATAGTCCACAACATTTTAAATATATAGATTTTTTTAGTAGTAAGTATTGTCATCTTGGAAAAATGTCAAACTACTGAAAATTGATAAATTTCATGACTGCAATTAGTTATTTATTGATTGAAAATCTGCATGCAGAAATCTTTTCAACCTTTGTTTAGGCTATTTCATCTTGCTAACATGTACAGAAAACTACCAGAAAGTCTAGTTTGTAGGACTTTTCTTTTCTTTTCTCTCTGTGAGCCAGTCCCTGAATAAAAATTGAGACCTCCACTTTTTAAAATAACTTTTTGCTTTTTAGTCTCATTTTAAAATAGTAAATGATAGTTACAGAAAATGCGATCAAAAAGTAAATAAAATAACTCAAGTTTATCACCAAAAAGAACAGCTGTTAACATTTTTGTATACTTTTATAAAAATGGAATAATGC
Source organism: Cephalopachus bancanus (assembly GCA_027257055.1). Classification (NCBI taxonomy): domain Eukaryota; kingdom Metazoa; phylum Chordata; class Mammalia; order Primates; family Tarsiidae; genus Cephalopachus; species Cephalopachus bancanus. The sequence goes on along the minus strand of JAPVLO010000795.1, from coordinate 358,661 downwards.
TTTATTTTTTCACTTAATATATTGTATTAGTCATTTCCTTTAATAAACTTTTACAATGTATTTTGTGGGCTTATTCTATCATATGAATACACAGTGATTTGTTTAACTGATCTCTCTGTAAGTGCACAAATACATTGTTTCTAACTTTTCTACATCAAATACTGTCATGAGCAGTTTTATAGTTAAAATTTTCTCATTTTTGCACTTCTATTATATTTCCTTTCACATATTTCTAGAAGAGACATTGCTGTGGCAAAATATATACATTGTTAAGTCTTTTGATACATGTTGGAAGATTATACAATTTCCTCCTTGTACTTTACATTCCCTTCCAGCTATGACTAAGTGTACCAGTTTCTTTGCACATTTACAGGCACTAACAATCACCATTTGAAAAATATTTGCCAATTTGAAAGGCAAAAGCCACAGATTTTACATTTTAAAGGTAAGCCTCCTGGAAAAAGAATAACTAGTTGTGCAGTATGTTTTTAAGTAGGGCTATATTTTATGGTCTAGACATGGCTAATTTCTTTCCTAACTCTCCATTTAAAATTTCCCACAGAGCTTTGTTTTATGCAATGTCATCCATCATAACTAGAGATGTGCTCCATACAGTAACTCACCAATCATTCAGGTCCTGGTAAACCTGTAATAGTTGCAATTTGTGTCTATTGCACATATTTATCTATTTACTCCACTTTTATCATCTGAAGGAAAACAGCTATATTTGCCTCTGTAGTATCATTAGAGAAAGAAATAAGTTAGCAGGTTTTACCTGTTTGTATTCCTTTATCTGATTTACTGTGGAATATGATCGTTTGATTTGTGAAGTAATGATGCTGAATGAGGAATCAGAATAGTGGCAAGGAAAACATTTTTTAACAGAAAACCTTTTTTTATTGTTCCACTAGTTGGAAAGGTAAAAAGCATTCAGAAGGGAAGAGTATGTCATCATAAAACTGAGTTAGATAATAGGCAGTAAGGCATAACTGCATTTCCTAATCTCTTGAATAAAACTTGCAAAAGTCTTCAAGAGTCAATTACACAGAACAATATATCACTGGGATGAGAATTCTCTTTAGTAGCTTGGTGGTTTTCCATAAATGGTAAGCATATTGCTTGGTGGAATTAGAAATACATAAAAGCTCCCTAGTTTGGCATTCTCTGGCTTGCATCGGTTCATCTGTGGTTCTTGGCTTTTTTTTCCTTTTAATTAACTGATCATTTCAATGAAAGGGTAAAAGGAAAAAGAAAGTCAACTTGTTTTCATGTCCTATCTCCAACAACATTCAGTGGGAAAATACTGGGGTACAAGGCTTCCTTCTTTATTTTTGGACAAAGCAAGTTCGCAAGTTTTTGAAGAATTGCTAATACTAGTAGTAATATGTTGTTCTCTCCCATAAAGTCATGTGGGACAGATAGTGTTTTGGATGTTGATTTCTTCCTTCCTTCCTTCCTTCCTTCCTTCCTTCCTTCCTTCCTTCCTTCCTTCCCTCCCTCCCTCCCTCCCTCCCTCCCTCCCTTCCTCCCTCCCTCCCTCCCTCCCTCCTTCCTTCCTTCCTTTCTTTTCAGTTGGAGTCTTACTGTCACCCAGACTGGAGTGCAGTGGCCGCTCCTGGCCACTGCAGCCTCGATCTGCTGGTTTCCGGAGATCCTTCCGCTTCAGCCTTCCAAGTAGCTGGAACTACAGGCACGTGCTACCACGCCCGGCTAATTTTTTTGATTTATTGTAGAGATGAGGTATTGCCAAGTTACCCAGGTGGGTCTCGAACCCTCGGGCTCAGGCAGTCCACTCACCTCAGCCTCCCAAAGCGCTGGGATTACAGGCTGAGCCACCGAGCCCAGCTTGGATATTGATTTCTTCCACTCATTTATTTAATACACCAATCCCTATTCCTACTTGTATCTTACTAACTATTTACTAAGAAAAAAACACTTACTAAGAAAAACACCTATTTTTAAAGAATAAAAATGATAACAATTCACTATGCCAGTCATTGTGCCAGCTCATTGAAATAAGATCAGGAGTCTTATCCCTAGTGATCACTCTAGTCACCTTTGATTATTTTATTGATATATCTGAAATTCCGTACCATGTGAATTAATAGAATCCTTCAGAGTGGTTGAAATAATCACTCACTCTTTTTGGTGATTCTTATTTTTTTAAGTAATATTTATGAAACTTTTATAATAATCAATATGAAAGTATTAGATTTTTTTCAAGTCTGGACTTTCAGCTCTTAGTCACATTTTGATCTTTCATAAGTATGATGGTTGATTTTATGTGTCAGCTTAAATTGACGATAGGGTACTCAGATATCTGGTCAAATATTATTCTTGGTGCATCTGTGAAGATGTTTTTGGATGAGACTAACATTTGAATCAATAGACTGAGTAAAGTAGATTGCCTTCTCTAATGGGAGTGTGTCTCATCCAATCAGTTGAAGGTCTGGATATACCCATAGGGTTGACCCTATCAGAAGTAAGATGGCACTGCTCATGCCTGACTGCTTGACCTGGGACATTGGTCTTTTCTTGCCCTCAGACTCAAACTTAAACATTGGCTCTTTTTGGGTCTTGGGTTTGCCAGTTTTCAGACTACAAGCATACCATAGGCTCTCCTGGGTCTTTAGTTTGCTGACCGGACATTGAGTTGTTATTATCAGCAGTATATAGATGTTGAGATAAGGCTGACTCACATGGTGATGACTGTAGCAAAACTCTTCCTACCCTTGTTTGGTAGAGGCTAAGAAAATAATAGAAGCTTATAGTTTTAGAGGAATTTGAACATTGGCTGGGTTATTTCTTTTTGTACTTTACTATCTCTAGGACATAGATTGCATATTATTCATTTTGGATATTCCATGACTTGCATACAGAAAACAAACTTTGCCTGTATAATGACCATTTGTATATCTAACCCTGAATTGTACCCCACATCTTTAAAATTAAAAAAAGACAATAAAGAATTATTTCTTAGTTAAATAGATATCTTCAGTTGTATAATGTTTTTACGAGTCTTAAGTTAAGTGATTGGTAATAGCAGATCCAAGGAGTATATTATGAGGGACTTTGCTAGTTGCGGGACACACAACAGGATCTTTTGGGTACAACTCTTTGTTCACTTTGGCCATCTGCTGGCTGTGAAGAGGTGCTGGTAATTATCTTTGATTCTGGCAAAATCACTCTCTCAGAGGCTTATGCATCTGTTAAAAAGGTACCAGCCACACATTGACGTTTAATAATCCCTGCTTCTCGGTACTAGTTTCATGGAAAATCATGTGACCATTTTTGGTTTCTGAAAATTTATTACAAAATATAGGAATTGATAAAATTTGCAATGTAGGAAATTTATTAGTTTGGGGGTGAGGTGGAGTGGGATCAAGATACAAATTGTAGAACTGTAAAATGTAAAATGGATTTATCATTATCATTCTTTAATTTAAATATCCTATTTTCCTATCCCTCTCAAATTCTGCAGTGAAATTCTGTAAAGAAAAAAAAAAGAAAAAAATTCCTTACAGAATGACAGCAAGGAGGAATGAACTGGGTCAGGGGAGTTTAGCTCTAGCCTGATAATTTCAATCTGACCCAAGTCAGTAATGAAAGTTGCTCGATGCACTATGGGAAATTTGATGGTAGTCTAGGGCCAAACTTAATGGGCAAATGCATCTATCAGCACAACACATCACCACTGAGCAATCACATTTATGATCTCAAAAGAATTCAAGAGGCAATGAAGGCAAAATGCTTCTCAAGGAAAACAAGTAGTTTCTTCTCTGTCAAGGCTGAGATTAAAATCCTTTGAGCCAAGGTTCTACTTGCCACCTTTAGCGCTAGTGCTGCAAAAGTCAAGTCATGGACTTTTAATTTGATTAAAAGCTTAAGTGCCCTCGATTTTACTGCTTTAGGTTTGCATCATGCATCACTGAGTTGTAAGATGGGAAACATCTGTTAGAATTTGCAAGAAAGTAGTATCAAACAGAGACTTTTTAACACAGCTCATCAAAATCCAGCAAAAGCAGAGCAACTAGCAGGTCAAATGGGGTATATTATGATCTCTAGATTAAGCAGGTGACAGGAATGATTTGTAACCAGGAAAGTCACTAGGCAGTGGGGAGTGGTGGCGTGCACCTGTAGCTTCTGCTACTTGGATGCTGAGGCAGGAAGATTGCTTGAGCACAAGAGTTTGAGGCTGCAATGAGCTATGATTGTGTCACTGCCCTCCAGCTTAGTCCACAGAGCAAGACACTGTCTCTAAAGAAAAAAATAATGAATAAAGTAACCAGGGTACTGATTATTATAGTCCAGGTTCCAAGGTCATAGGCAGGACACTGAAGCACATATTGAACAAAAAAGTCTCTAGTGCATATGTTATTGGTGATTGGGTATCAATTATAAGTAAAACATAATATGGTGTTCAAAAGATAATGGAGAAGGTACCAGAGGACTCTTGTTCTCAATCAATATGTGAACATCTATTATAGTGTTTTCATTGTGGAGTGTAATGCAGTTGGCAAGGAGGAATTGATTAGTTTTTGCAAACAAAATCTAATAAAGGCAGCCCTTAGTTTCCCATTTTTACTTTATTCTTCAGGAAGAGTATGTGAGGTGATGTCTGCTTGCTAAAATTCTCAAATGCTCTAAGGCAGTGATTTTTATCCTTTATTGCCCATTAAAATCACCAGAGGAGCTTTAAAAATAAAATCCACTGCCTGAGTCCTGGGTCACTCTCTGCCCCAGGAATTTTGATTTAATAGATATATAATGAGATATATAATATTACACATATATATATATTTTAAGCCAGCTGTTTGAGAGCAAGATATAATGCCATCAGACTCATGTGCTATCTCCACTCACAGGCAAACATATGGCACTCAAGTGATGAGATTTCAAAAATCCTGAAAGTCTTCTCAGTACCTTGGTATATTTCTAACATCAGCCCTGCCACGCTGCCAAATATAACTATGTTAGGATTTGTATACCCTAGCTAAATTTCATGTGGTTTTCAGGACGTTGATGTATTAATATCTATTTTGAATTTATTTATCAGATTAGTTGGCAAAGGGGGCATGGAATTTAACATTTATTAGAGCCAAAGCTCTAATAAATGAAGTGCTACATAAGGGAGAAGAAGTATGCCTAGGGTGACCAACTTTCCCAATTTGCCCAAGATTGAAGGGTTTCCTAGGAGGCAGAACTTTTGTTTTAAAACCGGGATATTCCTGGGCAAACCAGGATGAGTTGTAATTATAGGCATGGGTGGAGCATCAAGACGTGTGAGGGTACTGGGCATCCAAGTAGGAAGGAATGAAGGATTCTAAAGGAGGAGCAGAGAAGAAAGAAGAAAGAAGGTCTCATTTTGCCTACTTTGCCATTATGTCTGAAGATGACATGTTATAACAGCAGTGAGGCAAGATCATTGAAATACTGTGGATTATTTTTCTTATTTGCTAGAAAAAACCAAGTATTAGTTATATGTGTGTTTTTAATTTTTTTATTTTGCTTCATTTTCTTCTTTCTTATTTCTAGAAAGTAGTTAAGACATTTTGTGGCTTTGCCTGGGTGTGAGGTGTACTTTATATTGCCAAATTTACCACAAATAAATAAAACTTTAACTGGATTTTGGAAAGCCTCAACTCACTGAAGTGCCTGACTGGAAGGAGAGGCCTAGAGGTGAGGCTTTTGAAAGTGTAGGAGGAAGCAACAAGGTCTCAGATCTTGAAACTAGGTAGGAGATTATAGATTGGATTATCAAGAAAACTGGGATACTTGGACTGTGTGTGTGTATGTGGGCGCGCGCGCATGTGTGTAAGGCTTAGTGGTATATCTAACGATACTTAATCTGAGGCCCAGTTTTGCAAATATTCTTTTATTTTTATTTTATTTCTTTTTTTAAATTTTAAAGATGTGGGTACAATTTAGGGTTAGGTATACAAATGTTCATTATGCAGGTACCCTTGTCAATGAGATGTGCCCCTCCTCCAATGACAGTTTCCCTCAACTGCCAATCCCACCCCACCCCCGACAGTTTCCCACTACTGCCAATCCCTTTCTTTTTTTTTTAACATATTTTTTTTATTTTAAAATTGTGGGTTACAGTTAAGTGTTAGGCATATAAATGTGCATCGTTCAGGCACCCTTGTTGATAAGGGGTGTCCCCCCATCCCTAGACAGATATTGACTACCGTTAATCCCATCTCCCTTCCCCTCCCTGCCCCCCTCCCATAGTTTCCCGCCACTGTCAATCCTTTTCTTATAGTATTATGATAGATGTCCAAGGTCCACTTATGAGTGAGAACATGTGATACTCAGATCTTTGTTTCTGTGAGAGTTCATTCAGTATCATGAACTCTAGTTCCATCCAGGTTGCTGCGAAGTTAATGATTTTGTTCTTTTTTATGGCTTATGATAATTGTTCAAGGTTCACTTATGAGCAAGAACATGTGGTATTCTGTTCTTTGTTTCTGTGATAGATCACTCAGTATGATAGACTCTAAATCCATCCAAGTTGTAGTGATGCAAAGATTCTTATGCCCAGCATTGTACAGAAACTACTGAGTTGCTCAATTTTAAATAGTCAGTGTGAGCTTATCAGTGGAGACTGGTGTAAACCTATAATCAGAGACCTTCTTCATTATTCTGCTTCTCCAGGATTCTGCTCTGTGTAAGACTCCTATGATGCTCAATAATGGATGCCATTTAGCTTACTGCAGGCCTAGTAGGATGACTACTCAGTGTAAAATTTAATTAGATTTAAACAAAAAGTGGTATTTTTAATATACACAAGTGTGAGGAAAAACTTCATACCCACAACATTTGCAATTGAGAACTTACTATATGGCAGGTACTTTATTATATATATTATTAATGCTTACAACCTATGAAGCATGTGTGCATATGTACATGTATGTATATACTTACATAATACATATTCATATGTACACTTTACAGATGAGGATGAGAGAGATAAAGGTGATTCACTACATAACCTAAAATAAATGGCCATGGCAGAGCTGAACATTTTAATTCTTTCCTGTCCAATTTCAAATCCTGTGCTCTCACCACTCATCACATTATTTCTGTATACACTAGAGAGAATAACAGGAAAATAAAATACTACAATACTTCTCTGGCTACTCTTTTCCTTTCTCCAAAGGAAAATGTGTAGGTGCAGATAGAAGGAGCAAATGTGCTGACATGTTCTATAGCCTAACTTTTTTGGATAACATTTTAACTACTTCCAAAACCTGAGGCCTGAACTCAGTCTCTGGGATAGGGCAGTTCTGTGACTGAGTTGTATGGCACAGCTGTTTTGGGGGTGTGTCTTTGTATCTACCTAACATGCTCAACTTTATTTCCAGACACTTTTAAATGTGTTTCTTATGACTTGTGACCACAATTCATCACCAAATGAGTGTTCTTTTTTTTTTAAACATATTTTTATTTTAAAATCGTGGGGTACAGTTAAGGGTTGTTGAAGAGGTGTGCTCCTCCGTCCCTTTCTCTTGATCAGTTTCCATCTATCATTCAACTGCAACAAGAGAAAGGAAAGAAACTCTAGAAAGTGGCATATAACCTGGTAATTATTTTGCTTTTGTAGCCTAACTGGAACAATTTTTAGATAACCGGTGCTTCTTTTGGTTTTCTAAGGTTACTGAATATAATTTTGACAGAGTCTAAGCAGAGGAAAAGCCATGAGGGCAATCCAGTTTTAAACAAAGGTGAAACCATTAAAGGAATGAACATGGGAACAAAAATGAAAGTGGGTCTGGTCACTAGTCATGTTTGTAAGAATTCTTGCTATGGTGTCATATTTATTGTATAGGAAGCTGTGTCAACAATAATGTCTTCACACATTGCCACATGTGAAGATTTAGACAGACCTAAGTTTGACTCCAGCTCAAAACTTTCTCTGAACTATTTAATTCACCTAAACTCTCTAAACTATATTTTTCTCTGTCTTTAAAAGAGAAATGATAACTCACCAGGCCTACCTGAAATAATGTATGTGAGACAACACAGTGTCTGAAATGTACCAAACGTTCAATAAATGTTAGCTGCTGCCATTATCATCATCATCATCATCATTTTTTGTACTAAGTACATCATGTTTGCCTTTTACTTTGTTAATTTAATTTAATTTTTTAAAGATTCAATTGGTATATGTGCATGTTTGTTATTAAGTATACTGCGTGATGGTGAGGCTTGGGTTTTTATTTGAACTCATCACCCAGTGGGTAGCTTCTCAACCCTTACACCACTCTTTCTTCCCTTCTTAAGGAATGCCCCAGTGTCTATTGTTCCTATTCCTGTGCCTGTGTGTATCCAGAGTTTAGCTTCCATGTATTAGGGAGAACAGATCGTATTCAGTTTTCTATTTCTATAATAATTCACTTAGGATGATGGTCTCTAGCTGCATTCATGTAATTGCAAAGGACATGATTTGGGTTTTTTATATGACTATATAATATTCCATGGTGTGTGTGTACATTTTCTTTATCCGGTCCACCATTGGTGGGCACCTAGATTGGTTCCATGATTTTGCTATTGTGTTTAGTGCTGCAATAAACATGTGAGTGCAGGTGTCCTTTTAGTAGAGTGACTTATGCTCCTTTGGGTATATATGCAGTAGTGTGATTGCTGGGTCAAATGGTAAATCTATTTTTAATTCTTTGAAAAATCTCCACAAGGAATAATCTATTTCCCCTTAGATTTACAAAATGCTTAAAAACTTGTCTACACATTTGTACAATTCAGTAAAACCATTGAGTCTAAATGGTTTTTAGGCATTGTGTAAATATATAGAGAGAATGAAAAGCATGTATAAGCCTGATATTATTAGAATTAAAATATTGCCCCCTAATGGCTTGTGAATAGGCTGGAGATAATAGGATAGCCTTTCTTCTAGGACCTTAGTTTAGTTTACCTTGTATTGTTGTCAAAATATGTCTTGAAGTTTTTTAAATAGCTTTTTATGCTTTTGCTGTAACCATGCATTACCTCAATCACAAATAGGCATTCATCATCTAATATGTGCCAGATATTGGTGATATTCAAGAAATAATAATTAATTAGATATAGTCTTTTCTTGAAGAGAGTTTTAAATCTAATAACTATGCCATGACTTCTTCAGTAGCAGAAGGTGGCTATCATATGGACTTGGTCATGTTTATTACTTGAACAATGTTAAGGTAGACTTTGATCTCTCTCTCTTGTTCTGGTTCTTGCTCTTGTTATCACTCTTGCTCTTGCTCTCTAAATTCACTTTACTTTCTTTTTTTTTGTTTTTGAGTTGGAGTCTCACTCTGTCGCCCAGACTGGAGTACAGTGGCCACTCCCGGCCACCACAGCCTCGACCTGCTGGGCTCCGGCAATCCTTCCGCCTCAGCCTTCCGAGTAGCCGGAATTACAGGCGCGCGCTACCACGCCTGGCTGATTTTTTGATTTAGTGTAGAGATGAGGTCTCACTGCCCAGGCGGGTCTCGAACCCGCGGGCTCAGGCAATCCACTCACCTCAGCCTCCCAAAGGCACGGGATTACAGGCTGAGCCACCGAGCCCGGCTCTTTTTTTTTTTTTTTTTGAGTTGGAGTCTCACTCTGTCGCCCAGACTGGAGTGCCGTGGCCACTCCCGGCCACCGCATCCTCGACCTGCTGGGCTCCGGCCATCCTTCCGCCTCAGCCTTCCAAATAGCTGGTACTACAGGCGCGCGCTACCACGCCCGGCTAATTTTTGGATTTATTGTAGAGATGAGGTCTCCTCATGTTGTCCAGGGGGATCTCGAACCCTCGGGCTCAGGCAGTCCACTCACCCCAACCTCCCAAAGCGCTGGATTACAGGCTGAGCCTGTAAAGTAACCGAGCTGGCTTACTTTCTTTCTGTACATTAACCCAATGCGTGGGAGTTTAAAGTCCTTAACAGTTGGCAAGACAATGCCAGTGCCCTTTACTGACAAGGATTGCCAGATAGAGAAAAGATTCAATTTAGATTTCTCTTTAGTGACTGTAAAGAGCCAAACTAGGATAGATAAATAGATATCAATGGTGTAGATTTTGGTTCAAATTTACAAATTGAAGCTATTTGACTATTTAACAGGCTCCTCAGTTCTGGAAATGTTTAAATAAATGCCGAATGATCAGAGGTCTTGGTGACTGTAGAGTTCATTTTTCTATTTAGTATGCAATTGACCTGTGTGGTCTTTCTGGTTACTTTCAGGACCGAGATTTCATGAAACACGGAGAGCTCTCTAGTGGGTTAGATTTCCATGCTGCTAACAACATATTTTTTCAACCTTTCTCTGTTGGCTTTACACACACACACACACACACACACACACACACACACACACACACACACACACACAGAGAGAGAGAGAGAGTGAGAGCGAGAGAGAAGGAGAGAGAGAGACACAGAGAGACACAGAAAGCGCACGCTTATTGGGGAGTTTAATTCCTTAAGTTTATCATTTCAACTTTGCAAAGTACAACTTGGACACTTTCTTATATAAAGGTACACATAAGTCTTTGGGATTCTAATATTTTCTTATTGTCAAAAGGGTGTATATAATGGAGCTCAACCCACAGTCAACAGAATAGGGAGTGTCTATTGCTTTGCATAAAGCACTTTCTCTTACCAAAGAACACACTCTTGTAGTTTTTACCAAAAAATCCTCACTGCTTCTGCTTCTGCCTTCCGGAATTCCCCCAGCATGGCTAGTGAATTATTCACCTGCAAGCTCAGCTTTGTTCCAGTTTCCATACAAATCCCCCTTTGAGGTTTTATGATCTTACTAGTCTCCCTCCATGTCTGACTTAGGACACAATTTCCTAGTACTGATCTCTGGGTTCCCATATTGTTCTGAAGTCAGTCTGCATTAGTCGGTACTATGTAGACTAGTGACCTATATGACCTATTATACACCAGTCTAGTGCTAGCAACTGTTTTATATTGATTCTTGAGTTCCAGCTCTTCCTTCCTGAGTACCACAATTAGTATATTTAAATTATGCTCCACAGCCATATTCTGATAATTGGCCTAGTACATCTTCCTTTTTCATCTGATATAATCATAGTAATAATAGCTATTGTATATTGGTGCTTACTATTTGGTAACTTTACCATACTTTAAAAATAGAGATGCAAGACTGTGGAAAATTCAGAGAAGAGTAGGAAAGAAGATTAGAGTGTGTTTATCTTTTCATGTGAAAACAAACTGGGAATTTTGTTTTAAGGGCAAGAGGTAATTGGAATTCCATCTTCAGTGATTGTTATGGGAAGAAATATTTAATCATATTTTTGTTCAGAGATTTAGAAATGGAAAAGGGCTTAAAACGAAAGCACTAGAAGTTTCAATTGAACATAATGAAAACCTTTATGGTTATCAAGGTGTCGAAAACCCACTATGAGCAACTAAAGACTGCTAAATAGTTTGGTCTTGGTTTAAAAATTGCTTCAAAGCTGGCTATAGAAGACTGTTAAATTTTAAAAATGTAATACAACTGCTTTTTAAGTACAGTGTGTTAGAGTATATAGATATATAATATACACAGAGAGATATAGAAATATACTATTTATAGCGAGGATAAAACATGTGAAAGATTGATATTATTAGAACTAAACTATTTTGCTGTTGGACTTCAAGAAGAGACTCTATCACTGGTCCTGGAATGTTTCTTATCCAATTGCCTGAAGGCTGGAGAAGGGACTTTCTAAGGTCCATCTAATTCTCAGATTCTCATCATTCTCTGAAATTTCAGTGGGGAATGAAAGCTGTTTCAGATCAGGTAGAAAATGTGATTATTTCTTTCATCATCAGAATTTTAAAATACAAAATGTTCACAATCTTTATGATGAACAGGCAACTGTATGTCTTGATTTATCTCTTTTAATGATTGTAATTAAATATGATTAATTATTATAGTTTCATTAGTAAGTCAAAGTAGATCACAAGGCAAAATCATCTGTCCTATACAACCATTCATATATTTTTTTAAATGAGGGAATAAAGGTTATACAAGGGAAAATAAAAAGACAATTTAGATTCCAGTGTCACCACACCTTAGTCTCTGACTATAGTAGCTATTTTCTCATATATCTATTTAGAAAAGAGTTATGCCTGGGTCATTGGTTTTCTCACCTGTAAGATGCTGCTAAATATATAACCTATGAGCTAGAAGATTGGGAATATTTAATAAAATGTGTATAAATCATTTAGCACACTGCCTGGCACTTGGAAAAACCCCAATAATGTTAGTTCCTTGCTTAGGGTGTTATTTTTCTGATATGCTTCTGGGTCACATTTGCAATAGTATTACAATGCTGACTCCTACTTAGCTTATTGCCAATTATGAATTCCAGCTCTCTTAAGATATATTTATTTTTGCATACATAATTGGTTTCAGTACAGGTGAAGTTATGGGCCTCCCACTGAACCTCACTTCACCTGGATTAGGATCATTTATGTACACAAACCTGACTTCTACCCCACAACTTTAAAATGAAATAAAATTAAATTTAAAAAGATAATAAAAGTAAAATTATTCCTTTTAGATACACTTCTAGAACAGCATAGCCATACCTTATAGCAAGTGGTAAATTACTATTGGGCCTATTATTATTCCTTATGCTCTTTCTCCTTTCCTCTCTCTCATTCTCTCAGACAAACACATTCACATACTCATTCTTATACTTAACTTACACATAACTGTGAACAATGGTACTTCTCATTGAATTTGTTGTAATTATTTGTAAATATTAAATCAGACAATGCCACTTATTTAAAAAGGTATATTTATTTTTAATAAGAGCTTTTCTATCCTGTAACTGTGATTGTCTTTTTTTTTTTAATCTTTAAGTCTAAGCTTGTTCCTGATGATTTGTGTTTTCTCCCTTTAACATTATTCTCTCTTTGTTGAACCATTTTACCAGTCTAGTAATGTCAATTTGTATGTTGTTTTTATATCCATAACCTTGGCTGATTTAATATCATGTGGAAATTTGATTAACATGTTCTTAATATTGGAGACTTGACCAAAAGCCTCATCCCTTGGTCTTTGTTCAACAGAGTACTAACTTTGTTCAGAGGTCCACAGATACCAAGTAAATGACTGTTAAAGAAGGTGGAGCATATTACACTGTTTTTCAACTTGAATTTTTATTCTGACTTCTTTTGAGCCCTAGGCATACAGTTACAGTGTTACTTCTGTGACTGAATTAGGTTGTTCATGGATGGTTTCTGTTTCGCAGACACCCACGATTTATTAATGGCAATTTAATTTTATTTATTATTTATTTTTTATTTTTTTGAGTTGGAGTCTCACTCTGTCGCCCAGACTTGAGTGCAGTGGCCGCTGGGCCCTCGACCTGCTGGGCTCCAGCAATCCTTCCGCCTCAGCCTTCCAAGTAGCCAGAATTACAGGCATGTGCTACCACGCCCGGCTGATTTTTTGATTTATTGTAGAGATGAGGTCCCGCTTCCCAGGCGGGTCTCGAACCTGCGGGCTTAGACAATCCACTCACCTCAGCCTCCCAAAGGCGCGGGATTACAGGCTGAGCCACCGAGCCCGGCTGGCAATTTTATTTTTATACTATTGGGACAACAGCAGTCCTTGGGATGTAACTGTTATTATGGCTCGATTAAATTTTTTCACAAGTGTATAATAAAATACAAAATCGAATAGGATTAGCTCCTCAGCTTTATCTGCTGGTTGAAGAATTAAAAGAAATCAGTTTGGGATATTTTCTAGTTTATTTTAAAGATAAATATTTTAAAGTAGCTATCATTCATTACAGATTTCTTGTGTTTAACATATCTTCTGAAAGTCAAATTATTTTTATGGAGACAATTGAAAGAAATTAAGAGTGAATCATTGAGTTTAGCTATAGTATGGGGCTGTCCAAAAATTCATCAGTTCATATTACATGAAGAAATTGGGAAACTAAATTAGCATCATTTTGTCCAGTCTTCAGAGTAATTGTTCTTCGGTTAGCATACTAGATAAAATGAAGGCTAATTGAGAAAAGTTTTGTTAGCTTTTTCATTGAGTTTTGCAATGGACATAGATTAATTCTAAACTTTATTATATTGCATGCAGATCATTATCATATATAAAACACATAGATCAGAGCATGTCAAAATTTAGGTATAATATGAATTAATGCAAGACACATCTGATCTCTGTAAGAAAAAAAATGTTTCACTGGAGAATAATAAATAATGAGGGAGATCACTTCTGAAATATTATTTAGGGTTATTAGGGGCCACAGGCAAAGAAGAGGTGGTGGCAATTTTGCTTCTCCCTTGTGTTAATGAGAAAATAATTGTTTGAGGATGTCTTTGGTTTCAAGCAAAATCCCAGCAGGGAGGGCTTTGAAGATTTGTTCTTTATACCCGTTCAGAGAAGAGAGTGCTAAAAGACCTTAGAAAGATGTTAATCAAAATTGTTAAAGTTCCAGTATTCCAAATCTCCTTCACTGGAGGAAAAATACATTCACATAAACTTCCTTCTGAATACAGATTTCAGTACTGTTTAGTGAATTGTCAATGTACTTAATGTAGATCCGTCTTGAGTTTCCCAAGCACCTTGATTCCACTTCATAGAGCGGTCATTTAATTTCTGCCTCAGCACACCAAGGTGGCTCTAGTGATGTCCTCACAACAATATCCCTTCTATCTGCTTTGTCTCCGTAATTTCGAATTGATCCTCATGTCAATGTTTCAAGAATGTATGCACCCTGTGATTTTCCTCTCCAGAAACTATAGAAACTTCACTCAGTTAAAAAAAAGGGGAGGGGAATGGTTTTCACTTCATTTAATTCATTTACATTTTGTTTAGTCTGGTGACTCTTGGCATTGTGGCTCGATGTGCTGAATGAAAGATCAACTTTCACTGAAAGTCATTTATATATTGCAATAAAGATCTAATCATTATGATCGGTAACAGAATTTTTTTCTTGACCTTGACTCTAGGGAGAAAAAAGCAAACAAGACAACGAGCTCTCATCAGTGTTTTATTCTAAAACATCTTTGGTACACCTTGAAATCAGTATAAATTTGTTTTAGAATTCTATACTTTGCCTTATACTTCTCAATAATAATAATGAATGGACAAAATGTTGGTTTACAGATTCTGTAGATTATCACTCAACAGACATTTGTTTAGTTTACTATGTATGCCACTGAGATTAAATTATTTTTCCATACATTTTATTTACTATATCACAAAGATAGATGAATGTACATTATAATTGTTGTCAACAAAATGTTAAAACATAAAAAAGATTTAAATAACCAGAAGTCTCTGTTTCCTTAGCATTTTGGCTTATCAACCTTCATTGAATATAGAACCCTTACTCTTCCTATCCAACTTAACTAGTTTGGATGAAAACATTCTTCCTGAACAAAATATATATTTTTTTGAGAAAGCAGGATTTATTGAGAAGATAGAAAAGCTCCCACAGTGAGACAGGATCTGAAGAGGTTGCCCCTGAACAAAATCTTTTTTTTTTTTTGAGAAAGCAGGATTTATTGAGAGGGCAGAAAAGCTCCCAGAGTGGGAGGGGACCCAAGAGGGTTACTCCCTGAACAAAATCTTATAATCCACATGATAACTGAAGTATAGAAACTGGACCTAGCATCTGAAAACCTAAGTTCAAATTCAAATTTTGCTATTAATCAGCTGTGTGACCTAATTAATAGATTTCCCAAAGCCTCAGATTTCTCATCTATAAAACAGGGATAATCGTACTCAAGGTACAAGGCTACTATAGTAAAGTGTAAAATGTCAGATTTTTTATTATTCACACAGTTGATGCTTTAAAGACTAGAAAATTATTGCGTTGCTCTTATACTGTCAAGAGTACTCAAATCACCTTGTTGTTTAGTCTTTTTATTTTTTAAAGCCCTTCAGGGCTCCCCTTCTATGCAAAAGGCCCTTGAGTGGTGATACCGATTTCCATATGATTTGTAAAGACAAGGTATAATGAAAGCTGTACGAATACCTTTCCATATGGTACTAACAAATGTGGAAAATGTAAGTTATGTGTATGTGTCAAAACCTCATCCTTCACAAAACAACCCTCTTGGCTAGATATTTAGATACCTCATATGTTGGTTTACTCTCCCAAATTTAGATTCCCTATATAGTCTCTCCCCACCCCCTCTTCCCCTCTCTCTCCCTGTCTCCCTTCCTCCCCCACTCTCTTTCCCTTCCTCCCTTTCTCTCCTCCCCCCTCTTTCTTTTAGTTCATTTGGGCTTTCCAAGAAGAAATTGTTTTGTTTCCTGAGGAGCATAGAAACTTTCCCTGCATCCACCTACCTATACCTCTACAGGAGTGTTAATCATGTCTATTGGAGTACTATTAGCCCAGTAGACAATTTTCCAAAATAAGTCATGAAGACATTCATTGCCCAAATACTTTTAAGTTAAGCAGGACTGGTCTCTGAAGAATGTCCTGGAGGGAACAGTGCTGAAACATTGCTTCCACACCATGAAGTAAAATTGGTCTATAAGTGAACTTTTGTTTTGCTTCCTATGGTTCTAAATTTAACTTTCCCACTATTTGTTTTCATTCTTTGCAAGTAGCTTATGATATTAAACTGTCAGTTATTTGAGGGAACAGGGCTAGCCTGTATAATTGAAATCTGTGGATAATTACATAGACTTGTTTTTAGCTTCTATCTTCAATCTGCTTCCTCCTAAATCCACTTGAAATAAAAAAGATAGAGTTGTTAATAAGCAGCCAAATGTGGTATTTGTGCTTTTTTCCTTCCCTTCTCACCCTGTATTGGAGATGTTAATGAAAAAAGACATGCCTGAAAGCCAGACAGTCAGGAGGAGGAGAAGTGGAGGTCACAGATAATCTGGAAAATGAATAATCAGTGCTTCGATAATGAGAGGTGACTGAATTCATGTTTATGTACAGTTCTCCTCAAGTGACATTTGTGTCTTCCATCCCATCTGCTACTCTAGGGATTTGATTTCCTGTCCTAAGGAACTACGGAGTTACTTAAGTTAGGAACTGTCTGCTTCCTTGCCTCAAAAACATTCTGTAGAACTATAGAATGACAGAGATGAAAGGGATGTCACAGGTCATCAAGCAACTTCTTGCATTTTGCAGATGCACAATTGGAATTCAGAGGGAGAAATGGCTTATTCAAAGTCATGTAGCTGGTTAATAGCAAAATGGGACAAAAAGGCAGGCTTTTGGACTCCCAGTCTACAGTTCATTCTGTTAAATCCCATCTGTCAAACTCAATCTTTAATATTTCCAAAGTCGTCACTGAAAAGTCAGTTCTGTTGATTTAATCTCTTCATTTTCTCCCTAAGATGGAAAATGCTGTACATTCTCTTTCCTGACTTTCTTCTACTGTGTTTGGTTCCCTTTACTCAATACTCAATGCCACTGCTTTAATTCAGGCTCTCATCATCTCTTATGCAAATTCTTGTGCTTTTCTCACATGTCTTCCTGCCTTCAATTCCCTTCTTAAACATCAACCACATAACTTAGTAAAATGAATTTTATAAATAAGATTCAATTATGGTTTTATTCTGATTAAAATCATTAAAAAACTCACTAACACATGCTTTACTTACTATAGCATGAAGCCCAAATAAGCCTTATCATGGTTTAATCTTTAAAGACTTATCTAGCTTCACTTTTTATGGCTCTTCTCAATTCTTACCAACTCTTTCTAATGTATGACAACCTTAAAGGAGTATTTGCAGTGTCCCTAAGGTGCTATGCTGGTTTTTGTTTCTGAGATCTTTGCACATTTATTCCCTGGAGTAATCTCTTCTTTCTTTGTCCACCTAGTAAAACGCTTGTGCTTTAATATCCAGCTAAAGTATTTCCTTTGGATGAGGCCTTCTTAATCAAAGTAAAATTAAATCAGGCAGAATTAATTCTACTATTTTTGTGACATCACTATTCCATTTACATAATTTCATTATAGTACTATAAGATAAATATTTGCATGAATCGCCTGTATTGCATTGTGAATTTCTTGAAAAAATCTTGTCTAATCCCTCCTCCCTTCTTTCTGTACACAATACCTGAATGTGGGGCTCAATATGTAAGCACTCAATGTGGCAGTGTCCATATACTTTGTAGGTCACGGCAAGGGTCAGGCATTTAATTTAATAAATATCGAGGATCTTCTTTTTAGTTAGGTTCTGTCATTCTGGTTAATATAAACTTCATATTCATTTTAAAAGGTGTCAATCAGTCATACTTTTGAAAATCTTGCATAAGAGGCAGAAGATAATGGATTGGTTTGGAAAAGACATTTACAAGTTAAGCCCACAACAGAAAACTGTCTGTATAATATACTGCTTTTTAATAATGTAAATATATAAACATTAGAGCTGCTGTTTCAATCCTTATTACCTAAACCTTACATCACTATCAGGAGAAAATATAATTAGGTATATAAAATGTGAAAAATTCTAGTACATTAACACTGAGAGCCTCAATACATTGTTTTTCTCAGCATATAATTGACAAATAGTAAGGGAATACAGTGTTGTTTATTCATACCATGAGCTGGAAACAAACTTAATGCAATGGGATGATTTCTGTGCTAACAGCTAAACAGAATATTTAAAGAATGGACACTTGGATATTTTCATTTGTTTATAATTGTACCTGAAAGTTTGCATTCCTGAAAGTTGGTAAGTATTGCAAATATGGGCCATTATATCTGGGCAAAACTCTTTGCCTGCCCCACCACTGCAACTGCGTCTCTATTTTCTTCTCAATCTCCTTCATCTTCCTTCAATGTCATTTACTTTGTGAAATGTGACAACTGCAAAAGGAACTATATAGCTTATGGTTGTTTTAATACTAATATTTTGTATACAGTTGAGATTCAGGTTTAGGCATCATTCACCATGAATCTAGGGTCTTCTCCCTATGTCACAGAGATCACTGCATCTCTGAAGAGCTCTTGTGGTGTTGTGCAAGGAAGTCAGAAATCAGTTCATCCACTTATTTTGCTGGAGTCATAGCTAAAAACACATCGATGAGAAATCAGTTTTTAAAATATAATATATATATTTTATTTTAAAGTTGTGGGGTACAGTTAAGGGTTAGGTATACAAATATTCATTGTGCAGGTACCCTTGTTGATGAGGTGTGCCCCCCTTTCCTCACACAGATATTGACCACTGTTAATCCCACCACCCTTCCCCTCCATGTCCCCCTCCATAGATTCCCGCCACTGTCCATCCTTTTCTTATAGTATTACAGTAGTTGTTCATGGTCCACTTATGAGTGAGAACATGTGGTGCTCAGATCTTTGTTTCTGTGAGAGATCACTCAGTATTATAAACTCTAATTCCATCCAGATTGCTGTGAAATTCATGATTTTGTTCTTTTTTATGGTTGTGTAATATTCCATTGTGTATATGTACCATATTGTTTTATCCAGTCCTCTTTTGATGGACAGCATGGTTGCTTCCATGATCTTGCTATCGTGAACAATGCTGCAATAAACATACATGTGCAGGTATCTTTTTTATAGAGTGATTTGAGTTCTTCAGGGTATATTCCCAGTAGAGGGGGATTGCGAGGTCATATGGAAGGTCGATTTTTAGAGCTTTTAGGAATCGCCACACTGATTTCCACAGAGGCTGTACTAGTTTACACTCCCACCAACAGTGTAGAAGTGTTCCCTTTTTACCACATCCTCCAGCATCTGTTATTTTTTGAGTTATTGAAAATGGCTATTCTGACTGGAGTTAGGTGGTATCTAAGTGTAGTTTTAATTTGCATCTCCTTGATGACTAGTGAGGTAGAACATTTCTTCATGTATCTGTTGGCCGCTTGTATGTCTTCCTTTGAGAAGTGTCTGTTCATCTTTTGCCCACTTTGTAATGGGGTTGTTTGGTTTTTTCTTTTCAACACATTTGAGTTCCTTGTAGATCCTTGATGTTAGACCTTTGTCAGACATGGAGTTGGCAAATACTTTTTCCCAGTCTGTGGGCTGTCTCCCTTCTCTCTTGATAGTTTCTTTGACTTTGTAGAAGCTTGTCAGTTTAATGAGGTCCCACTTGTCTGTCTTATCTCTCATGGCCTGTGCTCAGGAATTGGATGCCAGTTCCAACTTCCTTAAGGGTGTGTCCTGCATTTTCTAAAGTTCTTATGGTTTGAGGTTTTACATTTAGGTCTCTGATCCATTTAGAATTAATTTTTGTGTATGGGGATAGTTAGGGGTCCTGTTTGAATCTTCTGCACGTGGTCAGCCAGTTTTCTCAGCACCATTTACTGAATAGGTTCTCCTTTCCCCAGTGGTGAGTGGTGGAGGCTTTGTCAAAGATGATGGCTTACCAAAGAGGCAAGTTTATCTTCCATAGTTTAAAAGGAACAGGTTTTCCAACAGTAACTGTTAACTCCATTAACTCCTCATTGCAGTTTTTATTTTTGGAGTGAATTCCAACTACTTACATTTCAGATTGCTCTGGTGATCATTTCCTGCACATTCACATATATCCTCAAGATGTTAAAAATTCTGAGGCTCATTTATTGGAAAAATGTAGTAAAGTCTTACCACATTGGTGTGCCATGCATAATAGATTTGTGTTTCCCATACTAAGGGTTATAATATCTGTAAACATACATGAAATATATATACATTTCTCTTATAGTGTTATGAATTTTATATTCCCAAGGATAAATCCAATCATTCAACATTGTGCCCTTTGTGTTTTATCAATCAAACCATAGCTTGGTGTAATTTGAGAACAGGTTAAAGGATAGCTTTAAGCTATAGTGCAAACAAGAAAGTGTAATTCCTCTAATCCCACAAGCCTAGTTCTTGTTTCAATGGCTAGAGGAGGTTTGCTTAGCCTTTAGTTCTAAAAATAGATGACCGTAGAGGTGAAATAATGAATGGATGAATAAATAAATTAATGAATGATGATGATAAATCTTTCATTCAATGCTAGGGTGATAGAATAGCATAGAATGTAGGGCTATTTAGAGTTCAAGGAGATGAAGAAGAAGTGGCAATTAGATCCTCTTTGGAGGAAAGTGAAGTAACACCTAGCTGTATTCAAGGCAAACGCTGAGCATTATAGAAAAGTAAGCACCATTTGGTTTGAATTCCTCTTTGGCATTTCTATGCGTTATTTTACATATTTATTTATTTATTGTACACCTGTTATCGGGAAAACTTGTGGCTCCCTGTCAGCTATATGTGCTGATCTCCTGCACATATAATCTCTAGGCTCCAGACCCTTCCAGATCATTTTTATCACCCACACACCTTGGGATTCAGTTTTTTGAGGTCTTGCTTTGTAATGGGGCTACTCGAATGTCTTCACTAATGCATTGATAGCTGAGTGGATAATTCATCATCAAAAATAATATTTGCATTTCAGGTGAGCCCTTCCAAGGCTTAACCTTACAAAGCAATTATAATGGTGAATATTTTTTTAAATGTGTAACAAACAACTTCTGTGTTTTGGTACAACTCTAGATATAAGAAGATGAGGAAGACAGTCTCTGCACTCCAAATTTGACAGAAAAATAGATATGTCAGTCGATACATAACAGTGTGATATGTTATTTGCTACAATCAAGAGAGGGACACAGAGGAAGGAGAAGGCTATCTCTGCCTGGGGAATTGGAGTAAACTTCATAGGCAAAGTAAAATCTGAACTATCATAAATAGTTAATGGTAATTTGCAGACTTATATTTTAAAAATTATTCTGGCAACAAAGAAGAAATTGGAAGAGGTCAAGTCTAGAAATGATTTCAATATTCCATGGCAGATATGATAATAGTGCGAAGTAAGAGAATAGGAGGAAAATAGAGAAAAGTTGGCAATTTTCATTTTTTAATTTTGTAGGTAGACTCAATAGGAGTTGATTGGTGATTTTTTGTATGTGAAGGATGAGAAAAAGGAAGGAGTTGAGGACAAATCCCACGTTACCAGTTTAGGAGACTACGTTACTGGTGGTGCTACTAAGCGAGATTTGAATTATAGATGAAATAGCAGATTTAGAATGTGGGGCAGGATGACATGACTTTCTTCTTTCTGTCTAAAAGATGTGTAATTTAGAATAGGCACAGTTGGTAGGCACATGTAAGTCAATTCTCCAGCTCTTTCTCTGTTTGACAATTCTGTCCAAACTGCTCAATTGGGATAGCATTATTCATATTGTTCAGAGTCCTGCATTTGTATCTTGACTATCATAATTATGGTATATATTTGAAACAAATATACACAAGACCATCCTTCAATAGTGTAGACTTGGGGAAAAACAAAACTTTTTTTTAACCAAAAAATATCTTGGATGCCATCTTTTGAGAAATGTCTGTTCATGTCCTTTGTCCACTTTTTAATGGGGCTGTTTGTTTTTTCCCTTTCACCTTGAGTTGCTTATAGATCCTGAATGTTAGGCCTTTGTCAGAGGCATCATTTGTAAATATTTCCCCTATTTTGTGGGTTGTGTCTTTACTCTCTTGATGGTTTCTTTTGCTGTGCAAAAGCTTTTCAGTTTAATGACATTCCGCTTGTCTACCTTAGCTTTTATGGCATTTGCTTCTGGGGACTCAGTCAAGAATTCATTGTCTCCTCTGATGTGCATAATGGTGTTTCTTACATTTTTTCTTGGATTCTTATAGTTTGAGGTTTTCTATTTAAGTCTCTGATCTATTTTTAGTTTATTTTTGTACATGATGATAAGTAGAGGTCCAGTTTCATTCTTCTGCATGTGGATAGCCAGTTTTCCCAGGATCATTTGCTAAATATGTTCTCCTTTCCCCAATAATTGTTACTGGTGACTTTGTTGAAGATGAATTGTTTGAGAGATCGTGTTTTTACTTCCAGAATCTCTGTCCTTTTCCATTGGTCTATGTTCCTACTCCTGTAACAATACCACACTATCTTGGCTACTCTAGACTTGTAAAAGCATGGAACCAACCCTGCTGCCCATCAAAAGTAGACTAGATAAAGTAAATGTGATAATATACACTATGGAGTATTACATAACCATAAAGAAGAACAAAATAATGGACTTCACAGCAAATTGGATGGAGTTGGAAACCATCACACTAAGTGATCTCTCACAGAAACAAAGAACTGAATACCACAAGTTCTCATTCATAAGTGGTCCCTGAGCAATAGTCACATGAGCAAAATGGTGAGATTGGCAGTTGCTGGTAACTACTAGGGAAGGGAGGAAAGAAAGAGGGTGGGAGGCACATGACAACACAAGGGTACCTGGTCCACTATTCAGGGGAGGGAGAGCCAGTTAGAAGCCAAAACTTAACCTGCATGCAGCCTATTTATAGTTAATCTTAACATGTACCCCACAGCTCTATAATAAATGAAATGAAATAAAATATATACCTTGGTACATTGTTCTGTTACTGTGCATGGAATCTACTGCCATTTACTGTACCTCTTTAGGTTTAAGACACTGTGGTATTTAGCAACAAGTTAGACATAATTAAGTTTATTTCAGTATTAACTACTACCCTGAGGGGTTGGCTTGGGGAGGTGGGAAGAGAGAATTTGAGAGCATAGGGTGATCACCTTCTAGTTCCAAGAGGGCCACCGTGGTAGGAAGACATGGGCTATGTGGGTGTAGCTTGTAGGCCTTTGGTGCCTAGAATAGGAGGGGTACATTGAAGAAAATCTTTGTCAATTTTTCAGTTTTTACTGAGGCTGGGTCTCTGTGAATGTTTCTTTTTATTAGAAAGCTACCTACAGGAGCATTATGAGATGTAATTAATGGTTGCCAAATGCTTTGCAAAGATAATGTCATGTGTAAATGATTAATAATTGCAGCAGAAAGTAACTAAGCCTGTTTGAGAATGTACCCTGAATTATTATTTTCTCCTGTAGAGCATGGGAGCAGATATGAAATGAATCTAACTGAGCAGCAGATGAAGGGCTTGCACATCTTTGATCAGAGGGTAAATCCTTGTCAAGAAAATGTGAGAGGTAGTTAGTAAAGAAGGGTTTGGTTCTATCTCGTAACCCCACAACACATATCTCAGCATCTGGCTAGCCTGTTTGCCATTGTAGATAACCTGGGTCCTCAAACATTGGACCCATTCAAATTGCCTACAAGATGCCAGGCCAGAATCAGTAAAGTTTGCTGGACTCATTCTCTCAAACAAACTAGAAGCATTCATTTTCTTGCCTTCTTTATTAAATACCTTAATTCTCCACAATGTCTATATGTCTGTACATTCAACCTCCAGAATATTTTTCTTATCTGTCCCTGTTTTTCAATTCCTTTCTGTGCTTTCTCAGGACCTCAGAATGTTTTGCCTGAGACATTATGATTGCTTACTATTTTCCTCATCACCTTTTTAAAAAATCGAATTATCCCCCTGCTTTTTTTTCTTTTTCTTTGTTTGATTTGTAGTATCACTCTATCGCCCAGGCTGGAACGCAGTGGCACGTTCACGGTCACCCCAGCATTTACCTGCCGGGCTCCAGAGACCCTTCCACCTCAGCCTTCCAAGTAGCCAGAACTACACATGCGTGCTACCATGCCTGGCTAATTTTTTATTTATTGTAGAGATGAGGCCTCACCAAGTTGCCCTGGCTGGTCTCGAACCCTCAGGCTCAGGCAATCCACTAACCTCGGCCTCCCAAAGTGCTGGGATTACATGCTGAACCACTGAGCCTGACCTGAATTATCACCTTTCGAAGAATCTTAATAAATATTAATACAATTGTCTTGATTTTGCACTTAGGAATAGACTATGAGTTAGATAGCATGAGAGCAACAGATCTTAAATATTTGTACTTAGTACTACCTTGGAAATTGATAGAGATGGCATTTTGATCATTTAGTTAATAGTACCCAGGAAGGATCAATTAATACAGCAAAAAATGGTTTAATATCATTTTATATTACACTACCCTAAAGAAAACAGAAAGATAAAAATTATCCAACATGCAGATGGGATGGCTTTGAGTGGCTATCCTGGATATACTCCATTTATTTCTGTATATCCATCTTCCACCCATTTCTAACCTCCTTTTTGCCTTAGATGGTGGGCCTTCTTGAATTGCACCAACAGTTTCTCTTCGGTTCTGGATTCTTGTTGGATATAACCAATAAGACGTACGTACAGGAGATCAGAAATTTGGAGAAAAGAGAGATCAAGCTTCAAGTTGGCTGTGGGTTCACTTCTTTCTAAGACTATAGTTTCAGCTGTATTTGGATTCTGGGAACCATTTTATCACTTTTGCCCCTTTTGTTCTAGGATAGTGAAATATCAGTAGTCTTGTTAATCTGGAGTATTACCCCATTGTTTCATTTTAGTCCTTTCAACAATTTTAAAGATTCCCTTTATTAAATTGTCCTTAATAATTCCATTTGAATCTACTATCTTTTTCCTGTGAGGATCCTGACTAATACAGTGGCTTTACTAGATACTGGTTTATTTACTGCCAGA
Source organism: Cephalopachus bancanus (assembly GCA_027257055.1). Classification (NCBI taxonomy): domain Eukaryota; kingdom Metazoa; phylum Chordata; class Mammalia; order Primates; family Tarsiidae; genus Cephalopachus; species Cephalopachus bancanus. The sequence continues at coordinate 333,231 of JAPVLO010000795.1, read as the reverse complement.
AAGAAGTAATTCACAGAATACTCCAAAACAAATTTGTTTGTTTGCTTGTTTGGCAGATGTTAGTAACACATATCTGACATGGCTAAAGATCCTATACGGTAGGTTTTTTAGTTACTTGGAAGTACATTTTATAATCAGTTTATCTGGGTGTTTATCAAAAAGTTATAATTTATTTGGATGCTGTATAAGTCATAATAGGCTAAACTTATGCTGCAGTAACAAATTTCTAGTGATTAAGCAACAAAAGTTTATGTTTTACTCTTTTTAAGTCTGTTGGGGATCTGGGTGTTTCCCTAAGGGTGACTGTCTTTCATTAGTGACTTGGAAATCTAGGGATCTAGTGATTCCATACTGCCAACCTACGTCTTCTCCACTATCATTCTAACAGGAGAAGAGAAAGTCTGGACAATTGTCCAGGGACTTTTCACTGCCTCAGCCATAAATGACAATATAACTTCCAATCACATTTCACTGATGAATATCAGTCATATGGCCTTTCCAAACCTAAAGGGTGCTGGGAAGGTATTTTTGTTTACCCAGGAAAGTAGGCCATATGCATAGGAAACAAGATATGGTAAACCCATCAGCCACAGGTAGTATAATATGGTTGGCTCTGTAGGTGAGATGGGTATTTGGTTACACATACATACTCACATTTTTTTTCAGGATAAAATTATTGTAGGTTTGATCATCCATTTGTCTATTAGGGACAAGCCAACGTATTTCATGAAGCAGAACATTTTACTTGCCTGTGGTACTTTCTTGGCATGCCCCCAGGCAGAGTTAGGGTTATCTTCTTCTATTAATGTGGGTGTCCTTGTGAATACTTAGCATTCACCTTTGCACTTAAACCAGCAGAATAGAATAGCTCAATAGTTCTATTTCAGATAAGCATCAGAAAGCATAGGCTTGGCATCTTTACATAAGAGATCTTATAAGAAACCACTTCTTGAAACTAGTTGTATTTTATGTTTACCACATTGGACAACGTCCTTTTTATGAGGATCCATAGATAAATTTTTATCTTAGTAGCAGGAAAAGTGGTGCTTTTTCTGATTAGCTTAAGATAATGTCAAAGACAATGCAAATTGTGTAGATGGACATGTTTCCCTTTTATGTTAGCTGCTATTTCCTTAGAAACTAAATTTATGATTTTCTTCTAGCAAGTATACATTACTTCACAATATGCATTTGTTTTTACTCTGTTTCATCTTATTTTGTCTGTAATTGTTTTCTTTTTCCTCCTGATTTTATCACAATTTTATTTCCATTTTATCTTGCTATATAGTTTATATGTTTATATGCTGTTGTACTCAAGAGCATATAACTGCACATAAAGCCAAATTCTGGTACATGTATGAGTCCCTAAACACTAAATTTTGTCATGAGTTAGTATGATTCCAGCCTTTGAAAGATTCCTTTCTAGAGTGGAAATTTAGTGTTTTGTGATATTAGTGCAATATAGATTTCCTAGATGTGTGTTTTTCTAAGCCTAAGTAAACAAACTCATTGTAAACATGTCAGGATTTAATGTAAAGTTTCCAGGAATAGCATCTTTAAATGTGCCCCATTGTCTAGTACAAGGTTCCCCAACCCCCAGGCCATGGACACTATCACCTGAGGCTTGTTAGAAACTGAGCTGCACAGCAGGAGGTAAGTGGTCAGCAAGTGAGCAAAGTTTCATTTGTATTAACAGCTGCTCCCCATGGCTTCCATTACTGCCTGAGCCCCGCCTTCTGTCAGATCAGTGGAAGCATTAAATTCTAATAGGATCGTGAACCCTATTGTGAACTTCGCATGTGAGGGATCTAGGTTGTGTGCTCCTTATGAGAATCTAATGCCTGATGGAACTGAGGTGCAGCTGAGGCAATGATGCTAGCACTGGGGAGCAGTCACAAATACAGACTAACATTAGCAATGAAGTTTGACTATACAAAGACCATAATAAATTAATTGCTTGCAGACTCATATCAAAAGAACAAATTCATAATAATAATCACGTCACCATATATAATAATAGAAATAAAATGCACAATAAATGTAATGCACTTGAGTCATCCCCAAACCATTCCACCTCCTCAGTCTGTGGAAAAATTGTCCCTGAAACCAGTCCCTGATTCCAAAAAGATTTGGGGACTGCTGGATTAGAATAATGTGATTGAATAGACCCATCATTAACTAAGATGAAAATGTTGCAAAATACATGAAAAGATGTTCTCACTTACTTTGGACTTGGGCATGAACTCAATAGTGATTTAGTTTATTCAGGTGTTGAAAACTTGATGTATAAACAGTAATCAGCATTTTGAGACTCAGGGCTGACTAGTTAATTTAATTTATCTGACACCTAAATCTCTGATTCTGAGACTGGGTCAAATCTTCCTAGGAGTTTGGTGCATTGTCTTTAGGAAATAAGCCTGTCTTTCTTTGCTGCAATTACTCTAAGGAAAATGAAATATATAAATGTCTATCTATGTAAATATCTCTTATTTATCCATCATCTATTTTTTTCTTCTATCTCCAGTTGTTACTTCACTTTTCCCCCTTCTTATTCTCTTAGTTTGGTACCCCCGTCTTATCATGTCTTATTAATATCTTTTCTCCTCCTTTGTTCAGAATCTCTTTCATTTTCAGTCTTCTTTCTCTGTCTGTTTTATTTCATTATTTTCTTTTTCATTTCATTGGCCTTTCTTGCATCTTCCCTCCCAGACTTTAGGGAATGGCTGCATGCATCCTGGCTTCTAGCCTCCTCCCCTTTTCCTTTTCCTTCTCACTCTCCTTGTTTCCCAGCTGATGAAGTTTGCAATGGTGTTTTCAAAGGCAGCACAATTTGCTGCACAGAGCTAGTGGCTGTGTGAAAAGAAGGAAAATTATGTTCTTACTTCATTTTTAAAGGGAATGTCCTATTTTTGATTATCTTTTTATATTGAGAAAAATTTACCCTTTGTGTTTTTCTTCTGAGAACAATTTAAAAGCATTATTAACATATTTTTTATTACCATGGAAACAGACCAATTAGGAAAATTCATCCCCCTTCCTCCACCATTGTGGCTATTGCTTTTCACAATCATCTGACCTCTTCTTTCTACCCCCTGCTATTCTTTTCAACTCATCATATAAAACTATGTGCATTCACATTCACAATAGTCTTCTAATTTTTGGCTTTGAAAGAGATGGTTTGATCATCATGAATGAAAAATGTACTCTTTTGTTGGATTTAGTGTCTTGGAGAACTGGCCAAATTCCAGTTTACTGCCGTAAAATGACTGAGTCAGTTGTGTTCTTCCTAACCACTTGCTAAACCTGCTAAGTTGTGGCAGCCAGGTAGTCTACCTGCCATATTGCTTTTTAAATGTGGCTGCATTCCTGAGAAGAGTGAAAGTTGGAAAAGTTGATTCATGAAGCCCAGATATTCCGGAAGCTACAAAACATCGAGGTACCCAATTCAAATGAAATAGTGGATTGTCCTATCAAATCTTGAGTTTTAGTCATAATTTTTCTCATCTGAAAAAAAGTTAACTCATCCATGAATCATTTATTTTGGGGCTTGCAACATGCCAGTCCCTTGCCTAAGTCTAGGGCAGAGATTTTACTCTCCCAGAGTTTATAGGACAAGAGTTCTAATCTAGTCTACATATTTGGAACCATCTGGGGAATTTTTAAATGTCCTTAAATCAGCGTTTCACCCCTCGTGATTCTGATTTAATCATTCAAGGCTGGATGTAATTTTTCAAAGCTCCCGAGATGATTCTAATGTTTAGTCAAGATTGAGCTCCTCTGATCTAGGGCAGTGGTTCTAAAAGTGTGGTCCCAGACTAGCAACATCAGCATCAGCATTACCTGAGAACTTGGTAGAAATGCACATAATTGGGCCTCATTCCTGGCTTATTAAATCAGAAACCCTAGGGGTGAGACTCAGCAATCTGAGATTTAACAAGCCCTCTAGATCAGTGGCCATCAATCTTTTTTCCGAAAAGGGCAAGATTATATATATTCTAGGCTTTGTGAACCATATATCCCTGTCTCCACAACTCAGCTCTGCTGTTGTAGCATGAAAGCAGCCATGGAGACTCAGAGAAGATGGTGGTGGAACCAGTCAGACTATGTGCGTCCCTGTGGGAGTGAATAAGTATGTGGACAATTTTCTGTATGTATCTGTGAGTAAGTGGGCATGTAAGTGGCTGACTGAGTCGGGACTTGGAAACAAGTGGCCAGGGCTCTCCTAGTGAAGCGGCTGGTGCTACAGCTGCTCTGCTTGGATGGACCCTAGTGCTTTCTGGAGTGCAGAAGCTGAGTACCATTTTTTTTTAAATCAGCAAAGCCATTCCTGGGAAGAAGCTGCTGGGAATGACTGCGGCTCCAGGCTCTGCCTGACCACTGTAGTGCCTGACCAGACATTGGAAGCAAAGGCCACAGAGGGAGCATGAGAGCCAGATGCAAAGCCTCACTGGAAAATATGAAACAGGCACCCTGCCACCATCTTGAAAGCTGGCAGGGAAGTACTCTGGATTGCTCTCACCGTGGAGCAATAGACCCAATCACTGTGACCAGTGGGTTAACTACACAGGGGCTAATCATGACGCGGAGGGAATATCCTGAAAACACTAACTTCAGAGAGATATGACGAGTGCTGAGACTCAGGCACCCCACCCCTTACCCTCATTCAGCCATGGGACAAAAGGTGCAACCAGAAAAGGATGAGGAAGACCCCTAAAGAGAGTAGCAATGAGTCCCAGGCTGACCCAAACCCCTCCTCCCCAGCAATCCTCTGAACGTCAGACCTACATGACTGGGGCACAACCGAGAGGGACAAATCCAGGTGGAGCCTAGATGCCAACTGTGATAGGAGGACTCTACTCCAAGATAAGCCTGGCTGGGGCACCCTCTGCCAGTACCTGGAGAGGAGACAATCCCATACTTTCCCACAGAAAGGGATCCCTCTGACCACACGAGAGTGGGAGAGGAAGACTGAAGCCCCACCCACCCCCACTGCCCCCTCCACCTTCCCTGGGCTGGACACTGGGGAGATTGTGAATGAGGCTGCAGCTTCGCAGGAGACAGTAAAGGGGTTTATCTGCGAGCAGCTGAGAGGAACAGTTACAGAAGTGGGCACTTAGTGCCAGAACTTTTTTCTTTAATATTTTTCTTTTTTCTTTGTGCATGAATGTGTGTGTGAGGGCTCAATTTACCTCCCCCCTTTTTAACTCTTTCTTTCTTTCTTCTTTTGTCTTCTCTTTATGTGTGAATGTGAATGATTAAGTGTTCATTTTTCAGTTTCTTTTTTTGTTGTTCTCTTTTTTTTTTTGCTTAATGTGTGTAAAGGTGTGTGTGAGGGTTTGATTTACATCCTCCCTTTTTTTTCTTCTCCTTTCATTTTGTGTTGGACGTGTGTGTGTGTGTGTGTGTGTGTGTGTGTGTGTGTGTGTGTGTGTTCTATTTTCCTTTCTGGGGGGGGGTTGGTTTTGTTTTGTGTTTTGCTTGTTTGTTTTGGCTTTTGTTTGTGTGTGTGTAAGTTTGTGTTTTTGCTTTGGTTTCCGCTTTTGTTTTCTGTGTGTTTTTGTTTGTTTGTTTGTTTCCTTCCTATTTCATCCTATTTTGTTTTCCTCATTGCTGTTACTTTATCTTGGACTCAGGGGGTACACACACATACCCACTGCATCATCATATAGAGTGATGGTGGGGAGTGGGTGTCAGGGAATCCATATCCCAGTCAGTGAACAGTGTGATTTGCAAGACGTTTCTGAATCCTAGCTACCCATTCTCCACCTTATTTGACTCTCAAAACTGCAAGAGACAGAAAAGTTCCCCACCCCCAGCCCTGTTTCAAAATAGAACAAATTCAGAGCCCTGATCAAGGAAGAATAGAGGACTTAGCAGACATCAGAAATCAAACCCCATTCACTGCCACTGAATAATGGAATTAAAGAGAAAAGAAAGAGATCTGCCACAAATGAGGAAAAAGCAATGGGAGAACACAGGACATTCTCAGCACCTGAAAAATCAGACTTAAAAGTCCCAACAATGGAAGTCACTAACAACTGGCCCCAGAATATAATAGGAATTAAGGAATGAACAAAAAGAGTGAATAAGACTCAAAAAAGACAAGATGCAATACTGAAAGAACTTGTAACAAGGATTTTGGCCATCAAAAACTTCATCCAGGAAATAAATAAAAAGATGACAAGCATGGAAAGAAGAATTAATCAAACAGAAGAAAGAACATCAGAGTTTGAAGATCAAACATGGAATTAACCCGAGCTGTAAAAAACATAGAAAAGATACTCAGAAAGAAAGAACAAAGCCTCTGGAGATGTGTGATTATATCAAGAGGCTGAATCTATGCCTGATTGGTATAGCAGAAGAAAAAAGGGAAATGGAGAACACCTTGGAGCAAGTATTCCAGGAGGTTATCTGAGAAAACTGTCCCCATCTCATCAGAGATTTGACAATCCAAACACAAGAGATACAGAGAACTCAAGCAAGACATCAAATGAAAAGACCAACTCCTATACACATAGCTGTTGCCTACACAAAGTAGATATAAAAGAAAAAGTCCTAAAGGTATTAAGAGAGAAGAGTTAGATTATCCACCAGGGAAAACCAATCAGAATAGCAGCATACCTATCAGCAGAAGCACTAAAAGTTAGTAGGGACCGGAGTATGATTTTCAAAGTCCTCAAAGGTAAACAATTTCAACCAAGAATTTCCTACCCAGTCAAACCCAGCTTCATCAGCAATGAATAATTAAATAATTCCCAGACATCCAATCCCTAAGAGATTATGCAGCTTCCATACCAGCCCTCCAGGACTTGCTTAAAAAGATATTGTGCAAAGAAAAAAGAAAGGACAGAATGACCACAGACTTCCCAAGAGAACAGGAGAACACAGAATCAACAGAGAGAATATTGTGACTGCAAACTTGAAAACACACACATACATCAACCCAAAAGTTAAAAGCAAGCAAGCAAACAAACAAACAAAAAACTGTATAAGAACCTCATGCCAGGATAAACACTCACATTTCAGTAATCAGCCTGAATATGAATGGACTAAGTGTACACCTAAAAAGACGTAGAATGGAAAACTGGATAAAAATACACAATCTAATATTATGCTGCATCCAGGCAACTCATCTCATCACAACTCTAACCCTAACTCTAACCCTTAACCCTAATCCTAACACAGACTCAAAGTTAGGGGATGGAAAATAAATTTCCAGGTGAATGGATCATAAAAGAAGGCAGAAGTCACAATCTTAATATCAGATAAAACAATCTTCAAGCTGTCAAAAATTTAAAAAGATACAAAAGGACACTATATAATTATAAAAGGTTAAATCTATCAACAAGAAATATTCATCCTAAGCATATATACACCCAACACAGGAGCATCAGCATTTACAAAACAACTACTAAGTAAACTAAAAAAAGATATTGATTCTAACACTATCATAGCTGGGGACTTAAATACCCCACTAACAACCCTAGATAGATCATCACGGCAAAATATCAACAAAGAAATCCAGAACCTCAGCTTGATGCTTGAGCAAATAGAGTTAATAGAGATCTACAGAACATTCCACCCAACAACCACAGAATATACATTCTATTCATCACCACTTGGAATGTACTCAAAGATTGATCACATTCTTGGCCATAAATCAAACATAAACAAATTTCATAAGATGAAAATATTGCCATGCACCATCTCAGACTGAAGTGGAATAAAAATAAATATCAACACCAACAAAATTCCCCCAAACCTACAAAGAAATGGACAGTAAATAGCATGATGCTGAACTACTACTACCACTACAACACAGAAATCCAAACAGAAATTAAAAGGTTCCTGGAAACAAATGAAAATGAAGAAATATCTTACCAAAACCTCTGGGATGCTGTAAAAACTTTTCTAAGAGGGGAATTTATATCTCTATGAACACACATCAAGAACATGGAAAGATTACAGGTTAATAGTGTAACAAATCACCTAAGGGAGCTGGAAAGACAAGACAACCCAAACTCTGACTTTAGCAGAAGAATCCAGAATACCAAAATAAAAACCCAAATATGGGACATAGAAGACAAAAATATGATAGAAAGAAATCAACAAAATAAAAAACTGGTTCTTTGAAAGGATAAAAAACCATACATCTACTCAGACCACAAGATTGATGGACCCCCTAACTAGGTTGACAAAAAGCGAGAAAAAGTCCAAATAAACACAATCAGAAATGCAAAAGATCAAATCACAACTGACCCTGAAGAAATATAAAAGATTATGAGAGAGTACTATACACACCTGTATGGAAAAAAACTCGATAACCTAAATGAAATGGAGGACTTTCTGACATCACACAACTTCCCAAATTTTAAACAAGAAGATACTGAGACACTAAATAAACAAATAACAATCTAGAAAATTGACTCCATCATAGGAAAACTACCTAAAAAAAAAAAAAAAAAAAAAAAAAAAAAGCTCTGGACCAGACAGCTTTCTAATGGAATTCTACAAAACATACAAGGAGGAGATGATACCAATCCTAGTGAAAGTATTCCAGACACTTGAGAATGACAGAACTCTCCTGAAATCATTTTAGGAGGCTAACATCACACTGATACCTAAACCAGATAAAGATCCAACAAAAAAAGAGAACTACAGGCCAATATCCTTGATGAACATAGATGTAAAAATTCTTAACAAGATTCTAGCAAATTGGGTCCAACAATATATCTCAAAAATCATCCACCATGACCAAGTAGGCTTCATCCCTGGGATGTAGGGCTGATTCAGCATTCAGAAGACCATAATAGTAATTAAATACATCAATGAGATGTAAAAACAAGAACCACATGATTATATCATTAGATGCCAGAAAAAGCTTTTGATAAAATCCAGCATCCCTTCTTGATTAAAAACTCTTAAGCACCTTGCATAGAAGGAATATGTATCAAAATAGTAAGCACCATCTAAGATAAACCAACAGTCTGCATATTGCTAAGTGGACAGAAATTGGAAGCATTTCCCCTGAAAACCAGAACAAGACAAGGCTGCCCACTCTCAACCCTACTCTTCAACATTGCATTGGAAGTACTGGCTAGAGCAATTAAACAAGAAAAGGAAATCAGGGGTGTCCAAATAAGAAAAGTGGAAGGTAAGTTATTCCTCTTTGCTGATGATGTGATCTTATACCTCAAAATCCAAGAGTCTGTCAAAAACCTCTTTGCACTGAAAAAGGACTTTGGCAAAGTCTTGGGGTACAGAATAAACATGCAAAAGACAGTTGCATTCTTACACACCAACAGCAAGCTGACAGAGAAACAAATAAAAAGGACAATGCCACTCACAATGCCCACCAAAAATTAAATACCTTGTCATCTTCCTAACCAGAGGAGTGAACGACCTAAACAATGAAAACTATAAAACACTGCTTAAAGAAATCCAAAAAGAAATAAACAAGTGGAAAAATATTCCATGCTCATGGATAAGAAGAATAAACATTGTTAAGATATCCATTCCACCAAAGGCAATCTACAGGTTCAATGCAATATCTATTAAATTACCAACATCGTTCTTTTCAGACCTAGTAATGACAATACAGAAATTCATATGGAAACATAAATGACCATGAAAAGCCAAAACAGTCCTCTACAAAAGAAACAAAGCAGGAGGTATCACACTTCCAGACTTTAAACTTCACTGTAAGGCTACAATAATCAAAACAGGCTGGTACTGGTATAAGAATAGGCACATAGACCAATGGAACAGGATAGAGATTTCAGAAGCAACAACCACTGGGGAGAGGAGAACTTAGTCAGTAAATGGTGCTGGGAAAACTGGCTGACCACCTGCAGAAGATTAAAACAAGACACCTACCTATCACTCTTCACAAAATTCAACTCTAAATGGATCAAAGACCTAACCGTAGAACCTCAAACTATAAGAATCTTAAAAAATGCAGGAGACACCCTTATGGAAATAGGAGTAGGCAAACAATTCCTACTCAAACCCAGGTGGTCACACCATAAGAGATAAGATAGACAAGTGGGACCTTATTAAACTGAAAAGTTTCTGTAAAGTAAAGGAGACCATCAAGAGAGTGGGAAGACAAGCCACAGAATGGGAAAAAATATTTGCCCACTGTTTATCTAACTAAGGTCTATCATCCAGGGATCTACAAGGAACTCAAACATGCCAAAATGAACAAAAAACCCAACCCAAACCAAACCAAAACAAACAAACAAAAACAAAAAATACAAAAAAACTGCCCCATTAAAAAGTGGATAAAAGACAAGAATAGACACTTCTCAAAAGAAGACATATGGGCAGCCAACAGGCACATGAAAAAGTGTTCAGCCTCCCTAATCATTAGAGAAATGCAAATCAAAACTAAAAACAACAGATGCTGGCAAGGATGCAGAGAAAAGGGAATGCTTCTACACTACTGGTGGGAATGCAAACTAGTTCAACCTCTATGGAAAAGTGTGGCAATTCCTAAAATAACTAGAAATTGACCTTCCATATGACCCAGCAATCTCCCTACTAGGAATACACCCAGAGGAATGCAAATCATTCTGCAAAAAAGATGCCTGCACATGCATGTTTATTTCAGTACTATTCACAGTGGCAAAAACATGGAACCAACCATGCTGCCTATCAAAACTGGACTGTATAAAAAATATGGTACATATACATGATGGAATATTATGTAGCCATAAAGAAGGTCAAACATATGAACTTCACAGAAACTTGGATGGATTTAGAGTCCATAATACTTAGTGATCTATCACAGAAACAAAGAACTGAGTACCACATGTTCTCACTCATAAGTGGACCCTGAACATTTGCCATAATACTATAAGAAAGGAATTGGCAGAAGCAAGACACTGCTGGGGGAAGGGGTGTCCATAACATCAATAAGGGTAGCTAATTGCAAACTAGGTGAAGTGGGGACCAAAAGGAGGCCCAAACTTTACCTGTGTGATGACCACTTGTATACCTAATCCTGAATTGTACCCCACATCTTTAAAATTAAAAAAAGAACACTAAAAAAAGAAAGCAGCTATAGACTGTAGTTAAAAGGATGAATATGACTGTGCTTCAACTAAACTTTATTTACATAACAGGGACAAATAACTGATCATCAAACAGTTATTTGTCAACTGACCCCTGTTCTAAGTGATTTGAGAACTACTGGTTCAGGAGGAATGAATAGTTAGGAAAAATGCTAACAGGTGTGATAAATTATTTGCTAGGAAAGTAAAGGGCATCAAGAAAATATATTAGAAGATACCTAATTTAGATTTGGTGGGTGGGAAAAGTATTCTAAAAGAAGGTGTCAGCTAGTAACACAGATTAGAAGGCAAGAAGAGAACTTTCCTAGGCAGGGGAGCTGTCATGCCACTTTTTCTGAATATGCACTCTCCACTTCATTCAGACCTGCCTCCTCACTGCCTTATTCAACTGTCATGGATAGCTCTGCCTGCATGACTTTGTTTACACTACTTCTCCTTCTTGGGATGTCTTTTCTCTTCTTCATTCTTTTTTTTTTTTTTTGTTATTATATTTTAATCAGAATCAGACTTTTAATGGCATTCCATATATGGCTTTTCTGTTCTGAAACTTAAAACCCAAGTATGGCACAAGCAGTTTTCAAAATGATTTTGGCCAGCCACCCCAAAACCAAAGGAGATCAAAATGTAATAATGTAAAAAAGGTAAGGTCCAGGTGTTTTAAAATCATGTCACAGCTAATGACTAACCATTTGTTTACTGACGACTTTGATTCCAGCCTGAAAGTTGCTTTAGCTTAGAACTCGCTGTTGAACAAGTGGTTAGTTATTAGATTCCTGGGTGATTGTCCCTGAAGTTATTAAGCCATGCTCTGGGAACATATTAGGCACTTTAAGTGGAGTGGTTACCTTTTCCGGGTTGGGTACCATATTTGGCTCTCACAAAAGCAAGGTAAAGAATTTAGAGTCGCTCAGAATGCTCTGTGACTGTGTGCTCTTGGGATCAAGCATTGGGAACTCGGAGCATTTGCATGGACCTATGTGCCACGTACTCTGGAGAACGTTGAGAACTGGCGATCAGGCTGCTTAATTTTTGCATTTGCTGTGGACAAGAGCATAATGGCCCACTCAGATTTTTACTCTGGTGTCCTGAATGGCAGCCCATCAACACAGAGTGATGCTCCAAGTATTTAACGAGTGGCAGGCACACGTAGTGACGCTCAGAACAGATGATGCATGTAAACAACTGGTCAACCTGTGCCGGCGACTGCTGGCAGGACGATAGGCTGTGCGTCGAGGGAGCAAACGCATCTCCGCACACTCAGCATGCTACTCCCTGGCTTGCCGCACGAGTCCCTTCCCCTAATCTGTCTCTTCCACATCTTCTCCTGCAGTGGCAGCTTCTAAAGCCGCAGGGCTTCTGCCACCGCCGTGTCCTCCTCTGCCATCTCTCCATCCCTGTCTCTGTCAGGGGCATAGGCATGCTCGGGCCTGGCTCTCGAGTCAGCCTCAGGCATGGCATCAGCAGGGCCCCCCTCTCTGAAGTAGACACTCAGGACTTCTGTGGCCACGGCCTCATTTAAAGAATCCCAGCTTCTCTTCATGGAGAAGGGCACATGCAAGCCTTGCTCCCCCACCATGGGGTGAATTCCCTCTGGGGGGTCATCCTCAGTGTGGTTCTCGAAAAGATAGTCCTTTTCTTCATGATCAACGTTGTCTACAGCCGGGTCCCCAAACTGAGGGTAGTCTGGGGCTGGTATCTGGAGGACATGGTCTTGTACTTCCAAGGCAGGACTTCCTGCCTTAGGAGGGGCTCTGGAGTCTCCGTTTTGTAAGACTGGGGTCTCTTCTGAGGCCAGCAGGACACACTCCTGCCTTCTGGTGTCCCCTCCTTCCAGGAAGGGTTGTGTTGGGTGAGCACTGCTTGTAGTACTGACCCAGGAGCCCCTGTCACCCTGGGGGGCCCTGGGACTCCCAGTGGGCTGCGGAAGGGCAGTGGGGCCGATGCCATTGACGGCACCACCAGTCTTCTCTGCTCAGTGTCCCCCTCCAAGATTCCCCTGTGGGAACGGTCCTTGGGGAGGCCAGTCGGGCTCCTGTGGACCAGCTGTCCTGCCTTTGCTCTCAGTCCTCTGCAAGCCCTCCTTCTGAGAGTCATTCCTCCGCACAAGGACGTCGCTGCTCTGTTTGCCTTTTAACTTAACGGTGTTGTCTTCATCCAACTTGCAGCTGTTGACTTCGTTGACATAGCCAGGTGAGGGCACTTGAACTGGATCAGAGAGATAGCTTTGTATCATTTTACAGCGCCTGCATCTCATCTGGATGATTTTTTTGTTACCATCCGTGGTGGAGATTATCCATTGGTTTCTCCAGAAGTTTAACTTCTCATCCTGGGGCGAGGCGGCGATGGCGGCGGCGGCAGCGGCGGCGGCAGGGTGGCGGCGCCCATGGCTTCGCGGCCTCGGGCGGCCGCGCCAGGAAACACCCTCTTCATTCTTTTTATTCCTGTCTATTCTTCACGGTCTACTTCAAATTCCAAGGGGAGTTTAGAAAACCCTTCCTGTCACCATGCATGTGAGATGTCAATATGTCAGAAACTCCAGCTGCTCATGAGAAGGCAGATGTACAGTTTTCAGGTGAAAGAGCCAGATTGCTGCTGACCCCAACTGCAAGTTTTCAGGTATATTGGAGGGAAGCAAAGCATTTGGTAAAATTAATTGAATAAATTTTGAGTATTTAGAGACCTTAAATCAATGCAAGAACTTTCTATGACTTGTCTTTTGAACTTACAGCAAGAAGGTATTCAGAGAACGAATTGTCTGGAACAAGATTAATGTTAGACACACAGGCTAGGCAAAACTAGTCCAATAGCCACACTATTTAAAAAATTATTAGATCTTCCTTAGTAAGGAGAAAGTGAAGAAGGCTAATAGCCAAACCCACTTTCTATCCTTTATGGATGTTAGTATTTGTCTATCTAGAGTAAGTTGCTTTCAGTTTTTGTTGAAACAGTAGGTTAACATTTTTAGAATATACTTTTGTTACCCACATAAAGTTTCTAAGTTGAACTTCTAGATATTTTCAAATCAATATGCCTGCACTGGTCAGAACCTATCTATTAAGCATTTTGCTGCTTGGACACCATTAGGTAAGCAGCCTCCCTTATACAATTTTGTGTTAAGACTTATTTCACTTTGGGTCTACACAAGTTTCACAAAGGCATGAAGGAGAAATGGAGAGCAAGAAGAGAAGAGAAGAGAAGAGAAGAGAAGAGAAGAGAAGAGAAGAGAAGAGAAGAGAAGAGAAGAGAAGAGAAGAGAAGAGAAGAGAAGAGAAGAGAAGAGAAGAGAAGAGAGGTTTAGATTAATTTAACATGATAGGAAAATGGTCAGAGTTGTGGCTGGAGACGTGGGAGGTGGGGGAGGAACTAGATTATAATAGGGCCTCATATATGTTTGGGCTTTACCCTGAAAGTCATGGTAAGCCATTTATGTTTAAACAGGGAAGTGACATGATGCAATTTTATTTTACAAAGATATTCTGGAAATTGCGTGGAGGAATAGAATTGAGAGAGGTAATTCTGGGCAGGGAGAAGATAGTGAATTTTATTTTGGATATGCTGTATTGAGGTGTCTCTGCTACTCAGCTAACTTCCCCTTCACTGTCCTACAACTTCCTGTATTAGTTTATCAGTTGGAGCTCTCTATTTACACCTAAGTCTCTCCTTGATTTCCAACTCACCTAAGGAAATAAAAATTATTAATAATCACATATGCATACAGAATCAGAAAATAATAGAAGCGTTAAAACAAGAGGGAACTTTAGAGAAATCAACGAGTATAACCTCTTTATTTTACAAAAAGGAATACGGGTCTCAGAAAATTTAAATGACTTGTCTAAGGTCACATATGTAATGGAGTGAGATCCGAGCAGAGAAATAATATTTTTTCCTTCTATTTGAGTGATTTAAAAAATTATACTACACTGCTTTTTATGTGTGTGTGTACAGCAAGATATATGCAGATATATATATATATCTTTAGATATTTATATGTGTAAAATACACACATGATACAGAAAATATCATGACTAATATTTAGCCGAGGTTAAATTCCAGCAATAGCTAGATGGCTCTCTTCATTTAATAGAAACTGAGCCAACAGAAAAACCTTCTTGGAGTATTTTTATAGCTATACTTTTCATGATTGATCCAATAAATTGGACTGGTTTTTACATCAAAGGGAAAGAATTATTTCGTGAGTTTCAGATTACACTAAACATTAGCCAATGTCTTTCGCTAACATTAGTCATTAAATAATCACTGAATATTAGCTGCAATATATGTACATCTTTACACATAAAGTCATTACATAGATAAGCTTATAAATATAATGAAGCTTTTGAGAAGCTCTGACTTACAAATAAGTATGCACAACTTAAAATAAACATTTTAAAATATTTTTTCAAAGTAAAGACTTAAAAAAAAAATTTGACCTTTCTTCATATAGAAAGTAACTCCACAGAATTAGAAGCGACTAGTTTAAAGTTATTTGAAGATGGGGGTGTGTCTGGAAATGAACACATCTTTATATATTGGATGTATCATTGGAACACATCTTTTTAAAATGAATATGTGATTTCATATGTCAACTTAACTGAATCATGGGTGCCCAGATATTTGGTTAAACATTATTTCTGGGTATGTCTGTGAGGGTGTTTCTAGATGAGATTAGCATTTGAATCTGTAGACTGAGTAAAGCCTATTGTGAGTGTGCCTCATCCGATGCATTGAAGAGCTAAATAGAACAAAAAGACAGAAGAAGGGGGGATTTACTCTCTCTGACTGACTGCTGAAGATATCAGTTTTCTCCTGTCGTTGAACTAGGACTTACACCATTGGCTCTCCTGGTCTCAAGCATCCAGACTTTGACTAGAACTCACATCATCGATTCTCCTAGTTTCTCAGGCCTTTGAACTTAGAATGGAACTATACAACCAGCTTTCTTGGGTCTCTATTTTGCAGATAGCATATTGTGGGATTTCTCAGCCTCCACAATCACAAGATCCAATTCCCTAAAATCCCTATCTCTATCTATCTATCTATCTATCTATCCATTCTTCTATTGGTCCTGTTTCTCCAAAGGACCTCGACTTATAAAAAAATATATATATATATATATGATTTTTTAAAATTAACATTAGCATCTAGTGAAAAAAATCCTTTGGATTTATGGTGGAAAGAAACAACGCTCAAACACTTTTTGTATTTATTGGGGAGAAAGTTGGGGAAAGCAATATAAAAAACTAAGATATGTATGTAGTATTCCTGAAATTCAAAAAAGCAAAGCAAAACAAAACAAAGCAAAACATCGCCCATTCTAACACTTTCTGAGTAATACGTCTTATTTTCCCGATAGTTTTTCCCGTTCTTATTGGGAGCCTTTAGAATATTTGAACTTTGTAGATGTTAATTTTGGGGGAAGTGATATGTTCTTTCTACACTTATTCTTTTCTCTCTAAGACTTATTATTAAAATAACTTTTAGGCTGGGCTCCATGATTCGGTCTGTAATCCCAGCACTTTGGGGGACCGAGGCTAGTGGATTGTCTGAGCCTGAGGGTTCGAGATCCACCTGGGCAACTTGGCAAGACCGTATCTCTACAATAAATAAAAATTAGCCCACTGTGGTAGCCTGTGTCTGTAGTTCTGGCCAATTGGAAGGCTGAGGCGGAAGGATCCCCAGAGCCAGCAGGGTGAGGCTGCGGTAGCCATGAGCATGCCACTGCACTCCAGTCTGGGCGACAGAGTAAGACTCCAACTAAAAAAATAATAATAATAAAAAAAATAAAAAAATAAAAAGAACTTTTGGGGGAAGCTATATTAACTATAAATCACCCCAAATAGGTATAAAACTGGATTAATACTAGTGGAATTTATAAAGTGTAATACATTACTGGCTATTTATCAGAATATGTATAATGGGAGCAATTATATATAGAAGTTAGTTTTATCCTTGAAGCTATCAGGTGTCTTTCCCCCCCCCAATTTTTACAGTCTTAACAAGATGTCTACCTCATTTTCATGCTACCAAATTAAGGAGTGACTATATTATTATCTCTTGGATCTTCTTTTTATCTCTCTTCTGTTTATCTCTCAGTATGCACCCTGTTGCAACTGGAATTGTCTTTCACTGTCATTTCCCTTAATTCCCTATGCTATCATTTCTTTGGGTTCATTCTTCATCCTGTGGCAGAATATATTCCTTCTGAGACTCAGTTAGTTCCTCCCTCTTTGATTACTTTCTTATGTCACTAGATTCAGTTCTTCATCCCCTTCAAACATGACTGTTTTCTTTGTTATACTTTCTTTCTTTCCTTTTTTTTTGCAATTTCTGTTAGCCATTATTAGTACCAAGACCTAAAAATGTTGATTTTTTTCCTCTACTAAGAAAAAATGCTTATGATATTGACTGATATTTGTAATGTGATATTTTTGGTCATATGATCTTACATTAGTTAAAGGAGTTTCGCATTAGTTGCATTAGTTTTATAAAGTGTAGACTTTAACTTTTAGTTTCTTTTTTGACTTAATATTGAACTTCTTAACCCTTTTATAGTATTGTTAACTTGTGCTTCTTACATGATTTCCCTTTAAAAATGCTATATTAAACATTAACAGCAGTTGAATCAAAAAAAAAAAAAAGAAAAGAAAGAAAAAATGCTATTCATGATTTTGGTCAGTCTTCCAGAGAAAAAGTTTTGATGAAAGCTTGTTCTTTCTGTCTCAATCCTTCTGGTGTGGATTAGTTTATAGCATGCCACTCAAAACACATACTGTGTTTTATGCATCTCTTGTCCATCATGTAGTTTCAAAGAGAAAATGAGAAAGTCATCTTTAACTTAACCTTATTTAGTTTAAGAAAAGAACATAACAAAGATAAATACGATTTTTCAAAACCTCCCTGTCCTTTGTTCTTAAAAAAGGCAGTAGTTGCCTCTCTGGTTTTGAGCAGGAATGTACCTTGTCAGCTTTATTTCTTGGCCTGGAACACAGGTTTCAAGTAAAATCCCTTTTTGATTCAAGTCTACTTCATCTACATGAAGACTGAAGACAAAAAAGTCTATTTTCTTGAAGTAACAAAAATGTACCTTTGTGGTTTCTTTAAGCAATAAATGCTGATTGTACCAATCTGGGACAGAGTTAAGAACATATGTGAGTTCCTTTACATTATTACTCTTATGATTAAGACAAGTAAAAAGAAATGTATAGGATTTATCAAGATACTTGACACAAATTATATTTCATTTTGGCTTTTATACAAGGTGTAAGTTAGTGAATATTTGTTAACACCCAGACAGCAATTGTCAAAAGATAATGTTTTCAAAGAGGAGAACCTTTTCTTCCCCATTATAGTCTTCTTTTGTTTCAAAGACAAGAATGTTCAATTGCACAGAGAAAGCTTAAATTTTCCATAAAGGGATGTGACTTTTACAATCAAAATAGTCTCCACATGAGAGCAATTTTTAAGAAAAGATTCTGATAAATTTTTGGTTCTCTTCTATCAAGTCTATGATGATTATTCCTTAATAAGCTTGTTCAATGTGCACATCGCTTGTAGGAGTTCCTCATAACCATTAATTTATGACTCAGCATTCATGGCAGTGACACCTAAGTTATGCCTTTTTTAAAGCCATAAATTACTGACCATCTGTTTTCTCAAAAATTACCATAAACTTTGGAGGTTATAAAATAACAAATACAGGTTCAACAAGGATATTCTGAAAATATTTCTGCCAATATGTGAAAGCCTAATAATGTTCTGCTTGTCAGTTTTTACACCTGTATCATTTGGATACTTTGGCTGATACTAGTTTGTGCTAGTTCACTCTTCAGGCTTAACTTGTTTCTTTTTCATTTGTCTTGTTAGAGATGATGTTTCATGAAGTAATCAAAACTCTTCCACAAAGGATGCTTGATTAATTTGCCTTTGATCCTTTGTGGTGGGTGGTGGTGTTGGGGGGAGTCTATGAATTGTGCTTTAGTTCAGGAACGTTTTGTGTTTCTGTTTTGTCTATTTTGCTTTTTCTTCAAGGCTTTTTGTAACTACTTTTAGGTAAAGCAATGTTCTAGTTCATTATAAAAAAAGTTAGGCTAAGGTTGGGAGTAGCACACTTTTTAAAAAATGCTGATAAAATGGGGCTAGAGTGGAAGCAGCATGAAGTCCTGGGCTTATGAGGAGTTGGACAGGATTGGGCTAGGGGCTGTCTAAAGAAGGAGCAAAGTAATGGTGAACAAGCTCTTGGTTTTAAATATCATTCTTTAATAATAGGAACCAAGGTCCTTGGGGGCAATGGCTAATCTTAGATCTGAGGTATAGAATGTATAAGATCTGCCTTCACATCTTGTAGTGTCATAAATTAAGGAAATGAAAAAAAAATGATGGGGGATCTGTCAAAGGGATGTAAAGCCAACGTGAAAAGGATTCCCATGGCCAAAGCTGGAATAATTTGTTTAGCAAAATAAATAACATACTATTGGATCATAACCCAAGTATAAAATAAATATACATGAGTCCAAACTGATATAAATAAATTATTGAATAAATATATAAATTCATGAATAAGTAAATAAACGAATAAAGATAAATTCCTAATGCATAATTTATATAGATACCTTCTCTTTCAGGAGTTGGAATTAATTCTACCCCTTGAGTGAGGACTTGCTTTGTGATTTGCTAACAAAGAATAGTGTGGAAAGAGAAGGGAAAAGTGACTTTATAGTAGCGAAAGCTGACGCATACTAGGTGATCAAGGCTAACATTATCAATAATAACACATGTACCCTTCATATAGGATGAAAATGGTAATTTACCTCTGTGCTATTACTCCCCCAAGCCCATAAACCCTGTCTAGCCATGAGAGAAAGATCAGAAAAACCCATATTGATAAAAAATATTAGACAAGTACTCTTAAAAACTATGAAGATCTTGAAGAAAAACAAGCAGACAGAGAAACTGTCATTGAAAAATGAAAACTAAAGAGACATGATTACTAAATGCAATGTGGCATCTTCAAACAGAAAACAGGACACTAATGAAAAACTAGTAAAGTCTGAACAAAGTCTTGGATTTGGTTAATAGTAATGTACTTAAGTTATTTCCTTAGTTGTGACAAATGGACCATGGTTTGTAAGGCACCAACCATAGAGGAAAACTTGGTGAGGAATAAATGGAAATTTTCTGTACTGTCTTTGTAATTTTTTTCTAAATCTAAAATTATTACAAAATCAAAAGTTTGTTTAAAAAAGTAAATGGTAAGGGGCTCTTCCAAAACAAGCAGACCATGGGACATAAACTTTTCACATGTGATAATTGCTATTTTGAGACACATCTTATTTGCTCTGTTTTGTACATATGTAACAGAAGATTGATTAATGGTTAAGTATCTTCAAGTCAATTCCTAAAGAGGATGATGCAATTCTTAGATAATGAATGTCAGAATTGTTAAGAAAGTGGTGTGTATTTTAAGTGCTCATAGCATGTGAAAGGAAAAATTAATCTCAAATGACCTTGGATGTATGTGACTATTTGCAGACTCAAATTCAATTATAGGATCTGTTAGAGACAAAGAAAGAGAAAGGAAAGGGGGAATGGGAATCGTTCCCCTTCCTCAGGAATAATCTTGCCATTGTGATATGTTTGTAATCAAACAGGAAATAGAGAAAGCTAAAATTGAGGTCAATTGCTAAAGAAAAGAGATTTGAGGAAAAGGAATAAAATTTTAAAGGTACATCTGCATATAGGATATAAGATGATTCTTTAATTTCTTTCCAAACTGAAGGGAGGAGAAAGGGGATGCAGGGATGCTGCAGGTCCCTAAAGGGGGAAGAATGATGGATTAATTAAGCCACTGTGGAAACCAATCAAGCAAAGATTCCTTGTCTGCTACATCAGACATTTGAGCAAGCGATCCCATATTTACCAAGAGCTGAAATGATTGATATTTTAGAAATGATCTTAAATTGTATGTAGTTACCAGATCTGGAGGAGATTGAGGCATATTTAGATCTGTTGTGATTTAAAAGAAAGAGACAAAAATTATTGGAGTATCATGTTGGAAAAACAAAACAATCTCTGAAATAGATCTCTTTGCTTTGCTTAGCAGTGGGAACAGTGGCATTAGAACAACTTGTGATTGAAATAGTACCACAAGATATTGGTAGAGCATTCAGATTAGGGAGTAAAAGTAAAAGAGAGAGTAGATGTAAGGGGGCAGATTTTTTTATCTGAAAGTTGGAGTAATGAAAATAATGGACAGTTTTACATGTTGTAGCATGATTGACAATAATAACAGGTATGTTTTTTTTATAATCAGTATTTTTTATTATGGTTTCGTGGGGTACAGTTAAGGGTTAGGTGTACAATTACGTTTCATTCAGGCACCCTATTGATAAGAGGTGTTTTCCCAGTCCCAGACAGATATTAGCTACCGTCAATCCCATCCCCCTCCCCCCCATAATTTCCCAGTACCTTCAGTCATTTTCTTATAGTATTACATTGGATGTTCAAGGTCCATTATATGAGTGAAAACATGTGATATTCTGATCTTTGTTTCTGTGAGAGGTCACTCAGTATTATAGACTCTAGTTCCATCCAGGTAGCTGCGAAATTCATGATTTTGTTCTTTTTCATGGCTGCGTAGTATTCCATCGTGTATATGTACCACATTTTTTTAATCCAGTCCTCTTTTGTTGGGCAGTATGGTTGTTTCCAGGTTCTTGCTATTGTGAACAATGCTATTCGATACATACATATGTATCGAATACATACATACATACATATGCTACACGATAAACATACGTGTGCAGGTATCTTTTTTATAGAGTGATTTGTGTTCTTCAGGGTATATTCCCAGTAGGGGGATTGCAGGGTCATATGGAAGGTCAATATTTAGAGCTTTCAGGAATCGCCACACTGCTTTCCACAGAGGTTGCACTAGCTTACACTCCCACCAACAGTGTAGAAGTGTTCCCTTTTCACCACAGCCTCTCCAGCAGCTGTTATTTTTTGAGGTGTTGATAATTGCCATTCTGACTGGAGTTAGGTGATATCTCAGTGTGGTTTTGATTTGCATCTCCCTGATGATTAGTGAGGTTGAGCATTTCTTCATGTGTTTGTTGGCTGCTCGAATGTCTTCTTTTGTGAAGTGTCTGTTCATATCTTTTGCCCATTTTATAATGGTGTTGCTTGTTTTCTTCTTTTCAGTACGTTTCAGTTCCTTGTAGATCCAGGATGTTAAGCCTTTGTCAGACCTAGAGTTGGCAAATACTTTTTCCCAGTCTGTAGGCTGTCTCCCTACTCTCTTGATGGTTTCTTTGGCTTTGCAGAAGCTTGTCAGTTTAATAAGGTCCCATTTGTCTATCTTCTCTCTTAAGTCCTGTGGGTTTCGGGTTTTGTACAGGAATTGGATGCCCGTTCCAATTTCCATGAGAGTATTTCCTTCCTTTTCTAAGGTTCTTATGGTTTGAGGTTTTACATTTAGGTCTCTGATCCATTTGGAGTTAACCTTTGTGCATGGGGATAGATAGGGGTCCTGTTTCAATCTTCTACATGTGGTCAGCCAGTTTTCCCAGCACCATTTACTGAATAGGTTCTCCTCTCCCCATTGGTAGGTGGTGGGGGCTTTGTTGAAGATGAGTTGGTTGAGGAATTGAGGTTTTGCTTCTGGAATCTCAATTCTGTTCCATTGATCTATATGCCTGTTCTTGTACCAATACCAAGCTGTTTTGATGATTGTAGCTTTATAGTAAAGTTTGAAGTCTGGTATTGTGATACCACCTGCTTTATTTTTTTTGCTGAGGATTGTTCTGGCTATTCTTGGACGTTTGTGTTTCCATATGAATTCCTGTGTTGTTTTTTCTAGGTCAGAGAAGAATGTTTTGTTTTTTTTTTTTTTTTTTTTTTTTTCGAGTTGGAGTCTCACTCTGTCACCCAGACTGGAGTGCAGTGGCCGCTTCCGGCCACCGCAACCTCGACCTGCTGGGCTCCGGCGATCCTTCCGCCTCAGCCTTCCGAGTAGCCGGAATTACAGGCATGCACTACCACGCCCGGCTGTGTTTTTGATTTATTGTAGAGATGAGGTCTCGCTGCCCAGGCGGGTCTCGAACCCGCGGGCTCAGGCAATCCACTCACCTCAGCCTCCCAAAGGCGCGGGATTACAGGCTGAGCCACCGAGCCCGGCTGAGAAGAATGTTATTGGTAATTTAATGGGTATTGCATTGAATTTGTAGATTGCCTTAGGTAAGATGGACATCTTCACAATGTTGATTCTTCCGATCCATGAGCATGGGATATTTTTCCACTTGTTCATGTCAGCTTTGATTTCTTTGAGCAGTGTTTTGTAATTTGCATTGTAAAGGTCTTTCACGTCTCTGGTTAGGAAGATGCCAAGGTATTTCATTTTTTTTGTGGCTATTGTGAATGGAATTGTGTTTTTTATTTGGGTTTCTGTTTGTTTATTATTGGTGTAGAGAAATGCGATTGTCTTTTGTACATTTATTTTGTATCCTGAGACTTTGCCAAAGGCCTTTATCAATGTAAGGAGGCCTTTAACAGATTCTCTTGGGTTTTCAAGGTACACCATCATATCATCTGCATAGAGAGATAACTTGACTTCCTCTTTTCCTATTTGAATACCTCTGATTGCCTCGTCTTCTCTGATTGCTCTAGCCAGGACTTCCAATACTATGTTGAACAGGAGGGAGAGAGTGGGCATCCTTGTCTAGTTCCAGTTTTCAGGGGAATTGGTTCCAATTTTTGTCCATTTAGGAGTATGCAGGCTGTAGGTTTCTCGTAGATGGCTTTTATTATTTTGAGGTATGTTCCCCGTATGCCTAGATGTTCAAGGGTTTTTATCAAGAAGGGGTGCTGGATTTTATCAAAAGCTTTTTCTGCATCTAATGATATGATCATGTGGTTTTTGTTTTGACATCTGTTGATGTATTTAATTACATTTATGGTTTTACGAATGTTAAACCAGCCTTGCATGCCAGGAATGAAGCCTACTTGGTCATAGTGAATGATTTTTGAGATGCATTGTTGAATCAAAGGTATGTTTTATAGGTGGCTTTTAGATATGGGAAGCACCAGCAGAATGTGAGAATAATACTTTGTATTACTTTTACCAGAAATAATACATTTAAGTACACAAATTGTCTAATAGCACCAACCTTCCCCACAAAACAACACAAGGGTAGTGAGAAACAAAGTCATAACTGCTGAAACATTAATATTTTATCTAAAAATTATTAGAGAGAACAATCTGCTTCAACTTTTGATGCTACATTGACTAGTTGTATCAGAATCATAATTAAACCCACAGTAGAACTAACTCCAAATTGACAAATCCAGTATATTTCTCAATAATTATGCAGTGGCAAAGAATATGAATTAATAAGTTCTCTGAATTGCCTAACATATAAAGAAGTTTTAAGGAGTTTATATTGTTTATGTTACGTTGTTTCTTTTTTTTTTTTTTGAGTTGGAGTCTCACTCTGTCACCCAGACTTGAGTGCAGTGGCCGCTCCTGGCCACTGCAGCCTCGACCCGCTGGGCTCCGGTGATCCTTCCGCCTCAGCCTTCCAAGTAGCCAGAATTACAGGCATGTGCTACCACGCCCGGCTGATTTTTTGATTTATTGTAGAGATGAGGTCTCGCTGCCCAGGCAGGTCTCGAATCCACGGGCTCAGGCAATCCACTCACCTCAGCCTCCCAAAGGCATGGGATTACAGGCTGAGCCACCGAGCCCGGCATGCTGTCTCTACAAAGAGTTATATTTGGAAAAAAAGACAATTGAGTAGCAAAGCACATTATATTATTTTTTCTCATTCATGAAAGCCCTAGTTGTTCAGATCAAATTGCTGGTGAAGGTATTGCAGTTGGTGATAGCATGATTGAATTGATGACAATCTTTCATCAATAATGAGTCAATGGAAATAGTTCCTGGAATATTGGTTTTGCAAATTGTAAAGTCAGAGTAAACAGGAAACTTCGTTAAGTATGAGTGGCGTGCATTGAGTATTCAGAATATGAGAAGATGAAGGAAATATTTATAGATGGTGAATAATAGAAGGAGCTTCAAGTAGGAATGGAAGAGAAAATGAGAGGAAAAGGTGCAAATAGATTAAAAAGAGAATGAGCTGCAGAAGCTCAAGGTAAAAATCTTTTCTAGTCCAAAGCAGAAGCATACATAGGAGGAAGGAGCTGACCGGCCATTCATGGCAGGTGAATGAAGATGGAGGCAGGTGAGAAAAGGCCCAGGTAGAGGAAGACTGACCATGAATGTTCAAGAACATTCCGAGCCATTCCAGGCGTGCTTCTTCTTACAGTTGCAACCATTTTCATTTTCATGGCTCTTTAATGCCAGTTCTGAGGGAAAATTATTCAGGTGTACATTTGAGAACAAATTGCAAAAGCATTTTGGAGGATTCATCTTGTGTTCCACCTGGTTGGAAACACTGGCTGAATTTCACAATGCTCATCTTTCTTTACTGCTTGCCTTAGGTCCCCAAATGGCAAAGTTTTATAATGAATATGAGGGAGCAAGGTAAAGGAATTGCAGCAACTTGAGATTTATGTAGAAAATGTGTTATCAAGGTCTTTGTTCCCCCTTTCAGCCTTACAAAGGATATGGATTACCAAAGATCTGTAGGATTTGTAAATCAGCTCATACATAATAGCTATGTTTGGGACTTGTACTGAGTTTACTGGAGCTACTTCTTTCAATCTTAGAGCTTTACATAAACCTTTCTTTTTTTTTATTAAACGTACTTTTTATTTTAAAATTGTGGGGTACAGTTAAGGGTTAGGTATACAAATACGCATTGTTCAGGCACCCTTGTTGATAAGGGGTGTCCCCCCGTCCCCAGATAGATATTGACTACCATTAATCCCACCACCCTTGCCCTCCCTGTCCCCCCCATAGATTCCCACCGCTGTCAATCCTTTTCTTATAGTATTACGATAGATCTTCAAGGTCCACTTATGAGTGAGAACATGTGATACTCAGATCTTTGTTGCTGTGAAAGATCACTCAGTATGATAGACTCTAGTTCCATCCAGGTTGCTGCGAAATTCATGATTTTGTTCTTTTTTATGGCTGTGTAGTATTCCATTGTGTATATGTACCACATTTTAAAAAATCTAGTCCTCTTTTGATGGACAGCATGGTTGGTTCCAGGTTCTTGCTTTTATGAACAATGCTGTGATAAACATACGTGTGCAGGTATCTTTTTTATAGAGTGATTTGTGTTCTTCAGGGTATATTCCCAGTAGGGAGATTGCGGGGTCATATGGGAGGTTGATATTTAGAGCTTTTAGGAATCACCACACTGCTTTACACAAAAGTTGCACTAGTTTACACTCCCACCAACAGTGTATAAGTGTTCTCTTTTCACCACATCCTCTCCAGCATCTGTTATTTTTTGAGTTATTGATAATAGCCATTCTGACTGGAGTTAGGCGGTATCTCAGTGTAGTTTTAATTTGCATCTCCTTGATGATTAGTGAGGTTGAACATTTCTTTATGTGTCTGTTGGCCGCTCGTATGTCTTCTTTTGTGAAGTGTCTGTTCATATCTTTTGTCCACTTTGTAATGGGGTTACTTGTTTTTGCACTGTGACTGTCTTTATAAATGGATTCATAAATTACTCCTGGTATACGGAATACATGGGAGGCTGACTGTTTGCACAGCATGGGACCAAGACCTGAGTGTTCAAATATCGGAAGACAGCTGGAACGCAATCTGTGCAAAGGCAATCAGAGCCTCCAGGTCTATTCAATACTAACTTAGAACATCTAGTGAGAATTGGGAAAATCTCACTGAGTTACACATTTATAAATTTAGTAACCTGGCACCCACTCTGCTTTTTCCCTCTTTCATATATTTTGATCTGTAACATTAGCTTACTAGAGCAATTTGTCTTTGATATATTGAGTTGCATTTCCAAAATTTGATAAGCTAAATTTGTCTTTGCAAGAATTGTGTACATGTGTCTCTTCTGTAAGGAGCAGGAAATCTTGGAGGAATCTTGGTTTTGATTTGGGTTTCTCTGCTGCCAACAAAGGATAGCAGAGACTGAATACAGCAGTATCTAAATTAAACTAAACTTTGTGTCTCTCTTTGATTAAAATAACCTCTAAAAAACTATAGATGAGACACTTTCATACGTTTATATTGCTTGCTTTCATTTTATTGGTGGTTTCTCAGTGTATAAATTATGCTACATGTAGGAGATAGAAGTTAATGGAAATCATATTAGTGCCTTTGGCTTCCGAGGATTATATATACTAAGATAAGAGCTTCACAGGTCTGCTTCTTATCCCTGAGGAAGGCACTAGAGTTTTGGATTGCTACAGTCCTCTCTTGTTCTGGTGAGAGGTGGTCAGAAGTTCATTCACATGGTTCAGCGGTTCTTTGACTTGGGCCTAGCAGGCTACTGGTAGAGCTTCTGAAGGGATCCAGGTTGTTGGGCCTCAGATATAAATTTTTTAGGGAAGTTGCAGAAGTTCTTGTTAAATGGCAAATCAAGATCAAGAAGTCAGGTGTAGGGTGGGAGTGGATTTTTTTGCCAGAACAAAGGAAAATCTAGAAAATTTATCCTTAACCTCTGAACTTCCTCTATAGTTGTCATTCATAGACCACCCTCCTTGAAGATTCTCTTTTGGACATTAGATACCCAGAAGTAATGAGCCCATTAAGTACACCCACATGTTCCTGAGGATTACTGTCTTTTGGAGGGAATTTTGTACTGCAAATGCATCTGGCACATTGTTGATAGTGCTTAAAATAAGACTTAGAGCTTTTAAAAACATATTTTTTTCATTTTCATCCGCTAGTCTGTCTGATATCTTTGGCCTTATTGGGATGAGATGTTTCAGAGTCAAATGACCAAAGATAAGCAACGAAAGTTTCTAAACCCAGGATTACAAGTATTTTAATGTGACTTTTCAAATAAAGGTATAAATGGCAAAATATCCTAAAATGAAAGTTGATTAGCTATATGGGGGGAGCTGATGCTTTTAGTTTACCAATATTCCATGAGTGCCTTAGGTTTGATTCATTCAATCATCTCTGTTTAATTACATATACTGTTAACTTACTGTGTGTAAAACTATGAAAAAAATGATTAATATGTCTGCTCTGTGTGAATACACACATACACCTATCTTTTCTGTGCTACAGTAATAAATTTACTTTTTAAATTTAACTTGGAAATGTAGGTTTTTATATAGTATAGTTAATACAATGTGACATCTCAATTATATTAAAATTTGAATACTAATGACGATATGCTGTCTATAGTCCACACTGGCAAAACCTCAGTGCATACTGAAACAAGTTATGCATGGAATGAAAAACCATCAATGCTTCATTAGGGAGACCATTTGGAATCTTTTTTTCTTCTTTTTTCTTTCCTTTGACGATGGCTTGTGCAAGCAGCCCTTGAGACTCTGTTGCAGCTCAGCATTGTACAGCAGCCTCATAGCTATTTACTTTTTCTTCTGAGGCACATCAGTCCAATTATCTCAACTTGTTGAATGTGATGTGTTTGGCAGAAATAATATTACATATTACCTTTTATGCTTACACCATGACTGAATTGTGGAAACAGCCCATATATCTTAGGCTCAACCTGTTGAGCTCATGTTCAATATGATTTTTTTTTTAAGTTGGAGTCTCACTCTGTCACCCAGGCTGGAGTGCAGTGGCATGCTTACAGCCACCACAGCCTCGACCTGCTGGGCTCAGGTGATCCTTCCACCTCAGTCTTCCAAGTAGCTGGAACCACAGGCGACAGCCACCATGCTGGGCTAATTTTTAGATTTATTGTAGGGACAAAGTCTCACCAAGTTGCTCAGTCTGGTGTCGAGCCCCTGAACTCAGGCAGTCCTCTCGCCTCGACCTCCCAAAGTGCTGGGATTACAGACTTGAGCCACCGTGCCCAGCCCAATATGAATTATTTAATACTTGACTACAATACCTTTATGTCTCATAGCAATTCATAGTCAAGTTGCAATTAATATTTGTTTCTACTGACTGCTGCTGAGATGTAATATCTAGGCATTTTATAAAATCAGCATGATGATCGTGTCTGGAGGGCTGTTTGTTTAGGGCTTCAATGCACTATATACTTCGTTTAAATGTTCATTATTTATAGCTATCCAGGGCTGGAAGGTTCCTAAGAGGTCATATAGTTAACACAGAAGCTACTCCAGCCCTGTCCCTGTCTTTAAGTAGCAATACAAAGCCTTCCAAATTTGGAAAAAGTTTATCTGTTTTCTTGAAGAATTTTGGTAAAGAAGATTTCTGACTCTCATAAATCACTCATTTCTTTAACAAGTTTGTTAAATTGCTGTTCAGAGTAGCCTCTTTTAATCTGCCCTTAGTAGATATGGAACATTTTTACTTTTCTGTGATAAAAAAGATAAAGCAAAACAAAAATGCTGAAAACAATAATGAAACCACCACCCATAGCCCACTCTTCTCTGGGCTGAAAAGTTTCACTTTTTCTCTAAACCTTGTCTAAATATAGCTTAGTCACATTTGTCATGCTTTTCCAGGCACTATTCAAGCTTTTTATATATTTTTAAAATAGTGTATTCCAAAAATGGACACGATAAAATAAGAATAATATATGGGTGGGAAAGGATCACATCTCAAAATCTCAATTCCCCAAAGCACTTTTACACTCAGACCAACTTCAAACTTCTGAAACCCAATTATACGGAGAAAAAACTAGTTTCTGCCAATACTACCTCTTGCTTCAGTCCTCCTCAATTCCTAATCTGGACATGGGCCATGTTTTTTCCATTTCCATTTTTAAAACACCATCCACATATTTTCTTCATTTATTGCATTTTGCACAATATTCAAATAGCTTCTCACTCTCTTCGAAGTCATTGATTCAACAAGAATTTATTAAACTACAAACTATGTGTATGACACTGTGCTCACTGCATCCCTACGCTGGCTTAAATTGTTCGACCACCTCATGGTTTGAGCTTGACTTTGAGTCATGACAAATTCTGAGGCAAGCCTGCTACTGTGATCAGCTGCCATTCTAGAGTTGTGAGAGTACATATACAGAAGTAGTATTCTGTTTCTCTGAATCTTTATATATGAGACGTAAAGGGCCATTCATTCATTGATTTATTTGCCATTTGTTTACCAAATATTTATTAAGCATATACTATGTTTGAGATTCTGTTAGGTGCTGGTATTCAATGTCAAACAAAACACACAGGTGACTTTCTCTCACAGAGCTTTCACTTGAGTGGAGAAAGAAGATATTAATTAAAGAACAATATAAGTGCACAAGAATAAAAATGCTATAAAGTAGAAGTGTAAGGAGTCATAAAAGCATAGAAACTGACATCTCAGAGAAGGAAGGGAAAACTTTTCTGAGGAAAGACCCCTTGAGATCTTAAGGAAGAACATTAGATTATTAACAAACCCCTTAATGTCTCCGTATTTATCTCCAAAAGCCATTATATTTTTAAGGAGGGAGATGGGAGTCAAGTATGAAAGACAGTTGTATGTAATAATGAAGGTACTATAGAGCTGGAGAGTCAGAAAGCAAGCAGCAGATATTTAGACAAACTCCTACTTAGCTTAAAAAGAAAAAAATAAAAATAAAAATAAATACAAGAAGAAAAGAAAAAAATCACCTGCCTCAGGTTTGTAAGCTGAAGGGGAAAAGGAAGCAATTAAACACTGGTACATAGATGTAAAGACCATGGCAAGTATAATTGCTTGGCAGAGGATTTTGTGATGACTTTTTTTTCTTAATTGATGGTTTTGATAGGTGGTGAGGCACTTTTCGAGATGATGATGATGATGATTTTGAGTTGTACGGCATGTGACAACACACTGGCTACCTGGTTCACTGCCAGGGAGTGTGATTTTTAATAGTGAAGTGATTGCATGATTCTTACTGAGTAGAATTCAACAGGATGGTAGGTTCGAATGTGAACGTGTAAGGTAAAGTGAACCAAAATGTCTAAAATAATTGTGTCATGTGCCATAGAGCATTACAATAGAGGGTCGAAGAAACAACTGATTAAACAGGACTCTTTCTGCACATAAAATCTGGAAGTTGCATGAACAGTTGTGCAAGGAGATACTGAGGAGGGTTTAATTTGGTAAACTGAACATCTAAAGTCAAATGGTGCAAGAAGACAATAGCACGTTTTCAAAAAATGTTTATGATACTCTCCTAAAATTAAACACTGATAGAAAACATGAAAAATCTAAATAAAGTGGAAAAAATGAGACCAGATTTGTTTGTCAACTTTTGGAAAGCCTTTGAAGTGTGAGTAAAGAAAAGCAAGAATAAGAAGGAATGAGTTCTTCACAGTATGGATAACACAGAGATATGACTTATTACCTCCAAGAATGTGGTACAGAGAAGAATTGCAGCTTATTTTTTAAAGGGTTGGGCAAATTTAAGGTTTTTTTTTCCTTTTTTACCTTAGATAGAATTACTATATTTTCTCAGTTGTACAGTTATGCTTTTTAATTTCAAGTTATATCCTTGTTTCTAAGAATATTTTATTTTAAAATTAATTATTTACGCTTAGGTCTTTGATCCATTTAGAGTTGATTTTTTTTGTATTGTGACAGGTAGACATATTATATGCAATCTTCTGCATGTGATCAGTCAGTTTTCCCAGAACCATTTACCGAACAGGCTCTCCTCTCCCCAGTGGTTGTTGGTGGAGGCTTTGTTGAAGATGTTCAAATTGAGGTTTTGCTTCTGGAATCTCTATCCTGTTCCATTGGTCTATATCTATTCTTGTACCAATACCAGGCTTTTTTGATTATTGTAGCCATATAATCAAGTTTGGAAATTTGATACTTCCCTCTTTATTTCTTTTGCTGAGGACTCTTTTGGCTGTTGGTGGTCGTTTTTGTTTCCATATCAACGTCTGAATTGTCATTTCCAGGTCTGATAAGAATGATGCTGGTAATTTAGTGAGTATTGCATTAAATATCAAACTATAAAGAGTCTTAAAAAATGCAGGAGACATCCTTACAGACATTGGAATAGGCAACCAATTACTGATCAAAACCCCAAAAGTCCATACCATAAGAGATAATATAGACAAGTGGAACCTCATCAAACTGAAAAGCTCTGCAAAGCAAAAGAAACCATCAAGAGAGTGGGGAGACAGTCCACAGAGTAGGAAAAAAGTATTTGCCAACCATATATCTGACAAAGGCCTAACATCCAGCATCAGCGAACTCAAACGTGCCAAAAGGGGAAAAACAAACAATCCTATTAAAAAGCGAAAACAAATATTTGTATACCTAACCCTTAACTGTACCCCATAATTTTAAAATAAAAATAAATATAATTAAAAAAATAAAATAAAAATAAATACAAATATCAATTTCAGACCTTAAAAAAAAAAAGGCAAGTGCAAACAGGCAGAGAACTAAATAAAAAGCACAATCACATTCACAATAGCAACCAAAAAAAAGAAAGAGAAATACCTCAGCATCTTCCTAACCAGAGAAGTGAAAGACCTTTGCTATGAAAACTACAAAACACTGCTCAAAGAAATCCAGGAAGACACAAACAAATGGAAAAATATTCCATGCTCATGGATAGGAAGACTCAACATTAATTCTTTGATTTTTGCTTTTATTTTAAATTTTGTGTAGTTGATTTTGTAAGTCTGACTGCTTACACTCATTCCTATTTAATTTGTTTTCATTTGCATAATTTGATTGTTCTACTGAGGTTGTTTTTGACTTTGGCTTTGTCTTCTATTTTGGATATGTAAGACTTTAATGCTGACAGATCTGGATTTGATTCTTGTCTTTATTTCTTACTGCGTGTTTTGGGCAAATAATTTTTGTAAGACTCAATCTTCTCATCTGTAAAATGATATTGTGAGAATTAAATAAGATAATTGATAAAATATAAATCATACAATGCCTTGCATAAGGTAGGTTCTCAATAAATGTTAATTATCAACCCTTCTTCCATTTTGATCATCTGCAAATTGAATAAATATATCACATTATGATCTCATACAAATCATTGAGGAAAAATGTTGAATGGGATAGGTCCAAGACATAATTCCTTCAATATCCCAAAAATGATTTTCTCTAAGTTGAAATCAATTATCAATGAGTATCTGAGAGTACATTCATGACTCTATTCAGAAGTGCTCAACCTTGGTAGCACATTAGGATAATGTGTGGCATTTATAAACAAACATATATCTAGGCCTGAGCCAAATTTACTAAATAAGTATCTTTGGAGAATGGGACCAAAGTATTTCTCTTTTAAATCCCATAGGTGATTCTTAGTACCCAAGGTTGAGATCCAATTATTTGCCTTATAGTATTATCCAGTTCACATTTCCTTATCTTGTATACAAACATATCATTCATTCAATAAATAGATATTAACCCAGATTTATACAGGTACAATCCTAGGTACTGGGCTTACAAAAATGAAAATAACATGTGCCCTATTGCCCTACTATTTAGGAGCTCATATTCTGTCAGATAATACCAAATTTTAATTAGACAAAATATATTGTGGTTTGAAATAAGAACAAAGTACTCTAGGACTACAGAGACTGGAATAACTACATATGATAAAAATGAAGAAGACACAATTGAGGAACTGATATTTAAGCTGGATTTTGAAGATATAAGTAGGAGTTTGTAAAAAGGAGGATGACCCCGGCAAGGATAAAAGAGCATCCATGGCTATGATGTTAAGAACAAGACCAGGCATATTTATCAGATGTTGATAATTAAGTGTGAGAGAGGTATAAAGTGCAAAAGGTATAAAAGGTGGACTAAATGACAATGTAAAGTTATTAAATATGGGAAGAAAAGTTGATGGCACCATGTGAAAGGCCATCCACCAGGTTCCCAAGTAGGACAGTCAGATGGATATGTCCAGAAGACACTTGTATATAAAGATGCAGCGTTCATGGGAGAAACTTGAGCTGTAGACATCCATTTGGATATCATAAACATATACATGATAGTTGAAGGTATGATAGTAGTGAATGAAACCCTCCAGAGAGGTGTGCAGACAATTAAAGATAGCCTTTATGAGGTCAAAAGAGGGGTAAAGTAAAAACAGAGAGAGAATAATCAGAAGAGAAATTAAATGAATCTAGAGAGTATGATTTTGCCATGAAAGTCAAGTAAGGAGAGAATTTTAACAAAGTTTTGTTTGTTTGTTTTAAAGTTTTTGCATTCAGAATAGGGCCAAATTAAATATCATTGTAAGCACAGGAAAAAAGCCAGTGAGATGGCAGATACTGAAGACTTTCACAAATACCTTCTAGAAATTCAGGTAAACTGTGTCCAAAGCACATGTATGAGCTTCCAGCCAGCTAAGTCTATTTATAAAGGAAATGAAGTATAAAAATATGAAATGATAAAAAATATGAAGAGAGGTTTTTGTCCTGATCTTTGAATGGGGAATGACTTTTAAAGCAAAAACACAATGAAAACAAAAACAAAAACAAAAACAAACCAACAAGAAGGCCAATAGGTTTGACCACAAATTTTTAAAACTTTTATTTGCCAAAAATATAAAAGCAAAATAAAAAACAAATTGGGGAAACATTTGCAACAAATATGATTGGAAAGGTATTATTTTCATATATATTTTGTAAGTTTATACAAATCAATAGGAAAAGATTAAAACCCCATAAATTTAGTCAAAACAGGGTCAGACACATCGAGGAAGAGGAATTATATGCAATGAATAAATATAAAAAAGATGTACAATCTCATTGTTGTACATTTGTAAATTGTAAATTTTGAAAGTGACATATTGCTTGTTTTAACAAATCTATTTGTCTGAGAAAAAATGCTCAGTATTGGGAAAGATTTAGTGAGATGAACACCCCCTTCCAGTGGTGCAACTAGAAATTGGTAGTACCTTTATGGGAGGCATTTGGCACCATATATCAAGGGTTTTAAAATGCTCATATCCCTTGACTTCATAACCGTAATATTCAAAACTCAGAAAAAGCTTTAACACCAGGGTATTTATTATAACATTGTTTATGATAGCAAAAAGATAAATAATTTTAAAAAGCATTAATTGGGAAAGGGTTAAATAAATAATGACACATATGCATGATAAAATATTATTCAAATATTAAATCTCAAATATTTGAATATTAAATTTGATTATTGATAAATTTTAATAAGTGGCAGATAGATTTCAACATTTTATGTTCAGAGTGCAGCACAGTACTTGGCACATAGAAATTAAATATTTATTTATTGAATGACTATTGAAGGAAATAATGTGAGATAAAAAGCAGAATACTGAATTGCAAATTCATAATATACCAAATGTACAGTAATATATAATTTTTTTTTTTTTGAGTTGGAGTCTCACTCTGTCGCCCAGACTGGAGTGCAGTGGCCGCTCCCGGCCACCACAGCCTCGACCTGCTGGGCTCCGGTGATCCTTCCGCCTCAGCCTTCTGAGTAGCCGGAATTACAGGCGCACGCTACCACGCCCGGCTGATTTTTTGATTTATTGTAGAGATGAGGTCTCGCTGCCCAGGCGGGTCTCGAACCCGCGGGCTCAGGCAATCCACTCACCTCAGCCTCCCAAAGGCACGGGATTACAGGCTGAGCCACCGAGCCCGGCTATAATTTTTTAAAAAGTCCTAAATACACCAGCCGGAGTGGGGGCAAGTTGTGGGTGATTTGTATACAGTTGGCATGACTTGTTTTTGGTGAAACCATGTTGGCTTTGAATAATCATAGCTTCATTTTCTAAGTGCCCCAAAACTATTTAATATTCTACTTTGGAGTCTTGCCAGGAATAAACATCAAGCTCACTGTTTTTCATATTTGATGTATGCATTTTTTGTACATCCTGAAAATTAAGATATTTGCTTGTTGTTACTTCTAGCATATACCTATACAGGTCTCCATGATTTCTCAAAATTAATAGAGGTCATTTTGTTATTATATGGAAGTTACATGGTCATTCAGGATCCTTCGATGTAATTCCCGTGAGCCAGGAGAGTAAAATTCCTTTAGAGCAACAGGTGTTTTCTTTTCACTTATCATGGACTTCAATTTTCTGTCACAGAAGTTTATTCTGCCAGTTTCTATTGTAAAATCATTATTCTTGATAGAAAAGACAGGAGTGCTTCAGTCCTTTTTAATCTGATCGAGACTGAAGGTTTATCTCATTTCTTCATTTTGTTCCAAAGACCCCCCCAAATAACCCAAAAGTCCTGTTTCTTAGTCAAAACTCACTCTCATCATTTACCTTTCTGACTGCTCTTATAAGGTCATACAACTTTCCCCACTTTTTTTCTATGGAAGAAATATAGCTAAGAGCTGGGTTGGACTTTAATACTGCTATTTGTTAGGAAATCGCTTTCTCTTCCAACCTGAGCCTCAGTTTTCTTGGTGGTAATATGCGGATTAAAAAAACAAAAATGCCTTACCTATTTTTCAGGCTTATTAAGATGGTCAAATGGGGTAATAGATATGTAAATACTTTATAAATCTTGAGTTAGAACACATGCAGTATTCTCTTCATGAAATGGTTTGCTGAACTGTTCTCTCTCCTCAGTCTCATTGATTCTTCATTATTATTCAAGAAAGTGACAGCTCTCTGAAACTTCCCCAAATATTTGCATGTGTTTCATCCCCTAACTTCCTTCAAGGAGCAGTTATTTTTGCTTTTCTCTCTGCTCCTGCTACTTGACGTGTATTTTGAATACTTTCACCGTTAAACTCATAAATGGCAACATTAATTCATTGTGCTATAATTGTTTCTTTTGATGCTTGTCATCTCTTTGTAAAATCTCAACCCTTAGCCTGGGCTTTGGTTCTTTCAGACAAATTTGATTCATTTTTTAAAAACTCCAGTCCAGTGCTTTTTGCATACCAATTTTGCTGAGTGAATAAATAAATCAATTAGTCAATTAATGAATGACAATATCAGCTATAAAATGCTATGTACACGAAGGAAATTGTTCTTGGTTGTTTCTTCTTCCTTTCTCTTTTGTAAAAGTTATTTAAAATCTAATAAACGATATTATGTTTTTCAGGCAGTCAACACTTTTGTTTCATGTACTGTTCTTTTTGATTGTATTGTTGACTTCACTTCTGACAGTCTCTCACACTTTCAGTCAAATTCTGTCTTCGAATTTCTTACCATGGGATTCTACATAGTTTTTGAAATCTGCCCACACATTACTTCATTGGTTATCACAAAACCCTGAAAATGATAGGACTGTTTACTCTCCCTCTCCAAGATTCTTTGCTATTTCACTGATTTTTTCATAGTGGAATTGGGTTTGGAGTAACAAATCTTCTCATTGCTTCTTTTGCCTTCTGAATAAAAAGTTTGATAACGGGCAAGGAAAACCTTGATGTGACACCCTTACTCCTGCTTGGTTCTTCAGTTATAATAAGTTATTTTAAATTCATACTTGCATTCAGACTCCTGACTCCACTTTGATCACTTATTTCTGATGACTTTCATCCAGTGCACTCCAGTGCCTATCTCATATTCTATGCTCTCAGTATGACCTCAAATCTCCTTATCCTGGTTCCTTGTTCCTACATTTTGTGTCTATATTTTTGACTCTGAAATCGTAAGTTTAAAACCAGGAAATGCAAATCCTTCTTTTATTCTTATAAAAACTTTATTAACATATAATTCATATACCATAAAATTTGCTTATTCAAATTGTACAGTTAAGTGCTTTTTAAATTATATTCACAGAGTTGTGCAGTCAGCACTGCTATCTCATTTTAAAATATTTTTATCATCCCCTAAAAACCTCATACCCATTTGCAGTTACTTCTCATTTCCTCTTCTTGTCAATCTCTGAAAACTGTCAATCTATTTTCTATCTCTTTAGATTTATAGTCTGGAGATTTCAAATAAATGAAATCATACAGCATGTGGTCTTTTTACTTAGCATGTTTTCAAGGTTCATTCATGTTGTAACATGTATCAGGACTTCACTTTTCTTTATAACCAAATAATATACCATTGTATGGCTATACCACATTTTGTTTACCCATTCATTAGTTGTTGGACATTTGTCTTGTTTCCACCTTTTGGCTGTTATAAATAATGCTGGTATGAACATCTGCATATAAGCTTTTGTGTGAACATATGTTTTTAATTTTCTTGGGTATATATCTAGAGGTGGAATTGCTAGGTCATATGGGAATTCTGTTTACGGTTCTCAGAAACCGCAAAACTGTCTTCCACATGTATGCATATTTCTACATTTCTGCCAGCATTGCATAGGGGTTCCATTTTCTCCACATCCTTACCAACACTTGTTTTTTTTTTTTTTTAAATTATAGTTATACTAGTGGTTGTGAAGTTGTATCTCATTCTGGTTTTGGTTCACATACCTCTGGTGGCTATTGATGTTGAGTATCTTTTCATGTGGTCATTGGCCATTTGCATATCTTCTTAGGAGAATGCGCTATTCAGATTCTTTGCCCATTTTTAAATTGGGTTATTTTTCTTTTTATAATTTAGTTTTAAGTATTCTTTATATTCTCTGGCCACTAGTCTGCTATTATATACATGATTATCAAGTATCTTCTCCCATTCTGCTGACTTTCTTTACATTTCCTCAAGGTGTACTTTGAAGTACAAACTTTTAAAATTTTGATTAAACTCATTTTATCTATTTTTTGCTGTTGCTGCTTGTGCTTGCAGTGTTTTATCCATGCAACCATCGTCTAATCCAAGGACACGTAAAGACTTGCTCCTATAATTCCTTGCAAGGGTTTTATAGTTTTAGCTGTTGCATTTAGGAATTTAATCTATTTTGAGTTAATTTTTATACATGGTGTAAAATTGGAGTCCACTTTCTTTTTTGTTTTTTTGTTTTTTGCATGTGGATATTCTGTTGCCACAGCATTTTTAAAAAACCTATTCTTTTCCTCACTGAATTGTCCTTGTACCCTTGTCTGAAGCAATTGACCATAAATGTAAGAATTGGTTTCTGGATTCTCAATTTCATGCTATTAATCTGTGTTCCTAATGTATTCCATCTATGTATCCTAATGACAGTATTATACTGTCTTGATAACTCTAGTAATTTAGGAAGCCTTGAAACTCTTAAGTATGTCTTCCAACTTTGTTCCTTTTCAAGATTGTTTTGAGTATTTGAAGTCCCTTGCATTTCTATACTTATTTTAGGTTTAGCTTGTAAATTTCTGCAATAATCTAGATGGGATTTTCACAGGGATTGCATGAACTCTGCAGATCAATTTAGAAAATACTGCCATCTTAACAATATTAAGGCTTCCAATCAATCAACACAGGGTGCTTTTTTTTTTTTTGAGTTGGAGTCTCACTCTGTCACCCAGACTGGAGTGCACTGGCCGCTCCCGGCCACCGCAGCCTCGACCTGCTGGGCTCCGGCGATCCTTCCGCCTCAGCCTTCCGAGTAGCTGGAGTTACAGGCATGCACTACCACGCCCGACTGATTTTTTGATTTATTGTAGAGATGAGGTCTCGCTGCCCAGGCG
The DNA here is from genome assembly GCA_027257055.1 of Cephalopachus bancanus. Lineage (NCBI taxonomy): Eukaryota > Metazoa > Chordata > Mammalia > Primates > Tarsiidae > Cephalopachus > Cephalopachus bancanus. The sequence continues at coordinate 293,631 of JAPVLO010000795.1, read as the reverse complement.
GGTCTCGAACCCGCGGGCTCAGGCAATTCACTCACCTCAGCCTCCCAAAGGCGCGGGATTACAGGCTGAGCCACCGAGCCCGGCTCACAGGGTGCTTTTTAATCTAATAACATTTTTACTATCTTTCAATGACATTTGTAGTTTTCAGTGTATTACATTTATTTTGTTAAATATATTCCAAATTTATTATTTCTGTTGTTACTGTAAATGGAATTGTATTTAATTTCATTTTGGGGTTGGTCTTTGCTAGTGCATATAAATACAATTGATTTTTCATATTGATATTGTATCTTTAAGCCTTGCTCAAGTCATTTATTAGTCTTAATAGATTTTCATTCTTTTGGTGTGGATTTTTTAGGATTTTCTAAATGCAATATCACATCATGCTTAATATAGCTCTAATTTCTCCTTTTCAATCTGGACACTTTAATGTACTTATTTATTTAGCCTAATTACCCTAACTAGAACCTCCACTACAACATCAAATAGAAGTGGCAGGAGTATCTTTGTGTTTTCCTGATCTTAGAGGAAAAGCATTGAGTTTTTAACCCCTAAACATGGTGTCAACTATGGTTTTTTAATATAATGTTTTTTATCAGGATGAAGGCATTATCTTGTATTCCTAGGTTTTGGGGTGTTTTTTGTTAAGAAAGGATTTTGAATTTTGTAAAATATTTTTCTGCATCTAGAGGTGGCATAGTTTTTGTTCTTTATCTACTAATATGTTATATTGCATTGACAGAGTTTCATATGTTAAACCAATGTTGCATTTCTGGGATAAGTTTCACTTGATTATAATATAATTTTTAAAAATGTTGGTTATATTTGGTATTCTAATAATTTGTTGAGGACTTTTGTGCCTATATTCCTAAGGCATATTGTTCTGTAGTGGTTTTTTTCTTCTTTTCCTGTGTTGTCTTTGTCTAGATTTGGTACCAAGATAATATTGATCCCGTAGAATGCGTTGAGAATCGGCTCCTTTTGTTCTAATTTTGGAAGTGTTTGTAAATAATTGATGTAAATTATTCCTTGTATATTTGAAAGAATTTGACAGTGAAGCAATTTGAGTCTGACTTTCTTTTGTGGGAAGTTTTTTGATTACTAATTCAATCACTTTATTTTTTATAGGTTGATTTGATGTTCTATTCTTCCTGAATCCATTTTGGTAGTTTTGCCTTTCCAAGAATTTACCCATTTCATTTAGGGTACCTAACTTGTTGGCATGCAATTGCTGATATTATCCCCTTCTAATGCTTAAAGTCAGTTATGATGTTTCCTTTTACATTTCTGATTTTCATAATTCCTTTTCCATTTCTGATTTTCATAATTCAATTCTCCCCTGATTTTTTTTTTTTTTTTGGCCAGGATAGCTAAAAGTGTATCAATTTGTTGATTTTCTAAGGAACCAACTTTTGGTTTTATTAATTTTCTCTTATGTTTTACTATTCCACATCTCATTTATTTCAGCTCCAATATTTATTTACTTATTTCTGCTACCTTTTAGTTTAATTTTCTCTTATTTCCCAGTTTCTTAGCATGGAAAGTTGTTTTTTTATTTGATACATTATTATTATCATTATCATTATCATTATTTTGAGTCAAGGTCTCACTCTGTCACCTGGGCTGTGCGGTGGCATGATTACAGCTCACTGCAGCCTCCACCATCTGGGCTCAGGGATCTTCCTGCATCAGGTTCCCAGGACTGCAGGTGCACAACCACAAGACCAGCTATTTTTTTGAAATTTTTTGTAGAGACAAGGTCTCGTTATTTTGCCCAGGCTGGTCTTGAACTTCTATGATCAAGAAATCCTCTCATCTCGGCTTTCCCAAGTGTTAGAATTACAGGCATGAGCCACTGTTCCCAGCCTTGATATCTTATTTTTTAATACAGTGTTTTAAACACACATAGCTACAAATTTCTCCATAAGCACTGCTTACTTGCATACCATTTGTTTGGGTATGTTGTATTTTCATTTTCATTCTTCACAAAGTATTTTCCAATATCCCTGTGATTTTTTCTTTGATTCACTAGCTTTTTGAGAGTGTGTTGTTAATTTCCACATATTTGTGAATTTCCCAAATTTTTTTCTGTTATTGATTTATGATTTCATTCCATTGTAGTTGAAGGACATGTTTTTATTAAAATTATTTTAGAATTTTGGGGTACATGTGAGAATTTATATTAGTCTATTGTGTGAAGGCAAGATTTGGACTTCTGACAAGCCCCTTTACCCCTAGTAGTGGGCGTGGTACCCAGTGAGTGATTTTGTGTCTCCTATTCCCCCTGCCTCCATCCCGCCTTTACCAGTATCCAGTGTCTGCTGTTCCCATCCTTGTGCCCATGTACCCAATGTTTAATTAATGTGCCTATTAATTAATGTTAATGTGCCTACTCATGAGAACATGCAGCATTCAGTTTTCTCCCTTCCTCCCTTCCTCTCTCCTTCCCTCCCTCCCTCACTCCCTCCCTCCTTCCCTCTTTCCCTCCCTTCCTTATCTTTCTGTCTTTCTTTCCTTTATTCTGTGATAGTTCACTTAGAATTATAGTCTCCAGCTGCATCCATGTTGCTGCAAAGGACACGATTTTGTTCTTTATGGCTGCATAGTATTCCATAGTTTTTATGTACCATATTTTTTTAAAATCCAGTCCACCTTTGATGGGCATCTGGATTGGTTCCATGTTTTTGCTATTGTGAATAGTGCTGCAGGAAGAACTTACACATGCAGGTGTCTTTTTTGGTAGAGCAATTTGGGTTCCTCTGAGCATATTCCCAGAAGTGAGATTGCTGGGTTGAATGGTAGCTCTATTTTTAGTTCTTGAGAAATCTCCAAATTGTTTTCCATAAAGGTTGAACTAGCTTACATTCCCACCAACATTGTATGAGCATTCCCTTTTCTCTGCAGCCTCGGCAGTATGTATTGTTTTTTGACTTTTTAAATAATGACCATCCTGATGGGTGTGAGGAGGTTTTGATTTGCATTTTCTGATGATTAGTAATTCTGAAAATTTATTCATGTGCTAATTGGCTGCTTGTATGTTTTCTTTTGAGAAATATCTGTCTTTATCCTTTGCCCACTTTTAAATGGGGTTATTTGGTTTTTCCTGTCAAATCATTTGAGTGCTTTATATAGTCTAGATATTAGACCTTTGTTGGATGGCAATTTTTTTTCCCCGTTCTGTGAGTTATCTTTTTACTCTCTTGATGGTTTCTTTTGCTGTGCAAAAGCTTTTTAGCTTGATAAGTTGCCATCTGACAATTTTATATTTTTCTGCTTTTGCTTTTGAGGACTTGGATGTGAATTAATTGCTTAGGCCAATTTCCAGAAAGGTGTTTCCTAGGCTTTCTTCTAAGATAGTTATTGTTTGAGGCTTCACGTTTAAGCCCGTGATCCATTTTTAGTTAATTTTTACATATGGTGATCCAGTTTTATTCTTCTGTATGTGGTCAGCCAGTTTTCCCAGCACCAATTGCTAAATAAGGTTTCCTTTCTCCAATATTCCTTTTTGTTGGCTTTGCCAAAGATAAGTTAGTTGAAGGTATATGGTTTTATTTCCAGGTATTCTATCCTGTCCCATTGGTCTATGTGTGTATTTTTGTATCAGTACCATGCTTTTTTGGTTAATGTAGCCTTGTAGGCAAATTTGAAGTCTTGGAGTGTGATGCCTCTGGCTTTCTTTTGCTGAGGAATGCTTTAGCTATTCAAGATCTTTTTTGCTTCCATATGAATTTAAGTGTTTTCTTTTCTAGGTCTGTGAAAAATGTTGCTGGTAGTTTAATAGAGATTTCACTGAATCTGTAGATTGCTTTGGGTAGAATGAACATCTTGATGATACTGATTCTTCAAATCCATGAGTATGGGATGTTTTTCCACTTGTTTGTGTCATCTGGATTTCTTTGAGAAGTTTTTGTAGGAATAACATGTTTTTTGGAATGATTTCTGTTCTGTTAAATCTATTGAGAACCGTTTTATGGCCTTACATATGGCTTATTATAGGGAATGCTCCACAAACACTAGAGAAGAATGTGTATTATTTTGTTGTTGAGTAGAGTGTTTTATTGATGTTAAATCTTCTGTTGAATTCCGTAGTAAATTTTTAAATTTTAGTTATTGTATTTTTTAGTTCTGAAGTTTCTAATTGATCTTTATTTAGAACTTCTACCTATTATTAATATTCTTTATTTGGTGATACATTGTTTTCATATTTGTCTCTAATTCTTTGTTCATAGTTTTCTTTAGCTCTTTGGCCATATTAAAGACAATTGATTCCAAGTTGTTGTCTAGTATATTTAACATCAGGGTTTTCCCAGGAACTGTTCTATTGATAGCTTTTCTCCTGTGTATGCACCACATTTTCTTTTTTTTTTGAAGCTCTCATAACTTTTTGTTAAAAAATATGTGTTCAGAATATTTATAATATATATTACATACTATATATTATATATTATATATAACATGTAACTTTAGAAACTTGATTCACCTCCTTTGCAAAACTTTGCTGTTGCTGTTTATTGTTAATTTTTTGAATTAATTCTGTAAAGTAAGTATTTTTTGTCATGTGTGACCACTAAATGTCTCTCCTTGGTTATCTTAGTTGTAAGCTAGTGAGTGGACAGATTATTAAAAAATATCTTGAACCAATAAGTCCCTGTCTTTTCAAAGGGACTCTGTCCATTTTGGGGAGCACATTACCTGATTGCATATAGGATCTACATCAGGCAGATATGATGAATTGGGGCCTTCTTATGTCTTTACTGGGGCCACATGCAACCTTGAACATACATGTGACTGTCTATATTCATAGGAATATACTTGAGGTTTTCAAAGCCAGTGATATTTTATTCCCCCAGTTTTCCTTTTTAGTTTTTTTTTTTTTTTTTTTGGCATCCTCCTGTTACCCACCCCCCACCCTCAAATTGGCATTGCCACCTCAGGCAACTACCATGTTAAACAATTGCAGCTGATTGTTTTTGACAACCACACTGGGGATAAGGCTGTTTGCACAGTATAATCTCTGGGTCAAGTCAAATAATGACAAATCTTAAGAATGTAGCTGTTCAGGTAGTTGCCAGAAAGGCCAAGTCATGACAATTATTTGGGACAAGACTTTTTAGCAACTCCAAACTCATTTTGACTCCTCCAGTGCCTTTTGATCTATTGTTTTAGATAGCTGCAGTAGTTGTGAGACTGTCAGTTTTTAGAATAGTGCATAGCTAGAGAAAGGTAGATGGGAACAGAGCAAGTTGAAATGCCATAAAACTCACTGTTTTTACTAACATTTAGCATTTTTCTTGAATAAACATGACAAGAATTGTTGCAAATTGACAATTTCCATTGTTCTGAAAAGTTTCACACTTCGTATGCTTTTAGGGAAGAGTGGATTTTCTGGAGTTTTTACTATAGAAGAGTTTCTTCAGAAATGGCAACTTGTGTTCCTAGAAGTCAAATAAAGTACTATGTTAAGGTTTCATGGTAGAGTAAAAACTCATGGGCTTTGCAATTGGATGCACTGTAGATTGAATCCTAGCTCAGTTGCTTGTTAGTTATGTGATCTTAGGCAAGTGACTTATCTTCCCAGCATCTCAATTTTCTCATTTATTCAGTAGGGATGGTAATACCTGCTTCATAAGATTATTGTGAGAATTAAATAAAATAATGGTTTTAAAGCTTCTGATACATAGCAGGTATTCAGTGCATGCTAAATTTGTTACTTACCTTTCTATTTAACTGGACTTGGTGATTTCAATCTCAGTTTGTTGCTATGCTCCACACTGGAGTTGCCCTATTTATTTGTCACCAAAAAATATGTAGTAATGGTGTTAGGATGCTCAGTCAGTGGATACTACCCCATTAGCTGTCACCTTTTAGCTATTAGACTTATTTGCAAGGTGCCTTTAGGACTTAGTTGTTGCATTACAGCTCCATTTTCATTTGTGCCTCTCAGCATTGGGTTGGCTTTACTAACACCAATACTACATTGTTGACTTATTTTTAGCCTCTATTCATCACTACACTCCATAGATCTTTTTTAGCCACACTCACACATAGCCAGTTATTTCTCTTATTTATTATTTATTTATTGTTAGATTTATGTAGTGTTTTCCTTCCCAAAAGCTTAAGGCACTGTACAGAGAGCTTAAATACATGGCCCATCAAACATTACACATCTAAAATAAAATTGAAAAGGGGAAAGTAGACAAGCGAACAGAAATGGAAAATCTGAGGGATAATGGATGATCAAGGGAAAGAAAAGAAGGATACATTGGTTAACTCATTTTTCCTCTTTTAGTATGCCACTTTGAGAACGTATCCTTGGTGAGGCTTATACTTTCAGGTCCGTATACTTCAAAAGAGATTATTATTTATTACCTGTACATATTTGGGTGAACAGAAGGTATAACTCAATGTTATTTTTCTTCTATTGTCCAAGTTATAGATTTAAATAGTAAATAACATTAGTCTCAGAACCATGTTCTTGTTTGACGGGGGGATGTGCTAATGAAATGTGAACTGTTAGTAGAAAAACTGTATTTTGCACGGACAGGCTTGTTGCATTCTGAATGGAATCGGATACTTCATAAGCTGTGAGTCACTAAGCATAAAACCAATGTAAGGAATAGTGTATTGCAAATATCATTGGGATTTAAGCTACAAGAAATAATTACAATAGTACCTTTCCTCATCATCCCTTTGACTCTGGCATCCAACACTGTGTAGTTTCAGTTTACAAGAAGAAGTAAAATGGGTCTGGTAATTATAGTATAGATCTGGTATTATAGAGGGCACTGGGAGAGTTGTATGAGTGGATATAGCCATACTGCCTCCCACATTGATTTGCTGAAAAATTACCATTTGAGACCACCTACAAGACTTTCTTTGCTTATATCAGTGTTTTACACACACACACACACACACACACACACACACACACACACACACACACACACACACACTTTCCCTCCAGTGCATTAAAATGTGGCTTATATGATCAGAGCTTATTCATCATTTTTATTATTTTCATTACCTTTAATATTTATCCCAGAGAAGTTAAAATCAACTCACATAATTCAATAGCTCATTAGCAGATTAGTAGGAGAAGCTTTAGGAATTAATTTTTTCCTCAATCTTCTGTTACCACGAACAAGAACAAGTTTACTTTCACTTTTTTTCATGATTCACAATAGATTGGAGACTCCAGGGTTTTGCCAATTATTGTATTAAACTGAAACTTGGGTGATATTTTTGTGAATTTCATTTACAAGAGATGTGTTCTGAGACTACTCAGAAAATACAAATCAAATTCATTTTTAAAAACTAAACAAGTTTCCACAAGGCCTCTACTATGACAAAAGCCCTGGATAAGGATAGTCTTGGATAGTTCTGGATCCAGATCTATTTCTATTTTTTTTCTCTGTTGGAGCCCCTAACCTGTTATTGCTCTCTGTAGCATTCTATCCCATCAAGAAAAATTATTGAGATCCTAAGAATTTGGTTAGTCTCAAAGGGCATCCTGCTCCAAAACAGTCACATTATCTGTAATTGTGTTTCAAAGTCGTGGCTGTTTTCTTAAATTTTGGATTTGATTTTTTTTTGATGGAATTAAGCCATATTTTGTATCATACTTTAATTTTGTTGTAAAATTTTTATAATATCGAATATAGTACTCTTGTTAATTATTTTGGTTAAGCCAAAAAAGTTTATTCCCTTCCCTCACTCTAACAGCATACAACGAAATAACTTGTTTTGAGGGATACAGGGTACTGAATACATGGTGAAAATTGATTGTTTTAACATTTGTGATGAGATATTTTTACTAATGAATTAATGATGTGTGTCATATATCTTTGAAAAGTATACTCTTCTGGTCTCAGTAATAAGAAAAAAACGCAATTACCAATTTTTTTAAGTTTCATTAGTAAACTAGAAGTATATAATGAACCAGTATTACATATCATTTTAGAAAATCTTTTCACCTGATAATTTTTGCCAGTTCAAAGAACGTTTACCAACTCTCTCCCTTTCATTATTGATTTGAAAGTAACAATCTCCTTAGAATGATTTTTTCCTGTTTTTGATAGCTTTTCCCCTGCCCTGATTGATTTCATTTCAGTGTGTTCTAATTATGTTCAGGTGCAAGATGTTAGATTGCTGGATTAAGTTAGGTTGTAGTGCTGGGAGTGGTTTGGCTGTGACATTCTAAGCTAAGGCTACAATAGTATCTATTTTTTTTTTTTTTTCTGTTTAGTTATTGTCCCATGTCCTAAAGTAAGATGATGTGGTGCCTAAGTGATCCACAAAGATTAGCCTGAGTGTGGAATACATTTCTTAGAGACCAGTCTCCTAGGAAATACTGACTATAGAGATAGGGTCAATGTCTTTGCCCTTTCTTTCTCCTAAAGCAGGTTACCGCTCTTAGACACAGAACTGCTATTTGAGTGAAACACACAGGTGATAATAGAAAATGCCTTCTGGTTTGGTAAATGGTAATATAATTGCAGCGGACACATCTTGCCGCACCAGCCTCATTTTTTTTTTTTTTTGAGTTGGAGTCTCACTCTGTCACCCAGACTGGAGTGCAGTGGCCGCTCCCGGCCACCGCAGCCTCGACCTGCTGGGCTCCGGCGATCCTTCCGCCTCAGCCTTCCAAGTAGCTGGAATTACAGGCATGCGCTACCACGCCCAGCTGATTTTTTGATTTATTGTAGAGATGAGGTCTCGCTGCCCAGGCGGGTCTCGAACCCGCGGGCTCAGGCAATCCACTCACCTCAGCCTCCCAAAGGCGCGGGATTACAGGCTGAGCCACCGAGCCCGGCTCAGCCTCGTTTTTTAAAAGAGTTTATATTCTTATCTTTTCTATCAACATATCCACAATTGTTCTGTCTTCTGGTTCAGAGAAAAAGAAAGATTCTAATAATTGACATGGAGACTTTGAGTTTAAAATGGCATCTGACTAAGCATTACTTAAGATGCCTCTTCCAATTCCTGCTAAATTGTTAACAGCAAAGCAAAGTAATAGGGGAGCTCACAAAAATTGGGAACACAAGTACAGACTAAAAAAAACTGCTGAAGCTAAAGTGAAATGACATCGTACTATACATGTCGATGTAGCCTTCTTATTCTACTCAGTACTATGTTGTAGAGTCCTGTGTAAACAAATAAAAGTCCATCAACATTGTAATTATGAAGTAGAATTAGGTAAACCTACCTTATTTCAATTATGAAAAAGGTATTTGTTAGCCATTGACTCCATTGTCTTCTTATCTATCTATTCTCTATCTATCTATCTATCTATCTACTATCTATCATCTATCTATCTAATCTTTCTCTTTCCTTCTTCAAAGAAATGTTCTCTGGGCTAAGCTAGTCTTAATAATGACTGACACTTATTTAATTCCTCCTCGGTGGTACTGAATTTTGGTATTAATGCAGAGACCCCACAGGGAAAAAAAATTCAATTTCCTTGTTAGTAATGCTACGAGAGCTTTATTCCATTATTTTCCTTTTTGGAAATTTGATATTTTATTAATATGTAATAGGTGTATTTATTTGGGGGGCACAAGTGACAATTTGATGCATTCATATAATTTGTAAAGATAAATCAGGATGATTGGGATATATATCACCTTAAATAGTTGTCTTTTCTTTATGCTAGAAACAATCAAATTATTCTTTTCTAGCTATTTTGAAATATGCTCTACTAAACCATAGTCACCCTACTGATCTATCAAACATTAGGTCTTATTTCTTCTATCAAACTGCATATTTAAAGAGCTTTATTTTAGCAAACATTAGAGACTGTTTTTAGTAGTCAAAAGAACATGAAATCTTCCAAATAGGGAAGATTATTCAGTTCACATTGTGATGTTTATATTGACATGAAAATCATTTTTACTAAACGTTTAAATATATTTCTATTGTATTAGTGAGAAACAAAATAAAGCATGAACATGAACAAATAGTACTAGTAAGCCTTAAATTTCATTTCAATTATCTGAGGGTAGAAGGAAATAAAAAAAAAATTATTTGGTTGTTTTTAGCTTGATGAGTTAAACTGGGGAGTCACAACCACAAACAGAGACCAGGAAGATAATGCACATAAATATTGTCGACCTGGTGTTGGGAAAACAAGAGCGAGTGCTGAAGAGTGAAGTGAGCCCTAAAGCACATCTCTGTATTAAGAGAGTTACTGTTTTTGTGCTCCAATGATCACTAAATGAAAATTTGTACCCATTGCTGCTACACTATTTGATTTCAAGAAGCTAGAAATCCAGATTCTTTTGTTTACTCTTTTGAGTTGTGAATGCCCACAAATAATTTTAAAATCACATTGAAGTGTGTGTGTGTGGAGAAAAATGGGTGTCTACAAGACTTTTGCTGCCTAAATGCCTTACATTTGTAACTTCAGATATAGTCTTTCCTTTTGTAATGAGTGAGCTACTATTTCTGTACAACTTCTTAATTTCCACTTTTAAAATTCTATTTATTATTCAGGGATCATGTTATAAGAGTGAATACAAAGAAAAAAGAAGAAGAAATGGTTAAAAAAAACTATGTGTAATATGTAGTGCTGATACTATCTGATTGATCCACAAACCAATTAAGGGTTAAATTATACTAATTCCATCTATAGATTAAACTATTAAAATTTGAAGCCTTTGAGTAATTTACCAATATTACACAGCTTAGAAATAGCAGTTAAAATTCAAATCCAAATGTATATGAGTCCAAAGTCTCTGAATTTTTTCTTTTTGTTAAACTAACATAAGCTTGCAGTAGAAAATTGTAACACATAAAAAACAAACTGTAGAAAAGTTATCTCCAATCACAACATATAGAAATAACTACTGTTAATATCAGTGTACTTATATACATTCATACCACACAAACACACACACACACACACATAACATAATCAGTATAGTACTGTATATTTAATAGTATCTTGATTATTTTTCCTTATCATAATATCAAGAACACATTACCATTTTAAATTGGGTATTTTAAAAAAAAATTCTACATTAATTACTGGGTAATGTGCCTTCAAATAGCTGCATCGTTGTTTAACGGGATATTATTAAACTGGCTATTTTGGCTATCTAATTTTTCACTATTATTAACAATACATTGATGGACATCTTTGGGGTATAAATTTTTGTTCTGTTAAGTCTATCATTACTTTATGGAATATATTTATAGGAATAAAGTTACTTAGGAAAAAGATCCGAACAGTTTTAAGGCTTTTAATACCATATGTTCATTTGCAGAAAAGTTTTGCCAATTTACACTTACATCATCAGTCTCTGAATATCTGTTTTCTTGTTTCCTTGCCAGAATTACTATTGTCCTAAATTAATTAGTTGTAAATAATATAGGCAATAATCATACTTCATTTTAATTGTATTTCTTTGATTAGTAGGGATACCCAATGTTTTTTCTGATACGTTTAACTTTTTTTTCTTATGCAGATCATCTTTCCCATTTTATTTGCTTCCTGAATTTCTTATGTCAAATCAATCCATGGTTTCCTTGTGATTTCATTGCTTTTATGTACAGAAAGCAATTCCCCAGTCTTAGGCCAAATAAATGTTTGCTTATATTTTCTTTCAATATTTTTATTTATTGTTTAGTATTTATGTTATTGAAAGATATAACTCTCTCAGTTATGTTACATTTTGTTCCCAAGGGAAGGAAACGACTGTGGTTCCCATCCTTGGGGAATATGGTACATGAGACAAACGCTATGTAGCAATCTATTGTACTACCTTTATATTACCAGTTTCTTGTGTTAAAACACTGACAGGTTGCTGGAGTGATAAGAGTAACTGATGCCAGAGTGAGTTAATCTGGGTTGGCATTGTAGAGGAATTGATTCTTGAGCAGAATTTTTACTTAGAGAAGAATATAATCTGGTAAAATAGCATGCTTCATGCATGAAGACAATTTTTTTTTTTTAGTTGGAGTCTCACTCTGTTGCCCAGGCTGGAGTGCAGTGGCACACTCACGGCCACCCTAGTGTCGACCTGCTGGGCTCTGGCGATCCTTCCACCTCAGCCTTCCGAGTAGCCTTGAACTACAGGTGCGCTACCACATCTAGTTAATTTTTTATTTATTGTAGAGACAAGGCCTTGCCAAGTTGCCCAGGCTGGTCTCGAACCCGTGGGCTCAGGCAATTCACTCGCCTCGGCCTCCCAAAATGCTGAGATTATAGGCTGAGCCACCGAGCCTGGCCGGAGACAATTTTTAGACTAGAAAAGTCTTTATCTACTTTTCTGTAGCTATTGCTTTATATATATTATGTATATATGTATTTATGTAAGTACAATTTTGACTATTTGAAATATATTTTTTCTTATTTTGTCCTTTCCTTAATGCCATTAAAGAATACTGGTATTATGAAACAGAATTGTAGAATATCAGAGCTATTATCTCAGCGACTGTGCATCTTAAATCACACAGCTATAGTTGGAACTAGAAACCAGATCCCTGACTTGTAGTCCAGTGCTCTTTCCATGACAACAACCCGTTGAAAGATCCCTTTTAATGAGTATAGATACTCATGGTGAAGTGACTATACTGAATTCAAATGCTGAATGTACTTTACTTATCTGTCTGTCTACCCACCTATATAATCTTACCACATACATTTATAATTGAAGTTACAAAGTGTCAAATATGTACAAATAAATAAATTGAGTTTGTCTATAAGAAAACGATGTCAGCATGCTAGCAAGTCTTCCCTGTCTTCTGAAGTATATGTCAAATTCTAATATCATCATCACTTCTACTTTAAACTCTTTTAAGTACCATAATAATTGTGATATATGATTGAACTACATCCCAGTTTTAAGCTTTGCTACTTTTCAACTTGATTATTTTATCTGTTTTATTATTTTTCTTTTCAGTTAGACAAACAGAGGCAACAAGGCCTCCATTTGCGGACACACTCTAGATTTTAAAATCCCAGTGCCCCAAACGCTGGTTCTTTTTTCAGTCTGGTATTTTTGAAACAAATCAATCACATAGACCTTCTATGTGTCTACGCCAGTGCTAGGAACTCTAGGGAATACAATGGTCTTTGTTAAACTCTTATATGAGGCTCTTCTTTTTCATTATAAGGATTGACTTTGAATTTTGATATTGCATGTGGGTAAGGTCACCAAGACTCAGTTTAGGATCACATTAGGAAACCTAGATGAGGGAGCTTATAAAACTATGCAAAATCATTATTGTCATCAACACCAACAATTACAAACATTTACTGGGTTCATAATATGTATTAGGAACATAAATATTTGTGACCACAAGAAACTTATAATCCGTTTAGAAAAATAAAATAATACTTTCATAAAAGAATAAATAATAATGTCAGGTAGTATATGCTGGGGAAAAAAGAGTTGAACAAGTGTAACCTTGTACATGCTAGGCTTAAAGAAATGCTCAAATGTACATGGGCTGAGTGCATTTGAAATAAGTGTTGAGAGTAGGTGACAAGGACATTATTGACAGGTGATCATTATGAATAAAATGGCAGAGGTGAAATGTTCATGGCCTATTTTGGAAAAGGAAAACGGAAAGACCAGGTGAAAGGAGCTGTGGAAAGAATACTGATATAGAAATAGGCAGATAGATGTTGATTAAAATCCTGAATCAGTCACATAGGTATGGTATGACCTTGGGCACATCCCTTCACTTATTTAATCCTCAATATTATAAAAATACTGATAATTAAATTTCCCTTATAGGATTGGTGTGAAGATTACATCAAATATGTGTAAAATGCCTCACACAATGTCTGGTACATATAAGCACTGATTAAATGATAGTTCCATTTTTACTTGTTTCAGTTGGAGTAGAGGTAGGTGTAGGAGAACAGAGATTGGTAAAAGTGTGGTGGGTCGTATCCTTTAGTCCATAGGGAGTCACTAAAGTTTACAAAGAGGAAAATTACATGTGTATAGTGCCATTTTAGGATAATTAATTTTTAATAATTCAGAATGTTGTTTCAATAAGACACAAAATGAAGACAGAATGGCTGTCACTATAGTCTAGATAGAAGGTGAAAGTGGTTTGTTCCAGGGTTGTGTGGTTGGGTTGGAAAGGAAGCCTTAAGCATGTCGATATCATAATGAAAGGATTGCTGCATCTGGGAGAATGTTTATAGAGGGAAGAAAAGTAGCGATAAAAGATAACAGATTTTAAGACTGAGTGAATGGGAAAATAAAAAAGTAAAAGGGGATGATTTGGGGTGGAATATAATTAAATTGTTTTGATAAAAATTAACTAGACAGTGGTCATATGATATTCAGATGGAGAAGTAAGAGTATTTGTTTTGCCGTGGTAAGTATAGACTTGAATCTGCCAAAGCGATATTTGAACATTCAGTGTACAAAGAAACTGTACTGACTTGGGACATGTTCATCTGTGTTCATGTTCATGTATACACATTTGGTTGGGTTGAGTCTTTAGGGTATAATAATCCATGTTAGTCTTGTGAGCTGTGTCTAATTCACAATTGGAGGATCCATTCATATGACAGCCTTAACAAGAAGAAAAAAAATTTCCTACCAGCTAATTTCTCCACAGTAGAAAAAAATCTGTACCAGAAGAGGATTTTAAGCACTTATGATAAAAAGCTTAATGTGCAGGCAGAGGTAAGGGGAGCAGCAGTGACAGTGTGTCAACCAGAGGTAGAAAAACTGTTAAAGTGAAAGGGAATAAATCTTTGAGAGGCTTTTGATTAGTTCTGACTGGACAATGACAATACTACCTGCTAGATGCGTTTGAATTTTGCACATCTATGGATTCATTTGGGAAATGGCCTTTCTTAGAAGCTAGGAGCTTGAGTGCAATTCTTAGGCATTAGGAGGTGTTCAATTGTTGGGAAGGTAGCCCGTCTGAATGGCTTTAGACAATGATAACCTTAATATGATGCTTTGAGCTTTAACAGTAAACTAAATACCCCAAATGAAACTGTATTTGTATGATTTCTCTTTTAGAAGAGACCATATATTGGGCAAAATGAGCTAAACACTGAACGTAAGGTCAGATTTGAATGGCCCTGTATGTGTATTGGCAGTGTGTTTAATGACAGCCTCCTACACTTTCAGCATGTTTGATAGCTTTGCTTGGTTTTGATCTTCAAATCTGCAGCTCTTGTGTTAATTGCACAGTGGCTTCAGATGATTTTTTTTTCTTAGCAATTCACGTCCAAGTAAATGTATCTCCTTTTACTTCAGCTGGTTGGGGACAACAGCGGGGTAAGCTTTTTACCAGGGTGAGGATACTCAGTACCTCCAGGAAGGAAACAGGCATTCAGTCCCAGCTGGTTTGAAAAGAAATATATATATTTTTTCTCTAGATTGTATTTATGGCAGTCAATTTGGGACCCATATTGTATGGGATTGAAAAGAGACTGATTTTACCTTGCTGAAATATTTGCATCACCGATTGATCAAATGGAAATGGGGGGTGTGGCACTGCTACATAAACTCAGACAGTATCTTCAGCCAGGAATGTGACTATATGCCCTGCAAAGGCTGAAGAATACCTTCTGCCTATTTTGATCTACTTAAAGAAATTGCTTTGTGTTGCTAGAGAATAGCTGACCCCGTCATTCTAGCCACATTTTATCCTTGAATAATGAGGAGAAAATCTCCCTGCAGTAAATGTTCAGTTTATGCTTTTTTCCCTTCACTTCAAAAAGAAAAAAAAAGAAGCTTTACGAAATAATGATGGTATCCTCAACTGAACATAAGGGTTTGTCCTTAATATCTTAATCAATAGTTAGAGTTAGAAAGGGCAGCTCATCTCTAAACTAAAGCTGAAATCAGGTGTCCAGCACAGAAATGAAATCTGGCAAAGAAGACCAGAGGCTCATCTAGCAGCTCCAAGTCTGCATCTCAAATGGATGAGTTTAATAGTCGGTTTTCAGTATTTATCTTTGACATCTTGACTAAGAGTCATCAAAACTTGCATAATCTACCTATAGACTCCTGCAAATCCCCATTGGTGTTTCTATGTCAATTATTCTGCTCAAAACTGTGAGCAAGAGCTTGAAGTCTGTCTCCGTAAGAGTCCAGATACTAGTTTTTGAAAATCACTGTGGTATTTATCAATTTATTCATGCAATCAGGAGTTCCTTTGACAAATATTCTTTGAGAACCTGTTATATTCCAGGCACTGTGATAGACACTGGGGATATAAATAAACTTATAGTCTAGGTTTAATAAATACCCTATGGGCCAACTTAATTTCTGTACAAAAATTAATCCAATTTTTTTTCTATTTTAAATTGACTTAACGGTGCTAAATTCAGTTTCTCTCTTAATTCTACACATGCTTATTCCTTTCTTTTCTTTATTTTGAGAAGTAGTGTAGTCTGGATATGAGTTCAAATTCTGGTTCTGATATTCATCAGGTATGTAATCTTGGGTAAATCACTTAATCTTTTTTATTTTTTCTTGTTATCATCTATATTTTTCTGTATTTTTTTTCCATAAAACACAGGATAATGATAGTACATGCCTTACAGGGTTGTTATGAAGATTAAATGAGGTAGTATCTGCCATAGAATTATAACAATAAATATTAGGTAACATAAGTTCTTTTACTTTGAAAGAAAATTCTTTTACTTCTCTATTATTCATAGGAAATGAAGAAAGGAAAAATAAACATATTGGAAAATAATGAATTCTTTTTTTATTTTAAAGATGTGGGGTACATTTCAGGATTAGGTACATAAGTGGTCATCATACAGGTAAAGTTTGGGCCTCTCTTTGTTCCCTACTACACCTGGTTTGAGATCAGGTACCCTTACCGGTGTTATGTGCCCCCTCTTCCCTGGCAGTTTCCTGCCACTGCCGATCCCTTTTTTATATTATTATGATAAATGTTCAGGGTTCATTTATGAGTGAGAACATATGGTACTCAGTTATTTGTTTCTGTGATAGATCACTGAGTGTTAGAGAATCTAAATCCATCCAAGTTGCTGCAAAGTCCATAATTTTGTCCTTTATCGCTCCATAATATTCCATCATGTGGATGTACCATATTTTTTTTTATCCAGTACACTTTTGCTGGGCATCACAGTTGGTTCCATGATTTTGCTATTGTGAATAATGCTGCAATAAACATGTGTGTGCAGGTATCTTTTTTATAGAATGATTGGAGTGCTTCTGGATATATTCCCAGCAGGGGGATGGCTGGGTCATACGGGAGGTATATTTTTAGATCTTTTAAGAATCACCAGCCTGGCTCGTGGCTCAGCCTATAATCCCACGCCTTTGGGAGGCTGAGGTGAGTGGATTGCCTGAGCCCACGGGTTCAAGACCCGCCTGGGCAGTGAGGCCTTATCTCTACAATAAATCAAAAAATCAGCCGAGTGTGGTAGCACATGCCTGTAATTCCGGCTACTTGAAAGGCTGAGGCAGAAGGATCGCTGGAGCCCAGCAGGTCGAGGCTGCGGTGGCCGGGAGCGGCCACTGCACTCCAGTCTGGGCGACAGAGTGAGACTCCAACTTAAAAAAAAAAAAAAAAAAAAAAAAAAAGAATCACTACACTTTTCCACAGAGGTTGTAATAGTTTACAGTCCCCAAAACTGTGTGGAAACATTCTCTTTTCCCCGCATCCTCTGCAGCATCTGTTGTTTTTGAGTTATCGATGATGGTCATCCTGACTGAAGTTAGGTGGTATCTCAGTGTGGTTTTAATTTGTATTTCTTTTATGATTAGTGAGGCTGAGCATTTGTTCATGTATCTGTTGACTGCTCGTAAGTCTTCTTTGAAAAGTATCTATTCATGTTTTACCCACTTTTTAATGGGGCTGTTTGTTTTTTTCTTTTTGAGTTCCTTGTAGATCCTGAATGTTAGGCTTTTGTCAGGTATACGATTGGCAAAATTTTTTTTTCCTATTCTGTGGGCTGTCTCCTCCCCACTCTCTTGGTGGTTTATTTTGGTTTGCAGAAGCTTTTCAGTTTGATGAGGTCCCACTTGTCAATCTTATCTCTTATGGCATAGGCATTTGGTGTTTTGATCAGGAATTGGCTTCCTATTCCAATGTTCGTAAGGATGTTTCCTGCATTTTTTAAGATTCTTAGAGTTTGAGGTTTTACATTTAGGTAATTGATCCATTTAGAGTTGATTTTTGTGTATAGTGATAGATAGGGGTCCTGTTACAATCTTCTGCATGTGATCATCCAGTTTTCCCAGCACCTTTACTGAATGGGTTCTCCTTTCCTCAATGGTTGTTTGTGGAGGCTTTGCTGAAGATGAGTTGGCTGAAAAATTGAGGTTTTGCTTCTGGAATCTGTTTTCCATTCCACTGGTCTATATGCCTGTTTTTGTACCAATACCAGGCTGTTTTGATTATTGCAGCCTTATAGTAAAGTTTAAAGTCTGGAAGTGTGATACCTTCTGCTATGTTTCTTTTGCTAAGGATTGTTGTGGCTATTTGTGGTCATTTATGTTTCCTTGTGAATTTCTGTGTTGTCATTTCCAGGTTTGAGAAGAATGATGTTGGCAATTTAATGAGTATTGCATTGAATCTGTAGATTGCCTTTGGTAGGATGAACCTTTTAAAATGTTGATTCATCCAATCCATGAGCATGGGATATTTTTCCATTTGTTTGTGGCTTCTTGGATGTCTTTGAGCAGTGTTTTGCAGTTTTCATTGTAAAGATGTTTCACTTTTCTGGTTAGGAAAATGCCAAGTTATTTCATTTTTTTGGTGGCTATTGTGAATGAGATTGTGCTTTTTACTTGGTTCTCTGTTTGTTGTTGGTGTGTAAGAATGTGACTGTCCTTTGCACCATTATTTTGTAACCCAAGACTTTGCCAAAGTCCTTTATCAGTGCAAGGAGATTTTTGACAGATTCTCTTTGGTTTTCAAGGTATAGGATCTTATCGTCAGCAAAAAGGGATAATTTCACTTTCTCTTTTCCTATTTGGATACCCCTGATTTCCTTCTTTTGTCTGATTGCTCTAGCTAGGATTTCCAACACTATGCTGAATGGGAGGGGTGAGAGTAGGCAGCCTTGTCTTCTTTCAGTTTTCAGGGAAAATGCTTCCAATTTCTGTCCATTTAGGAATATGTTGGATATGGATTTGCTGTAGATGGCTCTTACTATTTTGAGGTAGGTCCCCTCTATGCCTAGGTTTTCAGGAGTTTTTTATCAAGAAGGGATGCTACATTTTATAAAAAACTTTTTCTGTGTCTAATGATATAATCATGTGGTTCTTGTTTTTACATCTGTTGATGTATTTAATTACATTTAGGATCTTGTGGATGTTGAACCAGCCCTGCACTCCAGGGTTGAAGCCTACTTGGTCATTGTGGATGAATTTTGAGATGTGTTGTTGGATCCGATTTGCTAGAATCTTGTTGAAAATTTTTGCATCTATGTTCATCAGGGACATTAGCCTGTATTTCTCTTTCTTTGTTAGATATTTACCTAATTTGAGTATCAGTGTGATGTTAGCTTCATGAAGTGATTTGGGGAGAGTTCCGTATTTCTCAATTGCCTGGAATACTTTCAATAGGATTGGTATCAGCTCCTCCTTGCATGTTTTCTAGAATTCCGCTGGAAAGCCGTCTGGTGCAAGACTTTTTTTCTAGGCAGATTTTTTTCTAGGTAGATTTTTTTTGTAGGTAGAGTCAATTTCCTGGGTGGTTATTGGTCCATTTAGGTTTTCAGTTTCTTCTTGTTTAAACTTTGAGAGGTCGTGTGATGTCAGAAAGTCCTCCATTTCATTCAGGTTTTTGAGTTTTTTTCCATACAGGTGTGCATATTAATCTCTGATAATCTTTTGTATTTCTTCTCGGTCAGTTGTGACTTGATCTTTTGCATTTTTGATTGTGTTTATTTGGGCTTTTTCTCTCTTTTTCTTGGTCATTATGACTAGGTGTCCATCAATCTTGTTTATCATTTGAAAGAACCATCTTTTTGTTTTGTTAAATTTTTTCTATGTCCTATATTTGGGGTTTTACTTTGGTGATCTGGATTCTTCTGCTGAAGTTTGGGTTTTGGTTGTCTTGTCTTTCAAGCACACTTAGGTGATGTGTTACACTGTTAACTTGTGATCTTTCCTTTTTCTTGATGTGTGTTAGTAGAGATATACATTCCCCTCTTAGAACTGATTTTATGACATCCCAGAGATTTTTGCAAGATGTTTCTTCATTTGCATTTGTTTCCAGGAATCTTTTAATTGCTCTTTTGATTTCTGTGTTGACCCAGGAGTTCTTCAGCATCATGCTCTTTAGTGTCCATGTGTTTGTTAGTTTTGGGGGAATATTTTTGTTGGTGATATTTATTTTTATCCCACTGTAGTCTGAGAAGGTGCATGATAGTATTTTGATGTTATGAAATTTGTTTATGCTAGATTTATGGCCAAAGGTGTGGTTGATCTAGGAGTAAATTCCATGTGATGTTGAATAGACTGTATAATCTGTGGTTGTTGGGTGGAGTGTTCTGTAGATATCTATTAGGTCAAGTGTCAAGTTGAGGTTCCGGATCTCTTTGTTGATTTTTTGCCTCAATAATTTATCTAGGGTTGTTAGTGAGGTATTTAAGTCCCCAGCTATGATACCGTTAGAGTCAATATCTTTTTTTAGTTTACTTAGCTGCTTTATAAAAGCTTGTGCTTCTGTGTTGGCTGCATATATGTTTAGGATGGATATTTCTTATTGATGTATTGAACTTTTCATCATTATGTAGTGTTCTTTTGTATGTTTTTAACGTTTTGATAGCTTAAAGGTTGATCTGATATTAAGATCATGATTCCTGCATTCTCTTGTGATCTGTTCATCTGCAAATCTCTTTTTCACCATCTAACTTAGTGTCTAATAGTGCCCTTTGTAGTGAAATGTGTTTCCTAGAGGCAGCATATTGTTTGGTTGTTTTAAAAAAAACCCAGTTTGCTATTCTGTGTCTTTTTAGTGGTGCATTTAGTTCATTCGTGTTCAGGGTGAATATTGAAATGTGAGAGCTTGTTCCTGCCATAATGTTCTTATAAGGCTGCTTTATTTTCTTTTAGCTTTTGTGTTAATATATATCTGTGTTTTCATTTTTACATGTGTGCTGTAGTTCTGTTGCTTCTCTGTTTTATTGTGACCTTCTGATGTATATAGTCTTTCTTTTGTCTCTTTTTTCTGTGTACTGCACCTTTTTAAGCATCTCATGTAGAGCTGACCTGGTAGCAGCATATTTTTTAGGGATTGGATGTCTGGAAAGGAATTTAATTCTCCATTGTTTATGAAGCTTAGCTTGCCTGGGTAGGAAATTCTTGGTTGAAATTGTTTATCTTTGGGAACATTAACGATTGGGGTCCAAACCCTACTGGTCTGTAGTGTTTCTGCAGATAAGTCTACAGTGATTTTGATTGATTGTTCTTGGTAGGTAGTGTGACCTTTTCCCCTTGCTGCCTTTAGGATTTTTTTCTTTACACCTAAATTTGTGTAGGCAAATTACGATGTGTCTAGGGGTTGATCTTCTCAAAAAGATGTCTTTCAGGGGTTCTCTGTATCTCTTGTGTTTGTATAATTTTCTCTGTGGCCAAATAAGGAAAGTTTTCTTAAAGGACCTTATGGAATATTTGTTCCAAGGTGGTTTCTGTTTCTCTTTCTACTTTAGCTATCCCAATCAGACATAGGTTTGGCTTCTTGATAAAATAACAAATCTCTTGGAGAGTTTCTTCTTCTTGAGTGCTTTTTCCCCTATATTTTAATAGATTGGGTTAATTCCATATTTTTGTCTTCCAGCTCTGAGATTCTTTCTTCTGTTTAGTCAAATCTGCTTCCCATGCATGCCAGTTTGTTATTTATTTATTGGATGGAATTCTTTATTTCTGTTATTTCTAAATACACTTTCTTGAGTATGTCCAACTCCATTGTAATTTCATCCAGTTTTAACACTTGCATTTTTATTCATTCTATCCAACAATTCTCTGATCTTTGTAAGTACCTTCTGAGTACTATCTTTCTCTGAGATAGTCACTGTTTGTGCTTCAGTAGTTGTTCTTTCAGGCACTGACTCTTTGTTGGGACTTTGAAGGTTACCAGTGATTCTTCATGGGGTTTCTTCATTTGTAGCGGTTATCTTATCTTTCTCTTGAATTCCGTTGCTCAGTAGGAAATGGAGAAGCAATCACTTCTGATATTTGCTCTACCTTCTGTCCTTTCCTAAGCCAGGACTCTGGGTTTGTTCAGTTAGGAAAAATGGCTAGGGGAGGGGAATTTTGCTATCTCATTACAATTTTGAGCTGTTTTTAAACATAAAGATTGGGGAGGGATCATAAAGATTCAGAACATACCAACAGGCCACAATGCTTGTTATCTGTTGAATGAAGTAGCTGGAACTCACTCTCCATCTCCATACAATATAATCTTATCATGAATATGCTTATGTAGCCCCTGTGTACAAGGCAGGGTATAAAAGAGAAAATAGAGGAATGATGGAGAGAAAAAAGGGAAAGAAGAAGAAAGGAAAAAAAAAACACAGAAAGAAAAAAGAGAGAGAAAAAAAAGAAAATCAACCAACCAACAAACAAAGCAGATAAATGAGACAGACCAAAAAGCAATAAAACAAGAGAAAACAACAACAACAACAAAAACCAAACCCAAATCGAAAAAACCTATTGGCAGTGATTACTCAGCTTTAGTTTATCTTTTGGGGGGGTGCTCTCCCTCTTGTGGTGGGTTCTGCAACTGCAGGTCTGTTATTGCAGGTTCCCTCTTTGTTGTTGAAACTTGAGATGTTAGAATCTTCAACCCCAGTTGCCTGCAATTGATAGCTAGTGCATACCCATGAGGGTTTGAGAGGCTGGGGTAATTTGACTCAGAGTGTCTTGGGCTCTCTCCTCCAGCATGGTCACAGCTCCCACAGCATCCAGTTTGTGGTTGGGGAATGATGCCTCCAGCCTGTACCCTGCCCTCCTGATCTCTTTTGCTCATTGCTAGGGGTGAACAGGCATTAGCTAGGCACTCACCACCCTCCTTTTCAGTCAGATTCACTGTATGTGTCTATCATCCAGGAGCTGGCTCAGGGAAGGAGGTAGATTGTCTGGGGCTCCACATCTGCAATTTTCCACCAGGGTTTGTGCACTGAGGGTGATACTTTCTGAGTTCATAGAGAACAGCCCCAAAGCAATGCAGAGACCATCCCCTAGTCTTAAGATGCAAGTCTGCTGTTTCATGGAGGTCACTCTGGAGCACTTCTCTACCCAGACTTTAGAGTAGCTGCTCAGTTTCTCTCTTTTTTTAAATGTTTATTATTTTATTATTTTTTTCTTCAGTTTCTCTACAGCCTGTTGTTCCTGCCACAAACAGGGTCAGAAAAGATAGCACTCTCTCCAACAAGTACCACAGTATCCAGGTCTCAGGTCCCAGTGGCAGGGCCTTGTAGCCTATCCTGGTGCTGGTGGTGGTGGCAGCGAGTCCAGGTTCTGGGTGGCCTCTTCTCACTGCTTCTTTGGGATTTTGCCTCTGGCTCCCTCACTGTACTCCCTCTTGCTGCCATGTCTGGCTTGGTGTTGCAGTGGTGGGAACAGCAGTTGCTCCAGCAGCTTCTTCCCAGGAAAAGCTTTGTTGATTTTAGAAAATAGCACTCAGTTTCTGTGCTCCAGCAAGCACTTGGGTCCAAGCAGAGTGGCTGTGGCACCAGTTGCTTCACTGGGAGAGTCCTGGTCACTTGCTCCCATGTCCCCACTCAGTCACTCACACACCTACTTATACACAGACATGCATGCAAATTTGTCCATATATTCACTCACTCACACAGGGACTCACGCAGTCTGATTGGCTATGCTGCCACCTTTCCCATGACTCCAACAATGAATTCTTATCTTCTCTCACTTTAAGGAAGTCAAAGTCTTAATGTATGAGACCACAGAGGTCATTGTATAATTCTGGTTACTTTAAAATAAGTAAGCCTATATGATGATGCCCAGCTTGATGACAGATTCACTCAGGTTTGACTAGAGGTTTCAGCACTTATATTCTTATTCATCATGTATATTCATCATTATTTTTGTTTCAAAACCAGACGGCCTTATCAATTTACCTAATTTCCATTGTCCCATAGCTTACATGTACTTTGTAAGCTCTGAGAGACACATTAATATGTTTTGTAAAAAGTGAGAGCTGCTAGAACTTTGAAGGTAATTGCTTTTTGTTTCCTCCTTTGTAAAAACAGTGATTTTTTTTAACAAGAAAAGATACTTTTGTGATTCATAATATCTAGTGATGAAAAAAGAGACTTTACTATTAGCTGATTCTAAAAGGAGATATATTTGCCATTATTTCATAGAGAAACAATGATTTTTAGTTGTTGTCAACTCAATTATTGAGGTAGAAATATTCCTATTTCTTCTAACATGTAACACCTCTCTTCCCTCAAGCTACAGTCAAGTACTGGAGAATGATAAGTGTCTCAAAAAAGTTGATTTTTAAAAATATGAATGAATGTCATTCAGAATAGCACTCAGTTTTTGTGCTCCAGGAAGTACTAGGGTCCAAGCAGAGCTAATATATGACCTTGATGTCTTATGGTATTAATGAACTTCCTAAAGATAACATTAGGGTAACAAAAATTATGGATATTTGTTTTTTCAAATTGTATTATAAGTTTCAACAATCTTTCATACACAGTGTTCAATGTGATATTCTTTGTTTCAGTCCAAACAATTATTCTTATATATCCAGATTTAGGTATACATTAATACACATATGTAAATCTTTTGTTGTCTATATTCAGAAACTGGCCTACTTGAATAGAAATATCTATTTTTAAAAATTATTTTTTATTTTAAAGATGTGGCTACAATTCAGGGTTAGGTATACAAATGTTCATTATGCAGGTACCCTTATTGGTAAGGTGTGCCCCTCCCTCCCCTGGCAGTTTCTCTGAGCTGCCAATCTCACCCCCCATCCCCTGGCAGTTTCCCACTACTGCTAATCCCTTTCTTATAGTATTATGATAATTATTCAAGGTCCGCTTATGAGTGAGAACATATGGTACTCTCTACTTTGTTTCTGCAATAGATCACTGAGTATGATTGTCTCTAAATCCATCCAAGTTGCTGTGAAGTCCATATGTTTGTCCTTTATGGCTGCAAATATTCCATTGTGTGTATGTACCACATTTTTTAATCCAGTCAAGCTTCGATGGGTAGCATGGTTGGTTCCATGTTTTTGCTACTGTGGCAAACATGTGTGTGCAGGTATCTTTTTTGTAGAATGGCTTGAGTTCCTCTGGGTATATTCCCAATAGGGGGATTGGAAGGTCATATGGAAGGTCAATTTTTATTTCTTTCAGAAATCGCCACACTGTCTTCCAAAGGGGTTGTACTAGTTTGCATTCTCATCAGCAGTGTAGAAGCGTTTCTTTTTCTCCGCATCCTTACCAGCATCTGTTGTTGTTTGTTTTATTAATGAGCCCATTCTTACTGGGGTTATGTGGTATCTCAATGTGGTTGTGATTTGCATTTCTCTGATGATTAGTGAGGCTGAGCACTTTTCACGTTGGCTCCCCCGTGTATCTTCTTTTGAGAAGTAAGATAGAAATATCATATCTGCAAATAAAGTGTTGGGTCTTATTCTAATATGATGAAATACCAAGGACTGTTTAAAGCTATTAATACAGTTGCTTGTAACTTAAGATAATCAAGTTGAGCAAGCCCTTACTTAAAGGGAAAATCATCTGCTGTTCTTTCTTTCTCTAATTGACTTGGGGAAAGTTCTCAAACCTTCTTTTACTCAGGTACCATTTAATGTATTTAATTGCTTTGTTCACTATTACTGATAATGCCAACTTTGCATCATTAGTAGCCCACTTTAACAGATGTTGATATTCAAGTTGCCACTGAGTTAATTATTTATTGTGGCAAATTTCTAGGAATAAGCAAGTTTTCACATAGAGGTTGTGGGTTGTGACTCTGGGCTTGAATTTCATTTTTGCAATTAATGTCTCTAACAATAGGAAAACAAATATATGTTTGAGCTACCTTTTTGAACTATAGTATTTAACTTGGGAATGCTCAGAAAGATAAAAGAAAGAAAAGACTAGAAGGATACCTGATATTTAATGGGCACTCATTAATTGGTAGCTATTGTCCTTATTATACCTTAAAACTGACCTCAGACAAAATACTTAGAATTAATTCTATTGCATGAAAGATGAAACAGGTGTTTTTCCTTCCTGAAGAGTTAGGAAAGAGTAAGCATTCAGCATACAAAACTGACCAAAATTTGCACGTATCAGTATATCATGGATGAGGTATTAGGGCTTCTCAGTAGGACAGATGCCATTTCCTGGACCCACAAATGCAAAACAATGAGGTGAAGAAATCCAGAGACCAACTTCAAATACCTTAAAAGGCATCAATTCCAGAAACACTATTGAGGAACTCAGTTATCTGGTTATAATTTTTGTCACCAGTAAACAGCTGGCCAACATAAACCTGGATGTGCTTAATTGATAAGCACAGTTAAAAATTCTAGGACCAGTGTTGTATAAAATAAATGAATTTTATAGGACTGTGTGACTATAGGTTACGAACATCAACTCAGTCATGTTTTTCACTCATTATTAATTTCAAACCCTTGAAGCATTTTTTTATCTTAAAATTGTGGCACAGAAAGAAAAATAATAATGAAAAGAAAAATGAAAGCAAAGCCCTTACCAGTACATTAAACCACTGCAAGCAGCAGTGATGAGTAGCAGTGCTAATCTTAATACCCTACCTATCAGCAGTAAAACTAACCAAAAGGTTATTATTAGAGTACAAATGTGGTTGAGTGTCCACACTAGTGTGTTAGCTGCCGGGGCTGAAATATTTTGGGAACACACACAAATGGGATTTCTTGTTCACACAAGAGGTGATAGGGCATTTTGGCAGGGTTCTTTGTTTTTTGTTTTTTGTTTTTTTAGTTGGAGTCTCACTCTGTCGCCCAGACCAGAGTGCATTGGCCGCTCCCGGCCACCACAGCCTCAGCCTGCTGCGCTCCGGCGATCCTTCTGCCTCAGCCTTCCGATTAGCCAGAATTACAGGCGCGCAATACCATGACTGGCTAATTTTTTTGATTTTGTTGTAGAGATGAGGTCTCGCCTGCTCAGGCGGTTCTTGAACCTGCGGACTCAGGCAATCCACTCACCTCAGCCTCCCAAAGGCGCGGGATTGCAGGCTGAGCCACCGAGCCCGGCTTGGCAGGTTTTTGAGGGAGGCTACAGCTGTTGAGAAAAATAAAACAACCCTGTGGAGCGGGGAGAGATTTTTCAGTTAAAAAAATTCAAAACATGAGAATTAATTATGTAAGAAACCTCTAAGGGCTAGGGTAGTATCTAATTAACTGCTTCATTTCCCATTGTGTTCCTAGAACAAAGCGCAGCGCTTTCCCCATAGTATATAGTCAGCTAATGTGCATTGAGCCAAATTTTTGTAAAAAGTTTGACTGATACACTTAGTGTTTCCTTTTGTCTAGGCTGTGGAGAGGAGGGATAGACACTAGAGTTTTTCTTACTAGTATCTTTGGAACAAATATTTCCTTACTAGTCTCTAGTCCCATGGGAGAGATCAACACTGCAGCAGTTTCCCATGTCATGTCCTCTGCCAGCTTCTTGGAGGTCTTAAAATTCACAACTCTTAATTATCAGGAAAAGAAAAAGAAACTAAAAGCTCAGATATGAGCTCTTCCATCCACATTTTATAGATGAAATATTTAGTGTTTTAAATTAAACATGCCAAAAAATCTTATTCCAGAGAGGGTTTTGCAACCATTCTGCTTACAGAGCCCTAACCTTGGAACAGAATCTGCATATGAATCAAGGTCAGTCTGTTGGAGTTTCTCTAATCAAAGTCTAAATTCAAAATCTCTACCTCAGAGAAACAGCAGGGCCTGGGTAGAGGGTGGGAATGGAGAACACCAGAGGGATGACATTTAGGGGGCTAGTGTAAATCTGTGTGATATTTGGGGTTGATATATTGTG
This sequence comes from Cephalopachus bancanus, assembly GCA_027257055.1. NCBI lineage: Eukaryota > Metazoa > Chordata > Mammalia > Primates > Tarsiidae > Cephalopachus > Cephalopachus bancanus. The sequence continues at coordinate 265,655 of JAPVLO010000795.1, read as the reverse complement.
GTTCCTTTTATCGTGCTTGGTATTCTTTATTCAAATTAAGCCATTGGAAATGAAAGAAAAACCTCATTTTTAAAGTCTGCCAAACAAAGCAAATCAAAGCATAACTTGTGTTGATAGGAATATAGTGTCCTGTTTAAAGAAAGCCCACACTACTATGCAATTAGTCAACTTATATTTTTAGTGCAACATTCTGTTCTGGGTATCACATTTTATGTAGAGTATAGATCAACCAAGATGTATTTGGAGGAGGGGGAGCACAATGAGGATGGGTTTGAAAATCAGACATGAGAGGAACTGTTGGGCATAAAAGTTGGGCACTGTAATAAAATTCTCAAATGACTTCTTATTTTATTTAGATAAAGACCAAACTCTTACTATAGGCTAAGGTGTTTTAAAATGAGGAAGATAGAAAATAGAAATATAAATTTTATTTCCAGCAAGACATTCTGCTTTACAATCCCACCTGCTTTTACCTGCCCAACCCCCCGCCAACAACTCTCCAACCATTCTGTTCACAGTTTACTTAGAATAAAATAAAAATACAATACAAACCCACTTTTGCAAGCTCTAGCTCTTGTCTACTTTTTTCAACTTTTCTCTCTCCCCATCACTTTGTCTTATATATTAGTCACACTAGTCTTGTTCTTTTTTCTTTATAAATCTGTTTGTTCAGTAATTCACAAAAAACAAACTAATTAAATATCAGCATCTATACATATATTGGCTGGTCTAATAGTCTGTATTAAGCTGATTTTGAATACAAGAACCCTACCTTGAAGAATATGTATTCTATCTGGGTTTTTATTTTTTGTTTATTTTTCCCCCAGCTTTATTGAGGTCTGATTATTGACAAATAAAAATTATATACATTTAAGGTGTACAAAATGATGTTTATTTATATATATATTATGAAATGATCACCATAATAAAGCTAATTAACATACGTATCACCTGACATAGTTGCCATTTTTATTGCTTTATTTTTTTGTGGGTAAGATCAAACCCTCTTAGAAATTTCAAGTATACCATACAGTATTGTTAACTATTGCCACTATGCTGTACATTAGGTCTCCAGATGTTAGTTATCTTGAATAACTAAAACACTGAACCCTTTGACCATTATCTTCCCATCGCCCCCACTCGTCCTCAGCCTCTAGAGATCACCATTCCACTGCCTGGTTCTATGATTTTGACAATTTTAGATTTCATAAGCAAATGAGATCAACTGCATTTGTCTTTTTGAGTCTGGCTTATTTCACATAACACAATGTCCTCTGGTTCATCCATGTTGTCACAAATGACAGATTTTCCTTCTTTTTATGACTGAGTAGTATTCCATTGTGTGTATACCAGGCATACCTTAGAGATAATATGAGTTTAGTACCAGACCATCACAATAAAGCTAATATTAAAATAAAGTGAGTTACACTTTTTTTGGCTCTTTGGTATATATAAAAGCTATATTTACATACACCTTACTGTAGTCTATTAAGTGTGCCATAGCATTATGCCTAAAAAATACATACTTTAATTAAAAATAAGTATGCTAAAGATGTTCACAATCATCTGAACCTTCAATGAGTGGTAATCTTTTTGCTGGTGTAGATTCTTGCCTTGATGTTGGTGGCTGCTGACTGAACAGAATGACAGTAGCTGAAGGTAGGGGTGGCTATGGTGATTTCTTAAAATAAAATAACAATGAAGTTTGGCACATTGATTGACTTGTCCTTTCATGAAAGAGTTCTCTGATGCATGTGATAGTGTTTCATAGCATTTTACCCACAGCAGAATTTTTTTCAAAATTGGAGTCAATCCTCTCAAACCCTGCTGCTGCTGTGCAACCAAGTTTATGAAATATTCTAAATCCTTTGTTGTCATTTTAACAGCACAGTATTTTCACCAGGAATTAATTCCATTTCAAGAAACCACTTTTTGCTCACTCAGAAGAAGTAACTCTTTATTTATTAAAGTTTTATCATTAGATTCCAGCAATTCAGTCACATCTTCAGGCTAGGCTCTACTTCTAATTCTAGTTGTTTTGTTATTTCCACCACATCTTCCTCCACTGGAGTCCTGAATCCTTCACTGTCATCCATGAGAGTTGGAATCAACTTCTTCCAAATATTTGTTAACATTGATACTTTGACCTTCTCCCATGAATCATGAGTGTTCTTAAGGGTATCTAAAATGATGAATCTTTCCCAGAAAGTTTTCAATTTACTTTTCCAGATCCATCAGAGAAATCTATGGCAGCTATAGCTTTATGGAATGTATGTATTTCTTTCTTTTTTATTTTTGATAACTATCAAAAATTGTTTTTGTAATTATTTTTATGGGTTTTTAAATAATTTTTATTTTTTAAAGATGTGGGATACAATTTAGCTAGATAAGTGTCATCATACAGGTAGAGTTTGAGCCTCCTTTGGGTCTCCACTTTGCCTGGTTTAGGCAATAACCTTTGAAAATGGAAATTACTCTTTGATCCATAGACTGCAAAATGGATATTTTTCTTAGCAGGTATGAAAACAACATTAACCTCCTTGTACATCTTCACCAGAGCTCTTGGATGACTGGGTGCATTGTCAGTGAGCAATAATATTTTGAAAGAAGTGATTGTTTTTGAGCAGTAGGTCTCAACATTGGGCTTAAAATATTCAGTAAACCATGCTACAAACAGATGTGTTGTCATTCAGGCCTTGTTGTTCCATTTATATAGAGCACAGACAGAGTAGATTTAGCACAATTCTTAAGGGTCCTAGACTTTTCAGAATGGTCAAAAAGCATTGGCTTCAACTTAAAGTCACCAGCTGCATTAGCCCTAACAAGTGAGTCAACCTATCCTTTGAAGCTTTGAAACCAGTCATTGATGTTTTCTCTCTAGCTATAACAGGCCTCGATGGAATTTCCTTCCAATATAAGACTGTTTCATTGACACTGAAAATGTGTTGTTTAGTGTAGTCACCTTCATCACTGATTTTAGCTAGATATTCTGGGTAATTTTTTGCAGCTTCTACATCAGCACTTGCTGCTTCCCCTTGTACTATTAGGTTATGAAGATGGCTGCTTTCCTTAAACCTCATGAACCTACCTCTGTTAGCTTCCAACTTGCCTTCTGCTTCCTCACCTCTCTCAGTTTTCGTGGAATTGAAGAGCTAGGACCTTGATCCGGATTAGGCTTTGACTTAATAGAATGTTGTGGCTGGTTTGGTCTTCTATCCAGACCACTAAAATTTCCCCCTTATCAGCAGTAAGTCTGTTTCACTTTCTTTTTTTTTTTTTTCTCTTTTGAGTTGGAGTCTCACTCTGTCACCCAGACTGGAGTGCAGTGGCCGCTTCCGGCCACCGCAGCCTCGACCTGCTGGGCTCCGGCGATCCTTCCGCCTCAGCCTTCCAAGTAGCTGGAACTACAGGCACGCGCTACCATGCCCGGCTGATTTTTTGATTTATTGTAGAGATGAGGTCTCGCTGCCCAGGCGAGTCTCGAACCCGCGAGCTCAGGCAATCCACTCACCTCAGCCTCCCAAAGGTGCGGGATTACAGGCTGAGCCACCGAGCCCGGCTTCACTTTCTTTTCATTTGTGTGTTCACTTGAGTATCATTTTAAATTTCCTTCAAGAACTTTTTCTTTGCATTAAAGTTTGGTTAACTATTTGATACAAGAGGCCTGACTTTGTCCTCTGTTGGCTTTCAGCATGCCTTCCTCACTAAGCTTAATCATTTCTAGCTTTTGATTTAAATTGAGAGACATGAGACTCTTTCACTTGAATACTGAGAGGTCATTGTGAGGTTATTAGTTAACCAATTCTGTTAGCATGGTGTCTCAGGGAATAGGAAGGCCTCAGGAGAGGGAGAGAGATGGGAGATGACTGGTCAGTGGAACAGTCAGAACACACACAAATTTTTAACTTTTTAAAATTACTTTTATGGTCTTACAAAGGCATGGCTTGTGGTGCCATCAAATAATTCCAGTAGTAGCATCAAAGATCACTGATCATAGATCATCATAACAGGCATAAAAATAATGACCAAGTTTACAATTTGGAAGAATTTCCAAAATGTGACACAGAGTCATGAAGTGAGCACATGCTATTGGAAAGATGGTGCAGATAGACTTGCTCAACACAGGATTGCCATAAACCTTCAATTTTTAAGAAAAAAATTTGTGAAATGCAATAAAATGAGGTGACCTGTATAAGGGAATATGGTGTGAATCACTTTAAGATTGTCAGCAAATGTCTGTGTAGTTCCTTTAAAGCAAGTGGCAAGAAAGTGGGGAGCCCAGTCTGCTAGGTGAGAGATATGCCTCTAAGTTTTTTACCTTTGGCTACTGACTTGAGCTATTTGTATGTGGTATAGAGCTGGAAACTGTGTCAAGGATGACAGAGCCCTGTTTCTGATATGGGAAAGTTACACTAGTATTCAAAATGGATGCTGAGGCAACATAAAATTATAAGAATTGACTGCAAAAACTTTATATAGGCCTGGTTAAAACTCTGTGCTGTAGTTTTCCTATCTAGTCCTCTTTCCTATTCTCACTCCTTCACAGCTATCTGGTTGGATCTGAATACTCACTCAATCTTTTCCAACTTCATTTCCTTGATCCCTCAAAGACATTTTCTTCAATAAATCGATTGCAAATCTAATCTCATCTTTCTGTCTTCTCAAAGGATCCTAATACATATTGTGCTAGAAGACATCTGAAAAAAAGGGGGCAGTAGAAAGGGGTTTTGAGATGGGTTCACTCATCACCTAGTGGACAGAGAATGATATCCTGAGTGTTATGTGGGATATACCTGGTACATGGTGGAAAATCAAATGGTAATTTCACAGGTAGTGACCTGAGGAAATGTCCAGTGGACTGGAACACCATTGCAGGAACAATGACTTAGGCATTTGACATATATGGAAGGAATGCTCCTACAAGGACGAAGGAATAGACTGTTATTGCTAAGTTGTATGGATGACCTGGAGAGAGTTAATGAGAAAATGAAGGCTATTAACAAACAGTTAAAGGCTAAGAATTAAAACCACAGAAGTTCTTTGGTAGATTAATAGAGGCCCTTATCGTCTGATATGGAAGAGCAAGCACAGTTGAGGAGCAGATGCAGGAGTCTCAGAGTCACAGAGCTCCAGAGACATTTAGGGGCTTAGCCAAGGCAGGGCTGTAATGCTTAGGTTAGGGACCTTGGTGAGAAACCTGGAATACTGGGGACTTCTGGATGGACCTGGATGGATTCCCTTGAGAATGTTTACTTTGCAGACTTCCAAACACATAAAACTTGTAAAGATGCTTCACCTTTTTCTGTAAGAGCTAGAACTTCCACTGTGTTGAAAGATGCTGCAAAAATCTCTCCCCTGCAAGACTACAATATCTGTCTTCTCACTGCCCGTTTCTTAGGAGTTGTTCCTATCTCTTCTCCTGTATGCAAGGTATAAAACTAGGCTTAACTCCCAGGATAACTTGTCTGGGGACATGTTCAGTCTGAGAAGAACAAAAAAGAGATAATATAATTAAAGGAGTTGCAAGAATTAGCTAGCATGTACCTGCAGAGGTCAGGGAAGTTCTCCTCGGACTGAATTCTGAAGGTTCTTGATGAAAGCAATCAGAATATAAGACTACATAAGCAAGAACTCATTCAGTTGGAAACAGTTTCAGGGAACTCAGGATTTAACACTCTAGCAAAGACTACAAGAAATGGAGCAAACTCACTGATAATGTGGTTCTTCAAAGCCTGACATGAACAATGGTCTCTGCTGAGTGAAGTGGAAGTGCCTGAGGTACCATGACATACATCAGAGGAAAAATTATAGTCTCAAGGAGGTGGGAAAGCTAGAATGCCTATATTATGGGGGCCAGGAGACCCAAACAAGGATAACATTTCACAAGAAGGTCCAGAGAACACACCCTTCACTGAGGCCATGGGGAATGCACTCCTGAGAGACATAACAGCATCATTAGGGAGTTCGATGGTGGCTCTCCTCTGTAGATCAGGGATGATGGTAAGAGATGTGGTCACAGACCTGGGCTCGTTAATATCCATGTAGCTGGCAGGGTCCTGGAGTAACAGAGGACAAGGGGCAAAGCTTAACCATCAGAATCTAAGAAGCCACAATTATGATGACAACCAGCAACATCAGAGGGGCAGCCAAGGAGGCTTTACTCACAGGAAGTTGTGGAGATGGTTGGAACATAGTGTCCCTATTAGTAACACAGGCAGACAGCCAACAAGGGTGTTTCTCAACATTCACAAGCTGAGAAAAAAGAGTGCAGAACTAGGAGGCTGAGAAAATTTGTCCCATTAAAAAGTCATGATCCCTTACTCAGTTTCCAGAAATTCTTTGTAACTTTGCTTTAATCTAAGACTCTTCCTACTTAATCTTTTCGTTCTCTTCTCCTTCATAGATGTCAGGCCTGGCATGTGGTCCAAAGGCATGCAATGAACTCTTTATGCTTCCTCTGATTCCTTCATGTTATCTTCAAGCATTTATCTTAGTAAGTACTTGCACATATTAACTTGTCTTGGTATCTGATTCTGAAGGGCCTATCACACTTCTCATAAAACTGGCTTGCAACAAATCTGCTGCCAGAAAAATAGCCATGATTTTTTGCAGTTCCTTCTGTTCAGAGATGGAGTCTTCTTCTGCATTTCTTGAATCTGGCCTGGTTTTCTGACTTAATTTGACCAGTAGAGTATAGTAGAAGTGATACTTTGAGAATATGAGCCTGAGTTTCAAAAGACTGCAATTTTCTTCCTCTACTCTTAGTTAACCAGCTGCTGTCACCATCTGAACAAGCCTGAGACCATCAATATCTTTTTGTGGATTTTACTGAGAGATGTTCTTAGGAAGTACACTATGGAAAATGCAAAACCTACCTAGATAACATTGTTGGAAGATGGAGGAATAGTGACTTCATTTAATGGAGTATCTCCAATGGGAGATTTTGGACATAATAGCAATATTATCACACCTCTGCCACAGGGAAAATACGTTAAGGCAGCAAAACTTTGGGAAACCTTCAATTTGGTGGCATGAAGGTGGCTACCTACTCAAAATACACAGAGACTCATTATTTATACTAGCAAAAATTAATTTCAAATTCCTACTTATCGTAATAATATAATTCTGTTTCCAGCTATGAATTCCAGGAGTAACATTTTACCAACCAACACATCTGACAAGAAAAGCTATAAAAATAAGATAAAAGACCTAAGTAAAAATTGTTTGAAGAGATAAGTTGCTGCCCAGACAACCAGGGACTAACTGGTCAAAATCCCAAAGAGAAAAAAAGCTCACCAACATGAGGCCAACTCTATATACTGCTTCTCTTGAGAGGGCATTTGCCAATTTTTTATAAAGGATAAGAGAGAATGAGACACTGTGAAGAGGACAATGGCTAGAAGTCAGAGATGCCAACAGATAATTTTGGTGATTTCATGATCTGGGGTGACAAAAATTCCATTCTGGCTTTGCCAGAATGAATTCTATAACATGTATGTGACTGGAGGCCCAGGAGGAGAAGAAATAAATAGTTAGACAGTAGTTTTTGACTGAAAATTTTCTATAGCTGATAAAAGATGCATAGATTCAAGAAGCTCATTGGAACCCAAGAGGTATAAATCCAAAGAAAATCTCACCTAGGCATATCATAGTAAAACTACTGAAAATCAGACAAATGAAATAAGTAAAAACAGCCAGAGAGGAGAAAAATCATGTTACTTTCCCAAAAGCAGATATTGCCGTTGACAACTGACTTCTCAAATAACATGCTAGATGCCAGAATGCAAAGCTTGTTCCTGAGGCGTGATGAACCTTGGTACATGCAAAGTACCTAAGTAAGGCTAATGTACAACAGGTATATGAAAAAGTGCTCAGCATCACTAGTCATTAGAGAAGTGTAAATAAAAACTACAATGAGATATAATCTGATACCTGTTAGGATGGCTACTATAAAAAAGATGAAAGATAGTAAGTGTTGGTGAGGATGCAGAGAAAAAGGAACCTTTTTTATACCGTAGGTGGGAATGTAAAATGGTACATCCAGTGTGGAAAACAAAGTGCCACTTCCTCAAAAAAATGAGAAGTAGGACCACCATATATATGATCCAGCAATCTCACTTCTGGGTATATATCCAAAGAAAATGAAGTCAATATGTCAAAGAAATATCTATACTCTCATGTTCATTGCAGTGTTATTCACAATAACCAAGATATGGATACTTAGCACACCTAAGTGTGCGTCCATGGATGAATGGGTTAAAAAATGCAGTATAGCCGGGCTCGGTGGCTCAGCCTGTAATCCCTCGCCTTTGGGAGGCTGAGGTGAGTGGATTGCCTGAGCTCGCGGGTTCGAGACCCGCCTGGGCAGCGAGACCTCATCTCTACAATAAATCAAAAAATCAGCCGGGCGTGGTAGCGCATGCCTGTAATTCTGGCTACTCGGAAGTCTGAGGCGGAAGGATCGCCGGAGCCCAGCAGGGCGACAGAGTGAGACTCCAACTCAAAAAAAAAAATGCAGTATATTTTGCTCATTGTTACACCCCCCTCTCCTTCTTTCTGCCTTACTCTTCGTTCCTACTTCGTGTGACCTAGAGATAGAGGACTGGTTTCCCGACTCATTACATCTTCTTTGCCCAGGATTTGTATGGAAAAAAAACAAAAACTTTTAAGCCTATTTCCTTTTGTGGTGGTGTATTGAATTTGCACCTTCCATCTGAAGAACTAAGAGCTGCCCCAGGAGACCGAGAAGACTACAGATCAGGCTCCCAGCTCCAGAGGGAAGGCCAGAGAGGCATAAGCTAGACATGCATTGGACAAAAGTCACAAGAGTCCCTGCTTTTATAAACAAGTTCCCTGTGGGAAAGACCCCTGTTTACAGATCAGACAATTAGGCATTAGGCCATCTACCAGGTAAAAGAAGGCACACTGTAAATATCCACGCTGAGTTTCCCTTCATTTCATTAAGGCAGAGTTGCTAGCTGCTCTGGCACTAGAATCCCAGTTTAGCCAGGGGCTCTCAAAATAGGCACTGAGCTAAACTTACACACTCACGGATTCCTGCATCTTGTAGTAATGGGTCTTCTGTCATGCTAAGTCATTGGCAGAGACCAGCCCACGGGAAAAGTGACCCTGAGGCAAACATGGTGATGGATCCATAGGGGCAGCAACTAGGGTCAGTCAGTTTTGCTCCCTGAAGCAGGAGATGTGTAGTAGAGGTAAATGCCTAGACATGTGGATTAACATAAACTGTGCAGGTTTTTTAATCGTTTTAAATATTATTGTTATACAAAGCAATTTCTGCTTGGTATTTTTAAAAACCAATTTTCTCAACATTTACTAGTTTCCTCCCTAATTTCATTTGAATTGGCATCTTTTCTTTTTTTTTTCAGTACTAGGTCATAAATACAGAATTACCCAAGTTTGCAAGTTTTACTTTGTATTTTTCAAGGTAAAATTTAGACAGCAAAATATTTGGAGGACGCAGTCAATTTCTGCTCTCAATCTGGCCAGTATTCTTATAAAAGCAATGGGTTCCTTGGTAACTAAGCAGCCTGAATGAGAGACTAAAGACAACTCAATTTGTCTCCTCTCTTCAACTGAAAAACAATACAGAGTTCATGTCCAATTGCTGGTGGGTCAGTTTTATCATTTTCATATCACGCTCGTAGCCACCTACACTTGTATGCATGAATAGGTAAGTGCTGATGATGAAATTCTCACAGCATTTTATTTTATTAAAGGCAAAAAATACCAGCATATGGTTCCCATGGGAACCTCACCTCTGTCCCTTTGTGCTACTCTAATGATTAGACAATAGCAGGTAAATCTGTAATAATTGCTACTTTACTGGATAATACTGAAGGCTATAGGCACAGTGATGACACAAATATATTAAGACCCATATATGGAAGTTGTTTTTAAAAGTCTTGATTCTGATCCATTGATGACCTGAACAAGGCTCTAAGGGTGTATGTACACTGTAAGCTAATTTCTAGTTTTAGGACTTTGATACCTTACATGCTGTTATGGTACAACAGAGCACATATTGGGTTACTTGATTGCTCAAATAGTTCTCAGTGATTACAGTAACACTTTCCCAACTCTAGGCACCATGGCATTATTCTGGTATCTTTTAGTGGCTTTTGTTATAACCTGGCTGAATAAAGCATAATAAGTCAGGTGAGATAGGGTTAATTGTTCAATAGCAGATGTTTTTAGTCTTGTTGGGTCTCTTTCCAACTCTGGATCCTGATTTTTGATGCCAGTAGTGAGTCTCAATTTTTGTGTGGAGAGCGAATATCCATTATGCATATTAGTGGTCCCTGGAAGATGAATACACTCAACAGGACCAGGTCTAAATGTAAATGTGCAGTAAATGACCACAAATGATGTCATGTGAGAAGTTCTAAAGTAAAGTTTTCTGGGGTTGAACAACTGCCTGCCTTTCTACTGTGACTCAGAACTCTTCCACATTAGAGTTACTTCTCTAGCTTCAACAACGACATGGTGTTGAAAGCCATGGTGAAAATGCATATGCTATTTGGAAGAGTTAGATGTGACTTCACTTTTAAACTTCTAGCAAAACTGAGTTAATATTCTTGTGAGAATTAATATCTGGAAGCTCCCCCACCTTAAAGTCATCTAACAGTGTCATGTACAATCTGCTCACTGTTTTAAAGTTGAAGTGAAGAGAGGGGTATTGAGTCTTCAACTCTGATTTTTCAGCTTTGATTTAGAGGAACAGTGATTGTTGAATCAATGACAAGGGAGAAGGTATCTGGCAGCCCCCAGGGAGAAGTTTAAAGACACTTTCATTATGGAGCTATTAGTTGATGCATTGTCATTAAAAATGAGCACTAATGAGTTACCTTGTCTTATTACTATTGCCACAGTATACTAAACTAAATTTCTTTTTAACCTTAAACAGCTAATGTATTTCCAAGTTATTACCATAAGAAAATGTTCCAACAGGGAGGATGCAGTTTATATTGCACATTATATTATTCTAATAAACGTGAAAGAAAACTGTTTATGAGTGTGTGTGTGTGTGTGTGTGTGTGTGTGTGTGTGTGTGTGTGTGTGTGTGTGTTTGTGTCTTTACGTATGTTCTACATTTTTCACACATTCTGCCTAGCTCACCCTGTCTGATTCTGGAAGTCACAGCTGAATCAGACATTGCGGCCAACATCCTTCATGACAATAATCCATATTTGTTCTACACAGCATCTCAGCGTTTTCAAAGTGCATTCATACTGGCTATCTCATGTAATGCTGTCCATAAATCGATAAGGTATTCAAGACTACCACCTTTGTAGAATTGAAAGCAACAGGACTAAAGAAAGGCAAATAATTGTTCTAAGGTTACACAGTTTGTAAGATGTAAAGCTGAGACTATAACCCCAATCTTCTGGTTGCTTAGATATTATTCTGGGTAGAAGTTAAAAGATTAAGTAAGGTCCTACAAGGGAAAATGCCTCTGGATGCATGTGTGTCTCTATGTATACTGGGAGTGTGAGATTGAGCTGAGGTAGAAAGAACCACTCCTTACCTGAGACTAAAACCTGATTAAAATCAGGCTTATTGTATGTCATTATTCATTGTTCAATACTAAGATCTTATGAGGTTCTCATTTTTCTCCAATTTTTTTTAATGCTCAACAGCTTTTTCTGGGTTATCTTCAGCTGGATCAAAATTATGAATTAATATAAATTATGTAAATATAAATATAATATAAATCATATTTAGCTGTAAAATTCATTTCTTTAATTTTTATATTAGCATCCCTTATTTATGATTAAGGGGTCAGGTTTAAAATCCCATAGATAAACTATTTTTGGAGTAGCCATAAATCTAATCTAAGAGTTATAGAAATTTTACTAGTACTGGGTAAAGCAAATTTAATGACAAACTCACAAGGGATTTTTTAAACAAAGCGCGTTTAATCAGAAATTTAACTCTCCTAATGATTTCTCTCTAGTATCTATTGGTTCTCTCGGGACTCAAAGTGCCTGAAAGTCATTAGACAGTCAATTTTTCTAGCATTTCTTGGCCAAAAGTAGAAAGATATTAGTAAGACAATCAAAGAGATGAAGCAGGTGGCAGTTGAGTATTTCATCTGCAATTACCTATAATCTAAACCTCTAACTTCCCCATGCCCCCAACCCTACCACCAAATATTTGCTCTATGCAACTCCTTTTAATTTAGTACTATTAAAGGAAGCAATGATTTATGTGATCAGCTATTTTTGGGCCTAGCACTTCAATCAGTTTGGAACATTTCCAAGTATATTATTTGCAACTCTTATTAGTAGCCTCCATCTTTGTCACATGCTTCACGCAAAGCTGCCCCTCCTGTGTACTCTCTCTCAATTAGATTGCATTTTTTCTTTTTCCATTTTATGTTATAATTATTGGTGTAATGGTATTTCTCTTATTTGACTGCAAATTATTTAAAAATAGGGCTGAATTTTACTCACCCTTGTGTCCTATCACCTAAAACTGTACTGGACTCATAGTAGAAAGAACTTGTTAGATATTTGTTGAATGAATAAATTGAAGGTAAAAAGGTTAGTATTAGGTATTTGTGCATTTAATTGAAAGCACCTGGTGCTTCTTTGTTCAACTCCTTCATAACTATCAACTTCCACTGGAACAGATAGTATTCTTTAGAACAGGCTCTTATGGATTTTTGTTATCTATATGTTTTCAATCGAATTGTTCCTATTTATGGATCTTGTTTGTGTGCTTTGTTTTAATTATAATTCTGATAAGATATAAATATATTTTACAAGATAGCACAGCCGCTTTTTGAAAAAAATCTATGAGTTCTTGAAATTCCATTTGTGTTGAGTCACATATAAAGGTTAATCTGAGTATATCAGAATGAAAACTTGGCCTTGTTTATCTTCCCCAAGCATAAGAAAATCGTTACATTCATAATCTATTTGTGCAAATATTTTTAAGCAGAATGCTTAATGGAAAGTACAATTTCTGGGTACCTTTTTAAAAATCTTCTCTTTATCTAGTTTTCATCAATTTATTTCATATTCATTTTGTGTTCAATGTAACTCAGCAATGATTTTGTCTGCAATGGATAACTTTTTTGTTGTTGTTAAATTAAGAAAGACTTTAATTTGTGGTAAATAAGTGAAGCAGTTTGTATTTTAACTTTGGCATTGAGTCTTGCCAAATGAATCTAGTCACAGACTTGTAATTTCCCTCAATATTTGATTGCTGAACACATGATAACCTGCATTCATAATATGTTTGTTGTCACATGTATGATTTGTACTCCTAATATTCCCTATTCAGCCATTTGGGTTCCAGGAAACAGTTTTGCTTTTCTTAAGAAATTTTGCTTTATTAACATATCTTCAGAACACTAGCATATGCAGAGGTTATAAAAATTCAACTGATAGTTGTTTTATTTACAAAATTCCAAGCATATAGAGCTTCTGGTTATCCAAATGTTTAGTGTAATGGGGAGAGTGCCAATGAAGTAGCCAACAAAAAGTGAAATAGCCCACAAAGAAAAACTTCAGTAGTGCTAGACAAAACTTTGAAATAAAAATCCTTTAACAATCTTTTATCTCTTTTTTCTTCACTGCTTTCCCTGATTATTTCCTCTCCATTTAATCTATTATAAAGCTTCAGCTTGTCTAATTATGAAATATCTACCACACATATAGAATCAATAATTAAATAAGATGATAGAAAGTTCATTAACTATTATTGTATTCAACACAAATACATGAGTTATTTTGTTAATACTAATAAAGCTCCCATTCTTTTATTACACTACCTAAAGTTAGTTTTAATAGAGAACAGCAATCCAATAAATTAAGGTATACTAAGGTATAATAATAATAGTTGAATTGACCATACCAAGTGAATATGCATTCCAAAACCAGAGAAATGAATCTCTAGTGATGAACATTCAAGCATTTATATAATGGGTATGATGGTGGGGTTTATCTAAAGAATAATAAATTTTGTAGTAGAAAATTTTTGCTCAGCTTCCAAAATCACATCTCAGTGGTTACCATCCAGTTTTTCTATGAATGAGGCTTCTTTGGGGGCAGGAGGGAGTTGGAATGGCAGCATTTGGATCGATCTGCAGTCACTTCTATATTGTTCAAACATAAATTGCAGGTAAAGAGGTGAGAAATTATGTGGCTGGAAAGGCAGGCAGTGTCTTTTGTCATGGATAAGAATATTTGATGCTAAAGAGTTTGAATTTTTATACTGAAAGAAATGGTGAACCCTTAAAGAAATTTAGCCAATGCTGTCACATATTCAAACATATGTCTTGTAGAGAATGCTTTAAGAGAGGCAACAGTAAACCAGTTAGGATAGATGTGACTTTGGCTATTGTCTAGAGAATAAATTGAAGTGGGAAAAAGTAGAAATAGAATTAATTGGGAGACCATTGAGCAAATCCAGGACAGAGATGTTGTGGGTTTAAACTAGTGTATTTACTATACAGAAGCAGATGAATCTCAAAGGTCAGGATAAGGAAGATCATAGCAATTTGAGAAACTGAAAGAAGTCTAGTAGAGCTGAATTGTGGAGTGCCAAATGGATTGTGTTGAGAGGTAGGACAGACAGATACATAAGGTAAGGCCATGCATGTCATATTAAGGAATTTGGATTTAGCCTAGGGGTCATGGAAGGCCATAGAAAAGTTTTAAGTAGGGGAGTAAAATGCCAGAGTAGAATTTGGAATGAGCTGGGTAAATGGATTGTTGAAAAATAGTTTAAACTAGCTGGAAGCCGAAGTACTCCAAATTTCCATAATTAAAATAATTATTTTGCATGTCCCTTGAACATTTTAGCAAAGTTGTTTCTTTTTTTCCACTTGACATGTCTAAATTGATGAGCTCCAACATTCCAAGCATATTCAGATTCTCACAGGAGATGAAAGGTAAGTACATAGTTAATTGCTGATTTTTATTCAGTGAAGATAAAACGAGGATATTGTCTCTTTTTTGTTTGTTTGTTTTATCTCAAGCAACAGTAGATTGGACTGGGTTTCATTATTAATATACACAGGATATCATCCATATAGAATAATGTTTAATGGTTCAAATCTCCATTTTTTAACCCTTATGCTTATAATTAACTACTTTTTACCTTTTGCTGCCAAGGGAACTAGATTTGATACAAACCAAATGAGATAGCAGGCCTATTCAAACTATTTTTTCCCATTAATGAAAAGGCTTTCAGATTGATATCCCTTATGTCAAAAGAAATGTTGTAGCCAGACTTTCTTTACCTGGAGGGATCCTTCCCCTTTTGTGCTGATGCTAATCAATGTTTCCTAAGGATCAATTTTTTCCATGCCCCAGCCAGGACTGACCAGACACCTGTTAATAGTAAACTAGCTTCTTTGCCTACCATGTAGCACCAAACTAGCTTTACATATCACCAAAACTTCAATTTTATTAGATGATGTGATTCAATTGCTTTACTGATGATGGTCCTTATCAAGACTGTTTGTCCCACTCTCTCTACCTGTGGCTTGTAGTCTTAGCATTAATAACTTATTAAGGTTCAAATTCCATGTAATATGAAAGTGACAAGCCCTTAAATTATTACCAACACATTATTACAAAATTAGTTTATCTATTTAATTTCTGGGCTCAAAGGAAATGGGATGGAAAGCAGAGATGTTCTAGTAGAAATAGGAAGGCAGAAAGGATTTACAGAAGGTATTGCTGCCAAGAAGAGCAAACGTATGAAACATGGCAGAAAGAGCAGAACAGAACTGTGCGTTTGTTTATGGACCCCAAAAGAGAGAGAGTTACTATCAATGGGGATTGGAAAGGCACAACAATCAGTTATCCACTTCTTAACATTGTTTTATGGATTGTGGCCATGCTACAGAAGTAATTTTAGATACAGTAAGAAATCTATCAAGAGAAATTCCTCCTGTATTCTGCAACCAGATGTTTTCTGGGGCTGTCTGGGGACTCTCATTAACCATATTCTTACCTCAGTGACAATGTCCAGTGCCACCTAGTTAGGATTATTTCTACCATTACCAGGTTTTCTCTTTGGCAACACTGACCAAGAAGGTTAAAAAAAGACTGATTTAGTTAATATCCAGCCAAATTTATTTTGTTTGATTTTCATTTTACTCTCAGAGCTTCCTATACCAACCCAGAGCAACCTGCCCGCAGATTTGCAGTCAGATTGAAATGCACTTACAGTTACATAGTCAGAGTCATCAAAGTCCCTCTTAGTCCCTCAGACAGGATGGTGTGATACAGGGGTTGATAGTAAAAGCTTTGAAGTCAGACACGCCTAGGTTAGGGTCTTGGTTCTGCAACTCACTAACTTTGTAATCTTGGCAAGTTATTTAACCTTTCTCAAGCTCCATTTCTTCATGCCTACCTTGTAAAGTTATTGTAAGAATTAAATGAGATGATGCACGTTAAATTTTTCACAGTGCTTGGGATATTGTAGTCACTCAGTAGGTGTTACTTATTGTCATTTTTATTTATATTGCTTATAATTTTAGCATCTCTATTGTAAACCAGGCGATTCTCTCTCTCTCTCTCTCTCTTTTCTTTTTTTCCAATCCCATCTTTTAAAAAATTTATTATAAAGATAAGGGGTAAAATTCAGGGTTAGGTATATAAACATTGATCATGCAGGTACCCGTGTTGATGAGGTAGGCTCCTCCCTCCCCTAGCTGTTTTCCTCAACTGCCAATCCAACCCCCCTCCCCTGACAGTTTTCCACTACTGTCAATCGCTTTCTTATAGCATGTCTGGAAAGAGATTGTCTAGGCTTCAGCATCACTGTCCTCCATTCCTCTCCTAAGGCTAAGTCTTTGAGGAGAAAGGAGAGTTAGTTTAGTCACCATTATAAATAGATAAATTTGGTTTCTTTCTTTTTATTTGCCCTAAGCTTGCCACCTTCAGTCTTGGCTGCACTGCACTGACCCCACAGGTATCCACAATCCTGACACTATCTTCAGTGGAGACTTGCCAATTGCAAAAATTGATCCATTGCCATAACCCTATTCCTCTTCAAGGTCATTCTCTCTATCTTCCTCTATCCAGGGAAAAGTTGCCACTGACAATCACATCTGAGCATTTAAAACCTTATCACCTCAGAGAAGCTATCTGCTATAATTCTTGTCTCCAGAGATTTTTTGTGAGGGCGAAATGCAAAGCAATTTATTTATAACTTCTGAGTGCCCAGACTCCTTCCTGGTTCTGGTGGGGTACTTTACTTCCAGGTTGTATTTTCAAGGCTGTTTCCTTAGTTGAATAATCCCAAGACTGGTCTTTTAAAAATGTATTGAACAGAGGATTTTTTTCTTTTGAATACTGTATGAACGGATTTCCTTTCCATCCCGTGTCTGCTCTTTCTACCTCTGGGGGTGCTGTGAGGGTTAGTTTACATTTTACAAAACTCTCTGAGCTCCTTGGATGAAAGAAATCACAGAGAATGAAAATATATGGAAAATAAATAAGTCATGCTAATTGGTTGCAACAGATCTCTAAGATGCCCCAAGACTCTGTTTCTTCAATCCAGCACAGTGGAGTGTTTATCATATATACAAATTCAGGAAATCTCCTTGGAGGGAAGCAAATAGAATAGAGAGTTCTAAAAAACAATATACAAAATCAGAGGGAAATGTCAAGGGAGTCAACCAATAGTCAAACAGTCAGCCATCCTGAGACTCAAAAGAAGCAAACTGGATTGTAGTGCAAGATGAGGCAAATGAGATTTTTAAAAGGGCAAATTTTGAACACTTGGGGAAACACCAGTAGGTATTATTCCTAAGCATAATGTGCCAAACACAGGCTAAATACTAGAGCCCCAGGGATCTCTGAATAATAGTATAGTTAGCGGGTGACACGTGGAAAACAAGGAGTAGATGTGAGAGAAAGTTAAGAGGTTCAAGTGGTTTGAGTCACTCTGAATAAAATGTTGAGTTTTATTTGTGAGCTAGTCTCCTGATATTTGGTTCCTAAGGGGCAGGACATATGTCTTTCCCTCAGTACCCAAGACTTCCACATTTACAATAATGATTCATTTTAGCTGTGATGTTTATACTCTAAGAGAATTATTGATATATGAGCAACATTTGTGTTCAACAGCCTTCTGTCTTTTCTCATGCACTCACTGCCCTCATTCCATCTCTAATTATCTTGATCATCCTGAGAAGTCTTCCCATCTTCAACACTTTCTTGTTTACCCTTATGTCCTCCACCCACTCAAACTTAGCTATCCACTGTCATGTTCACTTGAAGCCATTGTCTTTACTAAGTAGGTAGATCTATTTTCCTTCCCAGACCATACATTTGCATTTGATCCGTGCTCTTTAGTTACTAAAGTCAACGGACAGGCAGGTAGTTGAGATTCTAGGAGTTTTATTGGAGTCAGTAGAGGAGAGATTTTTTTGTAGGAGAAATAGAGGGTATTTTAACACTGGTCACCTAACATCCTCAGGTTATCTGGTGACTTTATGTAGTACTTACAGTTAGAGTAGACCTGACAATAAATAATATGTGTACACACATTACTGAGCTAACCTGACAGAACAGTGAGATAAATCTTAGCTTGGCTTTCTGGAGGGCAATGGCTATGGTCATAGCTCTGCATTGCTGCCAAGCCATTCCAGGCTTAGGGAAGAAAAGTTTGTAAGCTTTTTTCTTCAGAATTTAGATAAGCTTACTGTCTGATAGAACAGATGCAGGGAAAAAGGGGAGAAAAGTCTTTTAAGGAGAGAAAAAGTCTTTTAAGGAGAGAAAAACAAGTATTTTCTTAACATTTCATAATAGTCAAAATTTTTTCAGTTGTGGTAGCAGAAAGTAACTTGAACTAGGTTGATAGGCCTTTTTTGGTATGGACTTGGGGCAAATGAGTGTGGTTGCTGATAGGTGGAAATGAAATGATGTAAGACCGGCTTCCTAATGTTTATTGGAAACACAAAGAATTAATTATAAAACAACGAAATAGTAGATCAGAAATGGGAGAAGGTAAGGGAGAGAAACACAAGGGTTAATGTGGATGGAACATGACTTGGAGTATTGAGAAGTAATAATAGAGAATGGAAAGATATTGGGAATAGCTACTGTGTTGTGATGTCTAGGATTTTGAAGACAAGAGTGAATAAGGATGATTTTAAGGAAATTTTGTGATATATCAAATTTGGAATCTCTTTGTAGCATTTTCCAAGATACTTCAGTAAATATTTTATTAGTTTCCATTTATTTTTTCTATGTTATCCTTGCATTTCTTAACATGAAACACTAAGTTGAGATTAAGTTCTATGGTGACTTAGCTTTATGTAGGTTATGTAAAGATACATATTTGTCTCATGGACCCCAAGGGCAGTGTTATAGGCTGAATTGTATCTCCCCCTAAGATTCATACATTGAAGTTCTAACCCCCAGTACCTAAGAATGTGACAGTATTTGGAAGTCTTTAAAGAGATAATTTAAGTTAAATGAGGTTATTAGGATGTGTTTTCATCCAATATGATTGGTGTACAGATAAGAAGAGGAAATATAACCCAGACACACAGAAAGTAGACCAAAGATAGTCAGCTATATGCCTAGGACAAAGACTTCAAAAGAAACACTGTTGGCACTGTGATCTCAGTCTTCTAGCCTCTAGAACTGTAAAAAAATAGGTTTCTATTGTTTAAGCTAACTAGTCTGTAGTACTTTATTACGGCAGCTCCAGCAAACTAATTTAGGCAGAAAAGCATCTGGATCTCAAAAAGAGACTAGAATAAAAAACTAGAAACCCGCCATAAACCGAGGGAATACTGTTTGCTCATTTCTCTTTCTCTGCTTCATTTTTGTCATATAATGAAGACTACTTTCTTTGTTTCTGTGCCTATGCAGCAAAATATGGTTGCCTCACTACTCTTAAATTTAGAACCACATTAAAAAGATTAACTTGTCATTTCTGAATCCTGAATTTAAGTCTCCAGAGAAGAAAATTTGATCAGCTCAGCTTGGTTCATATATCTGTCCCTTACCGAACAGCTGTAACCCAGTGGGAGGAAAGTGGTGGCACATGGTGCAAACATGATCGTCAGAGGTCCATCCCTGAGGGCCTCTCTTATTACATTTTCTCATTATTTCTAGCTTTTCCATTGATCCTCAAGTGCAGCCGTGCTTTAAAGGGGAAATCTAAAGATATTTTATCTAGCATTTTAAAGTATTCTGTATGAGAAGGTGTAATTGCCAGAAATATATATTATAGAGTATATATTTGCAACATGTAGGCTAGATCAATTCCCAGATATATAATATATACAGCAGGATTGGCAGAGATCTTCATGTTTATGGTTGATGGACTGAAGCGGGTAATAGGAGGAGGACAAAAAAATGCTATCTGTAAATAAATGAAGAGCAATCATTTCACTGTAAAGATGTATCTATACCATTCATACAGTCTTGGATAAAAGACAGACAGCTGAGACATTTAGCCATTCAGCAGGTGGTTAAATAACACTCTGGCTATGGGGGAGGCATTGCATTTTTTCTCTAAATGGAAAGCAAAGTAAACATTTATTTTTAAGAATTTCAATTTCAAGTGAGACATTTGCATAGCGCCACTAGCATCTTAATCTTTTGAAAGACTTTTTATAAGTCATTTCAAGGACTCTAAAATAATGCTCCTTTTTATAGTTTGCTTGGCATTAAAAACAGAGCTGAATGTTGCCCTTCATGGTGCAGTATGAAAAAGGAACATAGATTTTCTTTCTCTCCCTGCTTTTAACAGCTCTTTGACTCTTAAAGCAGGAACTGTTTGAAGCTCAGACTGTGTGGTTGTGTTTGACCATGATAAACATAACATCATGCAAATATATACACACATATTTTACATATATATTACATATGTGTGCATACATACAAATTACTTGTCAATATATATTATACCGCAGGGCAACATAAAATGCATGACAGCACACTTAAATACCTTGGAATTTTTTTTTTTGTTGTTTAATGGAGAAAACACTGAGCAATAATGGTTACAATGAAATTTCTGATTTTCTCTCCAACTATACTGATCACGGGTATGTTTTCAATTCCTTTTCTTCTGGACTCATCAAAACAAGTTAAAAGTCCTTTGAGAATCATTTTAGATTTGTATTCTACCTCAGTTGTCAGGTGTCAGATCATTAAAACAGAGTCAGGAAATGTTTAATAGGTGTGGCTCACTGGTCGGTGGTACGACACTCCTGGGGCCAAGAAAAGCAGTAAGTGCAAATACACTTTGAAATGGAAGTTGAAGGATAGCTAAAAATTGGCACTAATTTTTACTGATATTCATTGGCCTTAACTACATCTTTTACTGAAAGGACCGTTTGACCTCATGCACTGAAAAATTTGAAGATAAATGATATCAAAGTACTTTTAGGTCTTGAGCACATTATTAAGATTTAATTGAAGGCTGAAAGCCTAACTTATCTTCTAGGTCGAATAAGCCATCTCTGGTGACTAGTAATGTATTTGTTTAATGCTTCTAATTTCATTTGCCAATTTTGCTTCATTAATTTATGTATTTTTAACATATTCATGACACATCTCTATAATAAATACTTACTGAGGGCCGATTGCATGCTGGCAGAATCCAG
Organism: Cephalopachus bancanus; assembly: GCA_027257055.1. Lineage (NCBI taxonomy): Eukaryota > Metazoa > Chordata > Mammalia > Primates > Tarsiidae > Cephalopachus > Cephalopachus bancanus. The sequence goes on along the minus strand of JAPVLO010000795.1, from coordinate 244,042 downwards.
TGGTCAGCAAGTGCCTTGGTTCTCCTTTCTTCCTGACACAATAGCTTCTTAGTATAAACTTTAGTTACAGTCCATATCTTTTTGTGGTAGAAACTAAATCTCTTGTAAAAGGAAAAGATGGAAAGTTTTAAACTTAAAATCTCTTCTCTCTTGGTCTCATTTTAGCTCTCTATCAGTATGGTTCAGGATCTGTTATGTCTCCCATAATAGGATAAGTTGATCAGAGGCCATCTCTGTCTGTGTACCCATCTCTGAAGGTGTCAATTTCCAGGACTAATTTATCAACCCTGAAAGTTCTTACTAAAAAATGACTATTATTTAACAAGCACAAGAGGAAAGGAGGCTGTGGGAGGAGACATACAGGCTATAGGAAAAGGGTTTTAGGGTCACTGACAGAGGCTAATTTCTTTCCATTAGTAGGTATAGCTACAAACTCTTAGGAAATAAATAGTGCATTCAATCAGAGATAGAAAGTCATTAATATGTCTGTCATCTACACTTCTTGGAAGTGTTACTGTAACCATAACATATACAGTGTTATACCAATCTATGTCTAATTTGAACTAGTACTAGCTTCATGAATTTTATTTATTTACTTTACTGGTATGCTAGGCACTGAACTATATATTAAAATTTCAAAAGTTAATCATTGCATTTTGTCTACCATTATGTAGTATATTATTTGCCTTTTAAAATAATTCTATGATATAGGGATTATTACTTTTATATTAAAGATAAGAAAATGAAGCATGAGAGGTTATATTATTTGAAAAGTCAAGGATCACATAGGAGAATAGATATTAGCTAGGATTATAATCTAGGCTACCTGACTCAAGAATTTATTTTTTGGCAAGCACTATGTTGGATGCTGAGAGTGTTAACAGTGAGCAACAAAAATAAGTTATCTATTCTCTTCAAGTTCACTGACTAGTGTGGAAGACATACATTTAACAAAAAAACCCCTAACAACTGGATGTGAAATTGCAAATGTGAAAATGCTTTAAAGGAGAGGCATATGGTCAATGAGATTTTATAATATGGATATTTGATGTATTCTAGGTAATTAAGAAATGTTTCCCTGAGCAACTGATGCTCAGATTAATTCATAGATTGAGTGGGTATTAGTTGTGTGTAAGAAGAAGGACAGATATTCCAAGGAGACAGAATGGTATGCACAAAGATACTCAGTTGGGAGGAAGAAAGGAGACTATGAAAGACCAAAATAAAATTAATATGACTAGAATAGAGAGGATGGCAAGGGGGCAATGAGCACATTGGTAGAGACAAGGTGATCCTAGAATATGTTGGGGAGGTAGTTCCAGGCTGGAACATAAAGGGCTTAGATTGGCTACATTGATGAGTCTGTTTGTATCATAATGACAATGGAAACCAAATAAAGAGTATAAGAATATTATATGAGATAACATGATTATATTTGTATTTTAAAATGATTACCCTGGCTGTGATATTGAAAAGATATGAGTATAGGCAAATTCATGTACATTGCTGAAGAAACAGTAGTATTTGTATAGACAAAAAAATGATGATGGTTTAGACCAAGCTAGAGGAAAGAAGTGTGCATATGTGAAAGATATTTAGGAAGTAGCACTGTTAAGTATTAGGGATGGATTGGATATGAGGAGTAAGGGAGAGGAATGTATGAAGGGTCAGGGAATATGATTAATTGTATGCTTTAAAAGCGTGATTTTTGAGCCAGTGATTTTTCTTTTTCATCGTGTTCACTCTTTTATATTTTCAAAAGTCTTAAAACTGGAGAGCTGAGAGAGACCTTAGAGAGTCATAAAAGTTGTTTCTATCCTGCTTCTTATATGACAGAGAGGTTATGGTTGCTCAAATCACATGGCTAATAAGTGACAGAATCAAGATTGGATCCAGATTCCCTGACCTCCATCCACAATGGTGGTTCATTCTAAAATGGAACATTCCTATGTTTATGGTTTATACCAGTTGGCATGAACAGTGTGGGGTTGTGAAAAGAGGCTTGTTTTGGATGTAATAGGTGATTGTAAGAGAATCTGAACAGAAGGAACAAATGGCAGAAATTTTTGCAAAATCTTAGAGTTGGTAGTCCAGGGTAAAGATGATTATGTTTGAAATATATCCTATTGTTGATGTACCTGATGATTTCACAGTACCCATACCTACAGTTGACTATTTCTATTTAATGGAATAAATGACGAACAAATTATTGCCAGACCTGCTATATCACTGTGTACAACTCTACAGTAGACTGCCACCAATAAATCTGAAATCAATGGAAATGGAACTTTTTTTATCCAAACCATTTTGACACCTTTAAACCAAAGAAAAAATATAATACATGTGCTATGCTTATTTTTATAACTTAATGTCTTTATCATTTTTAATTCCCCAAGTAGGATCTTGGAGACAAATAATTCACCGTTCACTATGTTGCAGCTGTGGCAGGCCTTTGCTGATCTGTTTAGAAATCTTGACCTTTATTTGGTTGATTTTAATGGAAAATGAAAATGTGTTCATTTTAGTGGAAGTAGGAATTAGAGGGTTGAAAGAATGGAGGACTTTTAAAATAAGATTGTTTTTACCCCTAGAAAATCTCTTTCCATGATAAACATCAAAAGTGTGATGTTCAAGAAAGTGGTGATGGAAGCATATGTGCTTATGCTAGTTCAAAATGAATTTCATTATTCTGTTCTAATTTTTCTAAAATAAAATGTTACAGCCCTTCTTTCCTTTCCTCTTCCCTTCCATCCCTCACATTTCCTTCTATTTCCTTTTCTTCATTTCCCTTCTTCCTGAAGTATTTAGCCCTAAATTCACTAGGTGGGGCACAGCAATACAGATGTCTGAGCCTGACTGGATGGGGTGGGGCTGTGGCGATGAAGAGGAAGATGTGGGAACCTAGAGGGGTAAAGAGGGTATCTGCATGGGGGGATGTGACAGCCTGAGAAGGATGAAGAAGGCATCCCCACGAAGAAGTTTCCCAGTGTGTGGTGTCAGAGTTTGAGTAGATTGAAGAGAGCATCCATCCATAGAGGCAACCCGTATAGGGTGGCATAATTTGATTGGTGTAAGATAGAAATCCACACAGGATTGATGGCCAAGTTCGTGGTGTCAAAGTATAGCTAGAATAAAGAAGATGTTTACATATGGGTCTGTGGTGATAGCCCAATACAGAGTCCAAATGGGATGAGATTGAAATTGAATCGGGCTGAAAAGAATGATTGAATGGAGGAGGGTAGAGCAATGGTAATGGAGGATTGGTCACATACAGGGGAATTGATCAAATAAGTTAATAATATTAAGTATAATGGAAGCCAGTTTCTTCTTCTTCTTTGTTTTTTTTTTGAGTTACAGTCTCACTCTGTCGCACAGACTGGAGTGCAGTGGCCGCTCCGGCCACCGCAGACTCGACCTGCAGGGCTCTGGCTATCCTTCCACCTCAGCCTTCCAAGTAGCTGGAACTATAGGCGCATGCTACCACACCCGGCTAATTTTTTTGATTTATTGTAGAAATGAGATCTTGCCAAGTTGCCCAGGCGGGTCTCGGACCCTCGGGCTCAGGTAATTTACTGACCTCGGCTTCCCAAGGGGCAGGATTACAGGCTGAGTCACCGAGCCCGGCCGCCAGTTTCTTCTTATTGGAGAAGGGAGTGACACAAATGAAAACGAAGAAAGCTACAATAAGCACTGTGATATTGGATTGGAACTTGAGTTCTCAGTGTGAATTCATGGTTTCAATGTACACAGATACACAGTAGATGTGTGTTTGTGTGTGTGTGTGTGTGTGTGTGTGTGTGTGTGTGTCTGAACATGAATGGAAGCGTGCATACATGCATGCATGCATATTTTGTCCACTGAAAGTGCCTGGAAACATTGAAAACTTGATGTTAATGAGCACTGGCCAGAGCCTGGTTTCTTCTAAATGAAATTCTTTATTAAAAGGAACCAGAATTTATTAGGGAAATCACTGATTCCAGGACTGGGGCAAGGGAAGTACAAGATAAATCTCGAATGCCTCATTTTGTCAGAAAGCAATGAAATTCTCAAGTGATGCTGAGAAATCTCAAAAGCATATTGAAGATGACTTCAATGGGACACCACTGGTTGAATCAGGAACAATTCGAGCATAAAAATAAATAATGAAAAATAACAGATTATAATCCATTGAATAAGGTATATAAACATACATCTATGCTAACACATATTAATTAATAAATTGAACATATGATGAAGACCATAATATATACATAGATTCAAAATACCTCACTACAAAATATTCATTACTTACAAAAAATTAAAAAGGATAGCCTTATAGAAGAGAAGCATGGAAGCCATCACCTTAATAGAATGATCAATGTGAACACCATCTGCAATGCAACAGAAAGAAATTGTGTGGGATCTGATAGGATGCAATGAGAAGAATGCAGAATTGCCTTTGTGATATTCCTGTCAAAGATACATAACCAGAACTTAATAATGAGGCTACAGTAGATAAACCAAAACTGCGGTGCAGTATACAAAATAAACAGTCCTATAACCTTTAAAATTATAAAGGTCATATACATGGAGGAGCTACTATAAATCTTACTGAAAGTATTCTAGGCAATCGAGAATGTTATAATTCTCCCCAACCCATTTTATGAAGCTAACATTGTACTGAGACACAAACCTGGTAAAGAACCAACAAGGAAAGAGAATTACAGACCAATCTCCTTGATGAACATAGACACAAAAATTCTCAACAAGACTCTAGCAAACTGGATCCAACAAAATACCTCAAGGATCATCCTCCATGACCAGGTGGGCTTCATTCCTGGGATGTGGGACTGGTGTAACATTCTCAAGACCATAAGCTTAATTCAGCATATTAACAGATATAAAAGCCAAAACCAGATGATTTTATCCTTAGATGGAGAAAAAGCATTTGACAAATTCCAGCATCCCTTTTGATAAAAACCTTTGAGCACCTGGGCATAGAAGGAACTTTTCTCAAAACAGAAAGTGACATCTATGATAAACCCACAGTCAACATTTTGCTCAATGGGAAGAAGTTGGAGGCATTCCCCTTAAGAACAGGAACAACACCCCTCCTGTTCAACATGGCACTAGAAGTCCTTGCCAGAGCAATCAGGCAAGAGAAGGAAATCAGGAGATCAGGAAATCAGGAAATCTAAATAGGAAAAGAGGAAATTAAACTATCTCTTGGCTAACAATGTGATTCTATACCTTGGAAACCCTAGAAGGTCTGTCAAAAGCTTCCTCATGTTGATTAAAAACTTTGGTAAATTCTCAGGGTGCAAAATCAACGTGCAAAAGACAGCTGCATTTCTATACACCAGCAATAAGCAGGTGGAGAACCAAATAAAAATCACAATCACATTCACAATAGCTACACACAAAAAAAATAAAATACCTTGACATCCACCTAACCAGAGAAGTGAAAGACCTTTACAACAAGAACTATAAAACACTGCTCAAATAAATCGAGGATGACACAAACAAATGGAAAAACACTTCATGCTCATGGATTGGAAAAAGTCAATATTGTCAAGATGCCCATCCTATCCAAGGCAATCTACAGATGCAATGCAATACCCATCAAATTACCAATATCTTTTTTCTCAGAACTGAAAATGACAATAAAGAAATTCATATGGAAACAAAAAAAAAAAAAGCATGGATAGCCAAAATAATCCTCAGTGAGAGGAACAGAGTTTAAACTTTATTACAAGACTATAGTAACCAAAACAGCCTGGTATTGATACAAGAATAGGCACATAGACCAGTGGAACAGGACAGAAATTCCGGAAGCTAAACATGGTCTCTCAGCCAACTCATCTTTAACAAAGCTGCCAATAACAATCAATGAGGAAAGGAGACCATATTTAGCAAATAGTCCTGGCAAAACTGACTGACCACATGCAGAAGAGTAAAACTGGACCCTTATCTATCACCATATACAAAAATCAACTCAAAATACATCAAAGACCTGAACGTAAAACCTCAAACTATAGAAATCCTAGAAGAAAACATAAGGAACACTGTTATGTACATCAGAGTTGGCAACAAATTCTTGATCAAGTCCCCAAACGTGAATGCCATAAAAGCTTAGATAGACAAGTGGGACCTCATTAAACTGAAAAGATTTTGCACAGTAAAAGAAGCCATCAAGAGAGTAAAGAGATGACCCATGGAATGGGAAAAAAATATCTGCAAATTATGCATCTGACTAAAGCCTAACATCCAGGATCTACAAGGAACCCAAATGAAGAGACAGGAGAAAAAACAAACAACTCCACTGAAGAATGGGAAAAGAACATGAACAGACACTTCTCAAACGACAACTTACAAACAACTAACAGACACATGAAAAAATGTTCAGCCTTACTGATCATCCGAGAAATGGGAATTAAAACTACAATGAGATGCCACCTAACTCTGGTAAAGATGGCTATCATTAATAAGTCAAGCCGGGCTCGGTGGCTCAGCCTGTAATCCCGCGCCTTTGGGAGGCTGAGGTGAGTGGATTGCCTGAGCCCGCGGGTTCGGGACCTGCCTGGGCAGCGAGACCTCATCTCTACAATAAATCAAAAAATCAGCCGGGCGTGGTAGCGCGCGCCTGTAATTCCGGCTCCTCGGAAAGCTGAGGCGGAAGGATCGCCGGAGCCCAGCAGGTCAAGGCTGCGGTGGCCGGGAGCGGCCACTGCACTCCAGTCTGGGCGACAGAGTGAGACTCCAACTCAAAAAAAAAAAAAAAAAAAAAAAAGTCAAAAAACAATGAATGCTTGCATGAGTGTGGAGAAAAGGGCACACTTCTACACCTTTGTTGGGAGTGCAAGCTTGTTCAACCTCAATGGAAAGCAGTATAGTGATTCATAAAAGAACTAAAAGTTGACCTTCCATAGGATCCAGCATTCACTCTCTTGGGAATATACCCAGAGGAACATAAGTTGTTCTACAAAAATTTATGCCTGCACACACGTTTATAGCTGTACTATTCACAATAGTGAAAATACAGAACCAACCCTATTGCCCATCAAAAGTGAACTGGATAGAAGAAATGTGGCACATACACACAATGGAGTGAGTGTTATGCAGCCATAAAGAAGAACAAACTCATGGACTTTGTAGCAAATTGAATGGAATTGGATACCATTATACTACATGATTCATCAAAGAAACAAAGAACTGTTCTCGCTCAGAAGTGGACCCTAAACAATAGTCACATTAGCCCAAGGGGGGGGGGGGGTCAGCAGTCACTGCACACTGCTAGGGAATGTGACAACACAAAGTGACCTGGTCCACTATTGGGGGGTGTGAGGGTCAGTTAGAAGCCCAAACTTCACCTGCATGCTGCCTACTTATGTAGTCAATTCTCACTTTTACCTGACATCTCTATAACAAAATAAAATTTTTTTAGAAAGTACAAAGATCATGAAAATAAAGTTTGAGATACCATTTCAATAAAGGAAATTGAAGTAATATGATAACAAAATGTGATGCACGATTGTGAACTGGATCCTTTTTCAATAAAAGACATTATTGGTATTACCAGGGAGACTTGAATGTGGTCTGAAAAATTGATGGTGGTGGTGTAGCAATGCCAAGTTTCTGGTTTTTATGGTTGTGAGTATACAGGAGAGTGCCCTTTATGGTAGAAAGTACACAGTAAAATATTCAGGGTTGATAAGGATTCATGTTTTATCTTTTTTCAGGATAAAAAAGGTATTTGGCTTATAACCTTATACTTGAGAATTTTCTGTAAGTTTGGCATTATGTGTCTATATGTGTGTATAAAAGGAAGTTGATATAGTGCTCGAGAAAATGGGCTTTGAAATTCAGACAAACCTGGATCTAATTCTTCGTTTTACCATTTAATTCCTATGCAGAACTGAATCAGTTATTTAACTACGAGTTCCCTGTCCTCTGAAATGTGAGGATAATAACAGTCATTTTCTCATTGGGCCTTTGTTATATTTAAGTGTAAATGACATCATCATCATTATAATTCTTCCTGTTACTGTGAACTTGTTATATGTGTTGAATTTTGTGGAGTCCTTGTCAACTACCCATGATGAAAAATATTCAAATTTTTTTATCTATTTAATACTTTTAGAAAATACAATAACATTGAATTACCAAAAATGAATTAAGAAAAGGATGCCAGTGGTTGGTTCTCCTCATGTGACTACATGCTAGTGAAAAATTTCTTGGAATCCAGGAATTGTTATTTGAACTTGACTTCCACATTGTTAAAAGGCATAGTTTGTAAAGTAAAATTGCATTTTGAAAAATTCAGAACTTCCAGGCAAGATGGCAATGGAACATGTCGGACTTTGAGAATCTCTGCAAAAGTTAGTGTCCATAAAGACTCTCTGCATGAGTTGTGTATGCCGGTGGGTGAGTGGTGGGTGAGTGAAAGTCCATCTGGGGGTCTGAGGGGATACTCGGGTTCAGGCACCTGGGTCTCTCCTGCAGAGGAGACTGCAGCCCTCCACCACCCTGAGATTGGAGACCTGGGAGTGCAGGATCATTTGACATTCTCGGGGTTCTCTTGAGAGGAGGCAGCATAGAACAGCCACCCCTCAGCACTGACATCCAGCCCATGCCATCACCTGCAGTAGCAGACCTGGCACGAGAAGCGAGGTGGTGGAAATCTGGAATAAAGGTTCAATGATGGTGATGGGAAACCAATGGGCACCATCTTCTCAGTCCCAGACTGGGCAGAGACTTGCATTGCCCTGCCCAGATCCACCCAGCCTCCATCTTAGGATCCAGAGGCTATTATCAGAGTCGGAGAGGCAGGTGTCCTTCCCCCTCGCTGGAACAGGCACAGACATGTAAGATCTGAGTGGGAAACTAGATAACAGCAGCAGTGAGTAGGGTAAGTGTGGATCTGATCCATCCTCCTCCCACAGTAGCCTGTGGGGCATCTGACCCACGCTGAGAGCAACTCTATAAGCCTATGCTGAGAATGGAGAGGAGGGACTGGAGACCAGAGCTGCTCCCTAAGGCAGAGGCCTGAGAGGAACCTGGACTCACAGAAACTGCCAGAAAATGAGTGTATTTTTTTTCTTGTTTGTTTTTTGTTTCAGTTTTAGCTGTTTTTTCTTTTTTCATTCTTTCTGTTTTTGTTTACATTTTGTACTTGCTTTGTTTCTGTTATTTTAATTTCTTTAGATTTTCTGTTTATGTATGGGTACTTTTTTAGGGAGAGTACACTAACAGGGTTTTTGTTTGTTTGTATGATTGTCTGTATGTTTTAATCTATTTTGTTTTTCTGTGTTTGTTTGTCTCTCTGTTTATTTGTTAGTTGGTACACCTGTCTTTTTTCCCTCTTCTCTCTCTCAGCCTCCCTTTCATTTCCCTCTTTCCTTTTTCCATTGTTTTCCATTTTCTTATTTCATTTTGCTTTCAGGGGGCAGACACTCCCACTGCATGGACAGACTGTAAGGCAGTGGGAAGTGGGTATCAGGGAGCCCACACACCTGTCAGCAAATACTGTGATATGCAGATAGCTTCTGAATCACAGCTCCCCTCCCAATGAAATCTCAAAACTGCAAAAAAGCACAGGCTTTCAACCCTAGTCCAGCTTCAGAGTTGAACAAAACCAGAGGATCTACATAAGAAAGACTAGGAGACTAAGCAAACAGAAATAAAAGCTATCATCCCATCACCAAACAACAGAATTAAAGAAGAGGTAAAAAAAAGATGGTAGGAAAACCTACACAAATGAAGAATAACCAAAGGAAGAATATGAGTGTCACACAGACCCTGGGAGTTCAGTCACTGAGAATACAGACTCTGGAACTCAAACAATAATGAGCCCTCAGAATGACTGGTGTCAAACCACAAACCTGGATATCAAGATATTAATACAGATAATAAAAAGAAATGAGGAGAGATAAGAAGAAAGAATTAAGTAGTTGATAACTGAGATAATAGCAATAAAGAATACAGTAAATGAAATGGAAAGCAAACTGATAAGCATGGAAAGCAGAATTAACCAAGCAGAAGAAAAAAATCTCAGAGCTTGAGGACCAAATATGGAACTAACTCAAACTGTTAAAAACATAGAAAAGAAGTTAAAGAGACAGAACAAAACTTCCAAGAGATAAACAATTATTTCAAGAGGCTGAAACTAAGATTAATTGGAATCCCTGAAGCAGATATAGAGACAGAGATAACCATGGAAAAAACATTCCATGAAATTATCCAAGAAAATTTTCCTCATCTCATTAGTGATGTGACCATTCAAACACAAGAGATTCAGAGAAGCACTGTAAGACAACAAATCAGAAGAACAACTCCCAGACACATAGTAATTTGCCTACACAGAGTAGGTATCAAAGAAAAAATCCTAAAGGCAGCAAAAGAGAAAGGTCAGACTACCTACTGGGGAAGACCAATTAGAATGGCAGCAGACTTATCTACAGAAAAACTTCAGGCTAGGAGAGCTTGGGCCCAATCTTCAAAGTTCTCAAAGATAAACAATTTCAACCAAGAATTAACTACCCAGCTAGGCTAAGCTTCATCAGTGATGGAGAATTAAAATCCTTCCCAGCCAGGCTCGGTGGCTCAGCCTGTAATCCCGCGCCTTTGGGAGGCTGAGGTGAGTGGATTGCCTGAGCCCGCGGGTTCGAGACCCGCCTGGGCAGCGAGACCTCATCTCTACAAAAAAAAAAAAATCAGCCGGGCGTGGTAGCACATGCCTGTAATTCCGGCTACTTGGAAGGCTGAGGCGGAAGGATCACCGGAGCCCAGCAGGTCGAGGCTGCGGTGGCCGGGAGCGGCCACTGCACTCCAGTCTGGGTGACAGAGTGAGACTCCAACTCAAAACAAACAAACAAACAAACAAACAACAACAAAAAAATCCTTCCCAGACATTCAATCCCTAAGACCTTACACTGCCTCTGGACCAGCTTTACAAGAAACAATTAAGAAAGTATTAAACACAGGAGAAAGGAAAACAGCAACAACAACAATGCCCTTGACAAGAATGAAGTAAATGATTGAAAACACTCATGAATCAAAACAAAAATCAAAAGAAAGACAGCAAACAAACAACCAAACAGCAGCAACAACAACAAACTCCATAAGAACCTCATGATAGGAATAAACTCTTATATCTCAATAATTATCCTGAATGTGAATGAACTAAATGCACCACTGAAAAAAGACCTATAATGGCACATTGGATAAAATATTATGAGGCTACAATATATTGTCTCCAAGAGACTCATCTCATGATAAATGACACTCACAGACTCAAAGTAAGAGGATGAGAAACAAAATTTCAGGCAAACGCAACACAAAAGAAGCAGGAGTCATAATTTTAATATCTGACAAAATACCCTTTAAACTATCAAAAATTTAAAAAGATATGAAGATCACTATATAATGATAAAAGGTTCAATCCATTAGCAAGAAATATCCATTCTAAACATATATGCACTCAACATAGGAGCACCAACTTTCATAAAGCATCATCTAGGTAAACTTAACAAAGATATTGACTCTATCATTGTCACAGATGGGGACTTAAACACCCCAGTAACAACCCTAGATAGATCAAAACAAAAATTCAACAAGGGGATCCGTAACCTCAACGTGACGCTTGACCAAATGGACTTGATTGATATCTACAGACACTCCACCCAACAACCATGGAATATACATTCTACTCATCACCATGTGAAATGCAGAACCCCTACCTATCACCATACACAAAAATTCACTCTAAATGAATCAAATAACTTAATGTAAAACTTCAAGCTATAAGAACCTCAGAAAATGCAGGAGACACCTTTATGGAAATTGTAACTGGCAACCAATTCCTGATCAATTCCTAAGTGCCCAGGTCATAAGAGCCAAGATAGACAACTGGGAACTCATCAAATTGATATGCTTCTGCAAAGGCAAATAAACCATTAAGAGAGAAGGGAGACAGCCCACAGACTGGGAAAAAATACGTGCCAAATTTATGTCTCACAAAGGCCTAACATCTAGGATCTACAAAGATCTCAAACATTCCAAAAAGAAAAAAAACTAACAGTCCCATCACAAAGTGGGCAAAATATATGAATTGACAGTTCTCAAAAGAAGACATATGAGCAGTCAACAGATACATGAAAAAATGCTCAGCCTCACTAGTCATCAAAGAAATGCAAATTAAATTACACTGAGCTACCACCTAACTCTACTGAGGTTGGCCATCATCAATAACTCAAAAAACAACAGATGCTGGAAAGGATGCAGCAAAAAGGAAATACTTCTACACTGTTGGTGGGAGTGTAAACTAGTACATCCTCTGTGAAAAACAGTGTGGCAATTTCTAAAAGATCTAAAAATCAACCTTCCATACTACTCTGCAATCCCCTACTGTAAATATACTGGAGGAACTCAAATCACTCTATGAAAAAGATACCTACACACCCATGTTTATTGCAACATTGTTCACAATAGCAAAAACATGGAACCAGCTGTGCTGCCCATCGAAAGAGGACTGGATTAAAAAAATGTGGTACATATAAATAATAAAATAATATACAGCCATAAAGGAGGACACAATTATAAACTTCATAGCAACTTGGATGAGCTTAGAGTCTATAATACTGAATGATCTATCACAGAAACAAAGAACTGAGTATCACATTTTCTCACTCATAAGTGGACCTTGAACAATTATTGTAATACTATAAGAAAAGGATTGTCAGTAGTGGGAAATTGCCAGAGTGGAGACGGGGCGGGATTGGCAGTAGTGGGATTCTGCCAGGGGGTGGGGGAACACATCTCATCAACAAGGATACCTGCATAATGAACATTTGTACACTTCACCCCGAATTGTATCCCACATCTTTAAAATAAATAATTAAGAAAATAAAGAAAAGGATACGAACCGGACTCAGTGGGTTACACCTATAATTCCATCGACTTGGGTGACTGAGACAGGAGGATCGCTTGCGCCCAGGAATTTCAGGCCAGCCTGGCTAACAAACAAGACCAAGTGTCTAAATAATAATAATAATAATAATAATAATAATAATAAACAACTTAGCCAGGTGTAATGGTGCATGTCATTCCCAGTGACTTGGGAAGCTTGGGGAGGAAGTACCAATTAAGCCCAGGAATTTGAGGCTGTGGTGAGTCGTGGTTATATCACTGCCTTCCAGCTTGGTTCACACAGTGAGACTCTAATGTAAACTTTTTTAATAGAAAATGACAACTTATATTTTTGTTAGATTCAAAATATATGATATAACATTTTAATAAATATGAAAGCAAGCATTATAGGAGAAAAATGAGCTACAAAAACTATATGCTAGTCATTGAAAGTGTAAGTACGCAACTAATGATCACATGAGTGAAAAGTGATATCCCATATTAGATGCCTATATGCCCACTTTAAAAGATACTATGTGTATCAACATCTATAGTTTTTAACGTGATAATTGAGCCTGCTTCTAGCTAATGACTTTACATAAGCTAGGCTGGATTGATGACAATGCTACTCACAAGAAATAATGCATATGTAACTCATCTCCGTTTTGTTTTAATAAAACTTATTCTAATAAATGCATTTCATAAGTATGTTGACAGAAACAAAAATTTTAAAGTAATTTTAGCAAGTTCAATTTATTCATTATTAACTTTTATGGTAAATGAAATGAATGACGCTGTAACTTCAAAATTCATCTTCAAGTGTTTATTGATAACCAGGTCCAAACATTTAACCTGCAAAATGATCAGGTTTCATATTTTATACACGTTTGAGCTCTAGTTGGCAACTAATCTTAAAATCTCAAATGTTGTAATGTGATTCTACCATACATAACTACCACACAGCTTGCATCAATTGTGACTCATCATGTGAATTCAGGAACATCTGAATTCAATGAGATAAGCACATTTTTAGATATGGTGGCAATGTCAATGTGACTATAGAAGTTATGGACTAGTAGCAGGCAGTTCACTGGCTGACACTGGTTCAAAAACCATGCTGAGAAGTATGGGTTAAGTGCTTCTGATGGATTAACTCAAGAAATAATGTATGTAAAACTCTCAGCACAATGAGAGATACATAAGAAGTACTCAATAAAGATAGCTATTATTCATGTTAATATTAACATTATTTAAAATGTTGGCCTCCAAGCTTGAAAAGTTTTGTTCAATGAGGAAAACAATTTAACTTTCAGTAGCTAAGATGCATGCAGCTTTATATAAAAATATGACTCACAGACCCTGCAAACAGGAAATGTCCTCTCTATTATTTATTCAAAAGGAGATGCTTGTCATGCAAAAAGACAAGTAAAAGCTCACTTCATTAGCAACACTTATCTGGCCATATAGTCTTTACATAGTTTTGGTGCAGAATCCATTCATAAAATACCTCTGTATGTCCTATCACAGACCATTCTGTTGTTAGCCAAAGCACCAATAAAGAGTAACCAAGGTTTAAGTAGTCTACTCAGGCTATTGACTACTCAGTTTCTTTTTTTTTAATACATATTTTTTATCTTAAAATTGTGGGGTACAGTTAAGGATTAGGTATACAAATACGCATTGTGCAGGTACCCTTGTGGATGAGGTGTGCCCCCCCATCCCCAGGCAGATATTGACTACTGTTAATCCCACCTCCCTTCCCCTCCCTGCAACCCCCATAGTTTCCTGCCACTGTCAATCCTTTTCTTATAGTATTATGATAATTGTTCTTAATTTCTAGGGAGTGTACCAAATTTCAGTTAAGTCAGGGAGTTCCTGACACTCACCTTTACATTTCCTGCCTTTACTAAAGATATTTAAACTAGGGGAGCTGATATTTTGAAATTGCATAATGGCTGCATGGAAGATTCCATGAGCTTACAAAATTGCCTGATGTAAATTTTCCAGATAGTAGATTGGACAAATGTACTTGATTCTAGGTCATTAGTCAGAATTTGGAGACCCTCTGGCAACTGCTTTTCCCTTATTTCCTTGACATGGTTTGACTTCAATGAGTGACTTTTATAGATCAGATCACCTCATTGGTCGTAGAGCAAATGTGGTATATTTTTCCCTTATGATGCTTCACCTTGCTATGGGCAACCAAATTTGGCCTCACAATCATCAATAAAGTATAATTCAGATAGAATAATTTAGTAATAAAAGACAACACAACAGACATATATTGGGACCAGTAGAACAATAGAGAATGAATCTCTTGGCTAAGAAATTTCCAGGGGGATCTAACCTCTTTCTGTCCTATTACAAAATGACCTCAGACTACATTTATGGGCCTAAGATACTTAAAGGTATCTATTCTCTTTTGTCTTGTATGTTTACTATATTTTTGTTGTTGGTGGTGTTTATAGAATTGCTCTGTTCCTGTTTAGAATGTGCATGCACATTTTCTGTATACAGTTGCTCTTTTTTGTGGTTCAGTTGTTTTAGTTATGCATTTATTTTCAAGGACATTTTTTTACCATGGGTCTTATTTCTTGTTCAATTGTCACTCTGTTGTTCCTTTTATGTTGCATGGCACCGCAGACTTAAAGCATTAGAAAAGCAAAAAGCTAACTTCCCAACCCAAGATGGCACAACTTTATAGTTGGCCCATCTTTTTGAAACATTTCTGAAAAACACCCAGAATGGATAAAGAATGAAAAGTGGCAAATGGCCTCCTAATCACTGTCTTCCGTTAACTTGAACTATCCACTGAGCCCTGTAAAATACTTCTAGCAATAAATACTACAGCTAAATTTCATTGTAAGAGAAATAAAAGAGATGACTAAGTAATTCACAGCTCAATTTTGACTTCTAAAAAACTAAAAAATGACAATCTTTAGATTTGGCAATTTTTTCATGGTTAGGAATAATTCCAGTCTTTCCCAAATTTTTGGAAAAAAAATTATAGTAATCAAATAATGTAACATTTTAAAAACAACTCAAATTTGGTTGAATTTGATAAGCAACATCTTTGTATTTTCTTATATTTAAACAGAATCTCCTGGGTAATACTGAAAGAAAAATGAGTTAACTTGGACTTTGTTGAAATTAATTGAAAATCACAGTTTCCAGATGAGTCTCACAAAAAAAACCTATCACATTACAATTACATTACTGTTTTCCTCAAATTTATAATATCTTGATGTTTCTATAATATAATATAATAATGGTTTAATTACCAATTATGCTGATTTCACTATTCTCTATTCAAAAGGAAATCATTATATATGTATGTACATATATAAGTACTATATATGTGTTTCATATACCTACTTTTATTAAATATTATTATGAATCACATCTTGATAAATGTAATTATTTTGTTGTTTTCTGTTAAGCATAGTTTCTAGTCCTTAATACATTAGTTTCTGAAGGATATATAATTCTTGCTTATAATGTAGGCCATGCAATTAATATTCATTCCTTAAGTTAGGAGATGTGTTTAAATCATCCTTAAAGAGTTCTTCACTAACCGTTCAATATACCGGGAGACTCCCCAAAACCCAAATTTATTTATTTTAAAAAATTGTGTATTTATTCTTACATGTCTAAACTTCAATCACCTTCAAAGTGCTCTCTGTTTAATGCAATAAACCTATAAGAAAGTTTTCCCACTGCTTAAAACAGTTCTTGAACTCATCAATTTTTATGCCTTTAGTGCTTCTGCCTCTTTTTTTGTTTCGCTTCTTCCAACTTGGCAAAACGTTTCCCTTTGAAGTCTATTTTTATTGGGAAAACAAACAAAAAATGTTGCTAGGAGCAAGATTGGGTGAATAGGGAGGATAGGGCATTGGGGGTCATACCGTTATTATAAATTTCAACGCTCAGCACATTGTGGGCTGGTCTGCTCCTAAGTCATTCATTATGAAATGGGCAAACGTTTGGAAAGAATCTGCAAAAAACACAAATTTACTGGAGTTGAGCATAGCCTCTCACAACAACACTAGCTGGTACAATGATGTAGATGGGTTTCTAGAACACTTACCTGGTGCGGGAATTCTGTACTACAAAGGGGCCCACATTCCAAAAAATAATTTCTGGGACTTTTTGCATCCTCCTTCATAAAGGGAGTCCCATTCCTTTCTTCCATTATTCAGATTTGACTCTTGTTTATTTATTTCATGACACATCATAATTTCATTTGTTATTATTATTTTATTCCATTTTATTTTAAAGAGCTGGGATGCAATTCAGGATTAGGTATACAAATGTTCATTATGCAGGTACCCTTGTTGATGAGGTGTGCCCCTCCCTCCCCTGGCAGTTTCCTTCAACTGCCGATACCAAGTCCACTCCCCTGGCAGTTTCCCACTATCGCCAATGCCCTTATCACAGTATTATGATAATTGTTCAAGGTTCGCTTATGAGAGAATTGATGGTACTCTGTTCTTTGTTCCTGTGATAGATCACTGAGTATGATAGACTCTAAATCCATCCAAGTTGCTGCGAAGCCCATGTTTGTCCTTCCTTATGGCTGCATAATAGTCCATTGTGTATATGTACCACATTGTTTTTATTCAGTCCAGCTTCAATGGGCAGCATGGTTGGTTCCATGTTTTTGCTATTATGAATAGAGTTGCAACAAACATGCATGTGCAGGTATCTTTTTTGTAGAATGATTTGAGTTTCTCTGGGTGTATTCCAAATAGGGGGATTGCTGGGTCATATGGTCAATTTCTAGTTCTTTCAGAAATTGCCACACTGTCTTCCAAAGAGATTGCACTAGTTTGCATTCCCACCAGCAGTATAGAAGCATGCCTTTTTCTCCACATCCTCACCAGCATCCATTGTTGTTTGTTTTATTAATGATGGCCATTTTTACTGGGGTTATGTGGTATCTCAATGTGGTTTTGATTTGCATTTCTCTGATGATTAGTGAGGCTGAGCACTTTTTAAAAGCTGCCCATATGTCTTCTTTTAAGAAGTGTCTATTCATATCTTTAGCCCACTTTTTAATGGAGCTGTTTGTTTTTTTCTTTTCAGCATGTTTGAGTTCTTTGTAGATCCTAGATGTTAGGTCTTTGTCAGATATACGGTTGGAAAATACTTTTTCCCATTCTGTAGTCTGCCTCCCTGCTTTCTTGATGGTTTCTTTTGCTTTGCAGAATCTTGTCAAATGGTAAGGTCCCACTTATCCATTTTATTTCTTATGGTATGGGCACTTAGGGTCGAGATCAAGAATTGGTTGCCAATTACCATTTCCATAAGAATGTCTCCTGCATTTTCTAAGATTCTTATAGTTTGATGTTTTACATTTAGGTCTTTGATCCATTTAGATTAATTTTTTATGGTGATAGGTAGGAGTCCTGTTTCAATCTTCTGCATGTGATCAGCCAGTTTTCCCAGCACCATTTACTGAATAGGTTCTCCTCTCCCCAGTGGTTGTTGTTGGAGGCTTTGTCAAAGATGAGTTGGTTGAGGAATTGAGGCTTTGCTTCTGGAATCTCTATCCTGTTCCATTGGTCTGTATGGCTGTTCTTGTACCAATACCAGGCTGTTTTGATTACTGTAGCCTTATAGTAAAGTTTGAAGTCTGGCAGAGTGATACCTCCTGCATTGTTTATTTTGTTAAGGATTATTTTGGCTATTCATGGTCGTTTATGTTTCCATATGAATTTCTGTATTGTCATTTCCAGGTCTGAGAAGAACGATATTGGTAATTTAATGGATATTGCATTTAATCTGTAGATTGTCTTTCGTAGGATCGCATCTTAGCAATGTTGATTCTTCCTATCCATGAGCATGGAATATTTTCCATTTGTTTGTGTCTTCTTGGATTTCTTTGAGCAGTGTTTTGTAGTTCTCATTGTAAAGGTCTTTTATGTCTCTGGTTAGGAAGATGCTGAGATATTTCATTTTTTCAGGCTATTGTGAATGGGATTGTGCTTTTTATTTGGATCTGTCACTGCTTGTTGTTAGCGTACAAGAATGCAACTGTCTTTGAAATATTTATTTTGTACCCCAAGACTCTGCCAAAATGCTTTATCAGTGCAATCAGGGTTTTGGCAGATTCTTTTGGATTCTCAAGGTATAGGATCATATCGTCAACAAAGAAGGATAACTTGACTTCCTCTTTTCCTCTGGATACACCTGATTTCCTTCTCTTGTCTAAGTGCCCTACCTAAGACTTCCAACAAAATGTCGAACAAGAGGGGTGAAAGTGGGCAGCCTTGTCTTGTTCCAGATTTCAGGGGAAGTGTTTCCAGTTTCTGTCCATTTAGCAATATGTTAGTGGTAGGTTTACTGTAGGTGACACTATTTTGAGGTATGTTCCTTCTATACCTAGTTGCTTGAGGTTTTCTATCAAAAGGATTCATGTATTTTATCAGAAGCTTTTTCTGCATGTAGTGAGATAATCATGTGGTTCTTGTTTTTACATTTGTTGATGCATTTAATTATGTTTATGGTCTTGCAAATGTTGAGCCAGTCCTGCATCCTGGGGATGAAGTCTACTTGGTCATGGTGGATAATTTTTGAGATGTTTTGAGATCCAATTTGCTAGAATCTTGTTGAGGATTTTTTCATCTATGTTCATAGGGGATATAGGCCTGTAGTTCACTTTTTTGTTGGATTTTTACCCGGTTTGGGTATCGGTGTGATGTTATTTCATAGAATGATTTGGGGAGAATTCCATCTTTCTCAGTTGCCTGTAATACTTTCAATAGGATTGGTATCACCACCTCCTTGCACGTTTTGTAGAATTCTGCTGGAAAGCCACCAAGTTCAGGGCCTTTTTTGTAGGTAGTTTTCCTATGACAGAGTCAATTTCCTGGGTTGTTATTGGTCTATTTAGTGTCTCAACGTCTTCTTGATTCAACCTTAGGAGGTTGTGTGATGTCAATAAGTCCCCCATTTCATTTATGTTATCAATTTGTTTCCATGCAGGTGTATAGTATTCTCTGATAATCTTTTGTATTTCTTCAGAGTCAGTTGTGGTTTGATCTTTTGTATTTCTGATAGTGTTTATTTGGACTTTTTCTCTCTTTTTCTTGGTCATTCTGGCTAAGAGTCCATTAATCTTGTTAATTCTTTCAAAGAACCAGCTTTTCATTTTGTTGATGCTTTCTATGATATTTTTGTCTTCTATGTCCCATATTTGGACTCTTATTGTGGTTATTTAGATTCTTCTACTAAAGTTAGGGTTTTGGTGATCTTCTCTTTCTAGCTCCCTTAGGTGATTGGTTAGGCTCTCAATTTGTGACCTTTCCACTTTTTTGATGTGTGCTTATAGAGATATAAATTCCCCTCTTTGAACTGTTTTCATGACATCCCAGAAGTTTTGGCAAGATGTTTCTTCATTTTTATTTGTTTCCAGGAATCTTTGAATTTCTGCTTTGATTTCAGTGTTGACCCAGTAGTTGTTCAACATCATGCTGTTTAGTGTCCATGTCTTTATGGGCTTTGATGAAATTTTGTTGGTGTTGGCATTTATTTTTATTCCACTGTGGTTTGAAAGTGTGCATGGCAAGATTTCAACCTTATGGAATTTATGCTTGATTTATGGACAAGGATGTGATCGACCTTGGAATGTGTTTCATGTGGTGATGAATAGCATGCATATTCTATGGTTTTGGGGTGGAATAATCTGTAGGTATCTATTAACTCCATTTCATCAAGTGCCTAGTTTAGGCTCTGAATCTCCTTGTTGATTTCTTGCCTTGATGATCTATCTAGGGCTGTTAGTGAGGTATTCAAGTCCCCTGCTATAATAGTGTTAGAGTCAATATCTTTTATTCATTTACTTAGTAGCTGTTTTATAAATGTTGGTGCTCCTGTGTTAGTGGCATATATGTTTATGATGGATATTTCTTGTTGATGGAGTGATCCTTTTATTATTAGGTAGTGTCCTCTTGTATCTTTTTAAATGTTTGATAGTTTAAAGGTTGTTTTTTCTGATATTAAGATTGTGAGCCCTGCCTTCATTTGGGATCCATTTGCCTGGAAACTCGTTTTCCATCCTTTAACTTTGAGTCCGTGTGCATCCCTGGTAGTGAGATGAGCTTCCTGTTGCAGCAAATAGTTGGGTCATGGTTTCTTATCCAGTTTGCCGTTGTCTTTTCAGTGGTGCATTTAGTCGATTCACATTGAAGCTGGTTATTGAAATGTGATTACTTTTCCCTGTCATGAGGTTCTTATAAAGTTTTTTTTGGTTGTTGTTTACGTTTTTCTTTTGGCTTTGTGGTTGGTGTACATGTGTGTTTTCTAGTTTGTCGTTGCTCTGTATTCTCTGTTGAATCTGTGCTCTGCTGTTCTCTTGGGGTGTGTATAGTTATTCTTTCTTTTTTCTTTCACCTGTGATTAATACCTTTTTAAATGTCACCTGTGGCACTGGTCTGGAAGCTGCATAATCTCTTAGGGATTGAATGTCTGGGAAGAATTTTAATTCTCTATCACTGATGAAGCTGAGCTTGGCTGGGTAAGAAATTCTTGGTTGGAATTGTTTATCTTTGAGGACTTTGAATATTGGATTACAGTCACTTCTTGCTTGTAGTGTTTCTGTCGATAGGTCTGTTACTCTTCTGATTGGTTTTCCCTGGTAGGTAGTCTGACCTTTCTCTCTTTCTGCCTTTAAGATTTTTTCTTTTGTGCTTACTTTGAGTAGGTGAATGACTATTTGTCTAGGAGTTGGTCTTCTCATTTGATGTCTTGTGGGGATTCTCTGTATCTCTTGTGTTTGACTGGTTACATCTCTGGTGAGATGGGGAAAGTTTTCTTGTATTACTTTCTGGAGTACTTGCTCCAACACATTCCCTTTCTTATTCTGGGATACCAATCAGGCATAGGTTTGGTCTCTAGATATAATTGCACATCTCTTATAGGCCTTTTTCTTTCTTTCTGAGTCTTCTTTCTATGCTTTTACAGATTGGGTTAATTCCATGTTCTGATCTTCAAGATCTAAGATTCTTTCTTTGCCTAGATTAATTCTGATTTTCATGCTGGTCAACTTGTTTTTTACTTCCTGGATGAAATTTTTTATTGCTAAAATCCCTGCTACAAGCTCCTTCAGGGTTGCATCTTGTCTTTATTAAGTCCTATTCACTCTTTCCATCCATTCCCCAATCCCTGTCGTATTCTGGGGCCAGTCGTTGGTGACTTCCATTGTTTAGGCTCCCAGGTCTGATTTTTCAGGAGTTTTCTCTTTGTTACACTTGAAATTGCCTGTTGTCTTCCTTGGATTTTCCTCATTTGTGACAGATCTCTTGATTTTTCTCCTTAGTTCTGTTATTGTGTCAGTGGGAGAGACTTTCCCTTTGATGTTTGCTCAACCCTCTATTCTTCCTTGATCCAGGCTCTGGATTTGTTCTATTTTGATACAGGACTGTGAGTGGGAAGCTTTGCTGTCTCTTGTAGTTTTGAAAGTCGAATAAGGTAGGGGATGGGGAGCTAGAACTCACAAACTACTTGCTAATTACAGCGTTCACTGATTGTGGTATGTACTCTTTGAGACCCACTCCCCACCACTACTCTATATGACAATGCAATGTGTACTTGTGTGTACCCCCTGAGTCCAAGATACAATGACTGTAATGAGGAGCACAGAGAAAACTAGAATGAAATAAGATTGACAAGAATTTTAAAAATGAAAAAAACACACAATGAAATCAGAAATCATAGCAAAAAAATTGAACACACATACACACACAGACATACATACACACACCAAAACACCTGGAATAACAACAAAGTGAAACAAAACAAACAACAACAACAACAAACCTCAGGAAAACTAAACACACACACATGCCTAGCACAAAATTAATGGATAAGGAAAGCAGAAAGACCAGAAAAAAAACACTCAAAGCAACAACAACAGCAACAACAACAGCAACAACAACCAAAAGCAATCAAACTGGCCCCTCATACATATATTGACTCACACCTTAAACTAAAAAATAAATAAATAAATAAAGAGAAGAACAAAAGAGCAAAAACAAATCAACAACAAAAAAGCTTAAAGATGAACATTCAATCATTCACATACACACATAAACAGAAAATAAAAAACAAAAGAAGAAAGAAAATGAAAAAAAAGAAGAAAAAGAAAAAAAGGGGAATAGTGGATGCAGATCAAATCCTCACATACACATTCATGCACAAAGAAAAAATATTTTAAAAATATATGAACTAACAAGCAAACAGGCAAAAAATTTTTAAAAATTAAAAAAATTAAAAATTAAAATGAGAAAAAAAAAAAACCCTGTCCTCTTGTGGCAGGCTCTGTAATTGTTCCTCTTGTCTGCTCTCTCCTGCACATCTTCCACCTCTTTCACTCTTCTCCCCAGTGTCTGGAGCAGGGAAGGAGGATTGGCACTAGGGTTGGGTGGGGCTGCAGTCCTCCCTTCCCACTCTTGTATGCCCAGGGAGATCTCCTTCAGTGGGGAGGTGCAGGATTCTCTCTGTTCTTATGGTGGGGGAGTGCCCAGCCAGGCCTATCCTGGAATGCAGTTCTCCTATTGCAACCGACATCAAGGTTCCTCCTGAATTTGTCCCTCTCAGTCATGACCCAACTGTGTGGGTCTGACATTCAGAGGATTGCTGGGAAGGAGGGGGTTTGGGCCAGGCCTGGACTCACCGCCGATCTCTTTGGTGGTCTTTCTCATCCTTTTCTATCCACTCCCTTTGTCTTGTTTCTGGATCGGGGTTGGGGGTGGGACGCCTGGCACTCAGCACTCATCAGGTCCCTCCAAAGTTTTTGCTTTCAGGATATTCCTTCTGAGTCATGATCAACTCCTGAGTAGTTGATCCACCTGTCACAGAGATCAGGTCTGCTGCTCCATGGTGAGCAAGTCAGAGCACTTTCCTGCCCTGCCTTTAAGATGGTGGCAGGGTGCCTCTCTTGTCCTCTCTGGTGGTACTCTGCCTTTGGGATCCCTCTGCAGCCCCTGCCACCAGTGTCCAGCCAGGTGCTGAAGTGGTAAGGCAAAACTGGGAGCTGGCAGTGTTTGCTGCTGCGGTGATGAGGCTCAGAGTCTGTAGCCAGTAGTCTCTTCCCATCTCTTCTTTGCAGGAAAACTTTTGTCTGTGAAATAAAAAATGGCATTCATCTTCTATGACCTGGGGAGCATCAGGGATCAAGCAGAGAAGCTACAGCACTAGCTGCTACACCATGAGGGCCCTGGTCACTTGCTCCCTAGCCCTCACTCAGTCAGTTACTCATGCCCACGCACTCACCCGGATGTACACAAAATTTTCCGTATACTCACTCACTCACACTGGAACTTGCATAGTCTGACTGGCTCAGTTGCCATCTTCCCTGGCCCACTTTCACTCTTTCACATAATTTTAAATAAGTACATTCATTTTCTATATACTTTTGTTTGCTATCTCATCTCCCCCAGAATATAAGCTTCGTGAGGCAGGGCTTATGCCAGACATGTTCACAATTTCATTTCTAGTCCTCAAACCACTACCAGGCACACAGTTGGAGCATAATAAATTTCAATTAAATTAACAAAAATTCTATAATTCTTATACCTTTAGTACTTAGAAACATAGTAGGTATTCAGTAAATGTTTACTAATTATTGGATTTTTGGATATGGCATAAGTAGATTAGAACTATCTTTCTTGTGCAGTGATATTAATACTTGTTAGTTATGATGGTACTATATTCATTTCCTATTGTTGTCTAAACAGAAGCTGAATCCTTTTTCAGAGTGCCAACACTAATAATGTACTGTGTCACTGTCCCACCAAGTCCCTGAGACATATGTAACACATTTTTCAATTTGTTTTATTAACAAGTAATATTTCAGAGAAGCCAAGTACCATATTTGACCAGTAAATCAATGCTGCCAACAGAAATGATGCAAAGATGATACCTAAAGCTTGAGAGGAGCAAAAAAGAGTGGAGTAAAACTAGAGAGATGAAGAAAATATATTTAGTCATTAAGCAGTCTGTGTAGTAAAAAAGCATGCAGCAGGTAGTAACCTGGTCATTTACCAAGTCTCTGTATTAGCATTAGAGTGGGAAGGACTCTGATTTGAAAATCAAAAGATTTTGTTTTGAATCCTAACTCTGTTACATACTAGTTGTTTGACCCCAAGCAAATGCCATAGAATCTCTCGGATCCTGTTTCCACAACTCTAAAAAATGGGTAGTAATAGCCCCATGTACTATAGTGAATATTAGATGAGATAATGTACGTGTGAGTCCATGGACAGACAACTACATCTTCTATTAACTGTTAAATTTAACTTCTAACACTTTAAAAAGTTATTTTAAAAACTATTATTCATTAGCTTTTTTCAATTACTTTGGAAAATTATTTAACATTTCTGAGCCTCAGTTTCTTCATCTGAAATATGGGCATGATTGTGCCTGTCGATTTGGGTCACTGTGAAAATTACCTTGTTACATTACCTTGAATGGTGCTTCGTGCATAGAATTCATTGTTTATGTTATAGCTAATGATTAACTTTGATTTTCTAAAAGTGTCTCTTTCTTCCATCTCTCTCTCTGTCTCCATGTCTCTCTCTCTGTCTATCTCTCTCTCTCCCTTTCTCTCTCTCTCCCTTTCTCTCTCTCTCTCTCCCTTTCTCTCTCTCTCCCTTTCTCTCTCTCTCCCTTTCTCTCTCTCTCTCTCTCTCTCTCTCTCTGTGTGTGTGTGTGTGTGTAGGAACTTGCATTGCAGGAACTTGTATCAGAAAGTATTTTTGTGATCCACCATAAACTCCAAGATTAATGCCACTCCCTACCTTCCAATCCCATAACTGTTGTAAAGAATAATAGAAATAATGGCTTGGGGATACTTTACAAGTATTAGCATGAGATATAATTGATAAATGAGAAAGTACTAAAGAATATACTTCATCTTGTTCAACAATAAAAGTTGGACAGGTAATACTATAAAGGTCAATAGTAATAATATCAAATGACATACATTTCCATACTTCAAATCAAAGGAAATAGACCAGAAAAATGCTTAGACCAACATAGTCATCTTCTGGAATAGAACATCCAGTGATAAAGATTTGAAGAAGAAGAGTTTCAAAATAGTAAGATGATGAATATTGAAAATTGAAAAACAATGAAAATTGAAGTACCCTCTGCTGAGCTAGGACAGTATGCCGTAAACTCTATGAGAGGGAAAGCTAAGATCTGGAGATGCTACCTTCTTCTGAAACACCACTCTTATCACCATTGCTATTGCTCTCTCTGTCTCCTAGTAGAGATAATGCTTATAGAAAGAGAAAATTGGGACACACGAAGAGACACTAGGGATATACAGGTACAGAGAAAAGACCAAGTGAGGACACAGAGAGAAGGTGACCACTGAAAGCCAGGGAGAGGGACTTCGGAGGCTTGACATCTGTTTGCTCTGTGAAGAGGCTTTGCACTGAATGAGCTCATCTGGACAATGATGTGCTGGTAAATGTTTAAAAACTGCCTCACCCACCCCAAACCCTCATTTGTGGCATTTGCCAATTTCCATGGTAGAAACAATCCCATCACAGCTGATTTACAACTCCCAAATGGTTTAACTGCCAACTTGAAAAGTACTTGAAAATATAACATCAGTTCTTGTGACCTGGTAGTAGTTAGCCCCAACATACAACTACTGTTGCTGTAATATGCACAAATTCTGGAATAGGTTATATAACTTTATGGGGAACGATTGAGGCAGAAAGGGATAGTTTCATTGGAAACTCAGGTCAAATGTATTCAACTATTGCCACCATGATAGCAATACTTCACACTGAATATCTTCCATTATATTCTCTTTAGTAAATATAATCTACATTTTGAGTCTCTGGAAATGCTTAATTATTAATACCTAACTAAGGTTTGGCTTCTTTCGATGTTGCCTTCCATTATTTTATCCTGGTTTAATTATTCTGAAATGTCCAAATCTATTGTTTCTGGAATGGAATTTTAAGGCTGTGTCTTTGTTTGCATTCATTGTTGCCACTTAGGTAAATTGGCAAATTATTTCAGCCTAAAAACTCAGTAAAACTGATTCAATAATTAAATGCATTTGCCAATCAGCAAGTGCCTGACAGTGTGCTAACCATTTGCCAATTTATGAGTGAGGAAAATTCCACACCTTCACAGTGTCATTGTTTTGCACACAAGTTACTATTATGGGCTGAATTGTGTACTCTCAAAATTCATATGGTGAAGTCCTAATTCCCAGTAACTCAGAATGTGAATGTATTTGGAGATTAGGCCTTTAAGAGGTGGTTAAGTTAAAATGAGGATGTTAAGGGAAGCCCTGATCCAATCTGACTGGTGTCTTTATAAAATCAGAAAATTTGGACACACAGAGAGACACCACAGATGCACAGGCACAGAAAAAAGACCATGTAAGGACAAAGTGAGAAGGTGACCATCTGCAAGCCAAGAAGTGAGACCTCAAAAGAAACCAACTCTGCTGAAACCTTGATCTCGGACTTGGAACTTCCAGAATTGTGAGAAAATAAAGTTCTGTTTGAGCTACCCAGCTAGTGGTGTTTTGTTAAGACAGCTCTAGCAAATTAATAGTTAGCAAAGATAATTTCCAATATCTTTCAGTTAGGGATACGCTCAGTTATGAGAAACATAAAACCCCAAATAGCAGTGGTTTTATATAAATAGAAGTCTATTTGTCTCTATTTAAAAGTTTAGGTTGTAAGCACTGCAGAGCTGGCATTTGAGACTCCAGATCTTTCTAATCTATCACTCTGTCATCATTACCTTTAATTTGCAAGATTGTGGTGTCTGTATTCTAGGCAGGAGGATGGAGGAAGCTTTGAAATAGAGAAGGCAAAGTTGTCAGTGGAGGAAGAATTCTGGAAGCTACCACAGGATATTTCGGCTCATGTTGCATTGCACATTACTATAACCCATGGCTGCATATAGGTATAAGGGAGGTTGGCAATGTAATATGTAATTCAGCTAAAAAGTTCGTTACTATGAAAGAAGTAGATACTGGATAAGAAAATTAGTTGTTAGCCTCTGATACACTCTGCTTTATTGACTATCCAAATAACAATGTTCACCCTTCTTTCCACACATAGAACTCATTTCAGTTCTTCCAAAGAGAAAGAACTCAAAGTCTCATCTAGTTACTGTGTTCATCTTAAAGTTCAAGATATCTGATAACATAACATTTATTACATTCATATGTGATTCATTGAATTCTGGTCATTTATAAATGAAGAAACAATTTTATTGTGTTCTAGTCACCTAAACTAAAAGACAAGTTATTGCCCTTCCACCATTCACCCATCCAGTATAAAATTATGGAGAAGAAACAGGATAGTTGTAAAAAAAACCTCCTAGTTAGAAAAGGGAGTCTTGAAACCACCCAGCAGTTACTTGTCCATAGTAATGATCGAAATCACTTGGGGCAGAAATAAATATCATGAGCAAGGGCATGAAGATATGAGACTGAATTTTATGAATGGAAAGGTTGTTTCACATAACAGATTAGTAATTTCAATGAACTGACCAGTTTATTGAGGTGTTCATAGATAACTCAATTATCTTTTGGTCCGGCAATTTCAAATAATTTTAAAGGTAATACAATTTCTGATCCAACATAAAAGAAGGGAAAGAGAATGAAATGGCATTTGCTGATTACCTATTATATTCATTTATTCAACAAATATTTTTTAGAGATAATGATTTACCACTGTGCTAGGCACTAGAAACAAAGGAGTAAGGAAAACTGGCATAGTGCATGCTCTCATGGAGCTTATATTCTGATAAGAAGAAATAGACAATGAATAAAAACAAAATCAAATATGTGCTTTCCCAAGTCTTAAGTGCTATAGAGAAAAGTAAAGCTTGGATATGTATACCTATATATATATGAAATTTACATATACCTGTATATATGTAATTTTACCTCAAGACATTGCTATTGTAAATATCAGTTGTCAACATTATAATCTTACAGAGGATGAAAAGGAGAGGGAAAATGGGAAAACTAGGATTCACAAAGAAACCAGGTGTAATATATCAAGGCCATCCAAAGAGTGGATCTACATTCGGATCTTTATCACTTGTCATGCTTTCAACCTGGCTCACTTACTCAGTTATTGCTCAGATTCATTTTGCTATTTTTCTGTTTATATAATCAGTTATAAAATATACAAATAGGTTTTTATTCATTTAAACTAAATACTATCTTTCTATATTTCATTCTGAATTAACAAAGAAATATGAGCAGTAGTGAGCAGGGGTATGGACTGAAGAAATAAAGCTATATAATCAGATCAACTTGAAGGTGAATCCTAGATCTATCACCTATTGATTGTAAAGACTGGGGCAAATTAATCTGAGTGTTAGTTTTGTAGATTGTAAAAAAGGGTTAGTAGCCACTTATCTTACAGGTTTCAGAAAATTAAAAATAAATATGAAGACTTTAGAATCTTAGCTGGAGGATGCTCCCTGTTGATTGCCTTGCCCTTTTCTATGACACATCTATAAACCACTTAAAATAATTAGAAAAGGAAATATAACCTACAGAAATATTATTCATAATATACAAACTTAATCTGATGCAAATAACATGCTTGATTCATTGATATTCCATATAACTAGGTGGTAAAAAGGGGGGATTTTGGAGTCAGGCATACCTAGAGTTCCCTCCCTGTTCCATTACTTAATATATGTCTGGTATGTTGTAAGACATTTAAAATGCCTTTTTTTCCTTGATTCTCACAACAGTCCTGTGAGTTCGGTATCATCATCTCTACTTAACTGATGTAAAGCAAACTCAGAGAGGTTGAGTGATAGTTCTGTGATAACAAAGCTAGTGAGCAGCAAATATGACATTTGAACCCATGCCTCCTGCATTTCAAACTCATGCCTTTTCTATTATATTGTACCGCCATTATGGCTATTAGTTTGTAGATCCAATAAGCATTGTCAAGAGGTCTACTTTATCACTCTAAGGACTTAAAATGTCTAGTAGTGCAGTGATAAGTTAGATGAAAGTAATACCTGACTAATTTTCACTTCTGGTTCTTCTGTATCACTGAAGGCTCTCCACCTCTTGAGTCACTTTCTTTTACTGGCAATGACAGAAGATATATCAGTCGGCTCCTTTTCAGGGGAAACTTTCTCAATTTGTCTTTGACATTCTGAATTTTTGCATTTCTTTCCAGTTTGTTGATTACACGACAAAGATTTCTCAAAGCTCAGTAAGGCTGACAGTGGAATGGGATCACACAGATTTAGGTGGGTACTCCTTGCAGTAATATGCAAGTGTTTAGAAACTGGCTTCTGAGGGTTTTAACTTAGAATATAATATTCTTACATATTATAATATTCTGGACATTTATTTTGACTTTTTTTTTTTTTTGAGTTGGAGTCTCACTCAGTCACCCAGACTGGAGTGCAGTGGCCGCTCCCGGCCACCGCAACCTCGACCTGCTGGGCTCCGGCGATCCTTCTGACTCAGCCTTCCAGTAGCTGGAACTATAGGCGCGTGCTACCACGCCTGGCTAAGTTTTTGATTTATTGTAGAGATGAGGTCTCACCTGCCCAGGCTAGTCTCGAGCCCGCGGGCTCAGGCAATCCACTCACCTCAGCCTCCCAAAGCACTGGGATTACAGGCCGAGCCACCGAGCCCTGCTTATTTTGACGTTTTAAAGCAAATGCCTCCATGGTCATACTTTTGGAAATCACTTTTTCCATTAAGAATGCAGGTTCTACATGAAAAAATCTTTGTTGAGGAACACCAATATTCTTAGTATGGCTGCTTCAATTTACTTAAAAATAATGCTTAGGGATTCCTACACCTCTACTGATTCCACATGTAATGTTATGTCTATTTTCTGAAACCATTATTTGAACTTACATGGCTAGATTCTTTGAAGTCAAGAAAATGAATCTAAAAATGTTTGCAATCAATAGTAGCCTCAATAGATCACCACCTTGTTTTTCCAACAAGAGTGTTTTGTGTGGGAGTCCTCATAGCAGGTATACAAACTATTGACAGAGTTTTGGATTTTAAAAAGCCAAGACAGAATTTTAACATAGCTAGTATAAAACTATTTCCCATTTCATTTGCAGAATTAAAAAGTTATGAAAATTATTATACATGTAATTAGCAGGTTGAGATTTTTTTGTTTCTTCCTAAAAACAAAACAGAAAGAAAACTTAGTATATTTTTGCTGTTTTACATTTTCTCAAACAACTAAAAATTCTACATTTTTCCAGAGAAATCATATTTGATCTAAGAATATCTGCAACACTCTGAAACATATTTTCTTCAGCACTTGACAGTTTCTTATCAATATCAAATTTTCATTTGTTTTTTTTAATGAGATAATCTTCGTGTTATTGAACCAACATCAGTGATTCCAGTCTTGCCAGTATCTTTTATATCATCAGTAACAAACATTGTGACTTCACTGATACTGTCCATAACAGTTCATTGTTGTTATATAAATAAGTTCAATGATCACTTTTCCCATCTATAGTTTACTCTTTGAGTTATACAAAATACTTTTATACAATAAGAATACACTGGAGACATTTTCTGTGTTAGTACCATGCTCTGACTCAAAAAAAGGAGGAACATAACTTAGCAAAAGTGATAATAGTAATTACTTATTGGATGCCTACTCTATAACAGGTACTTTCCTAATATTAAGTAATTTAATTTTCACAAGAAACTGTATGAAAGCATTGTTATACTCATTTTACAGAAAAAGAAATTGAAGTTTTTAGAGGTCTTGCAACTTATTCAAGTTTATTGGCTAATTTGTAGAAGATTAAATTCAGATATATCTCCAAAACCTGCTCTTTTTCATTAAATACAAATTCTTCCTTAAAGTACTTTGAATAAGAAACATACTGAAGAATTCAAGACATATGTTCTTCATAAGTCGGGGTTATTTTCTTTGAGTAAATTAGTTGCTTTGGCCCTTGAAGATCAAACTTTCTTTTGTCATCAAAGTTAGAATATTGTTTATTTTTTGTAAACAACTTTTTTCTGGACTTGTTCTATTTTTGTGACCTCTTGATTGTGAAATTGGGAAAAAGGAGGTAGAACTGTGGTATCACTTCTAGGAATTTTGTCATATGACAATTGGTTCACTTAAATTAAAATCGTGTCTTTCATTCTTCTCAATTTTTATAATGTAAATTGTTTAATGTAAACCTGGGTCTTTAAGAGGTATACTGTACAAAAAAGATCTTGCTTATTCTGAGAATTATCAAATTATATTGCATCTTTATGAAGAAATGCATATTTCTCAGGGAAATTCTTTTTTTAAAGGTTAAAATAAATAACAATGGGGAAAATTTGTGTTGATTAAATATAGGGAACTGAAAAGTCAAATCCAATTATACTCTTTGGCAATAGACCCATGACATTTTCATTTGATTGTAAAATAAATAAAATTTCAGTCTTTTAGATGTATTGCCTCTTAGTAATCTATGGAGAGAGGAAAACAAGTGTGAGTGGTCATGTTGTTATTACAAAACGATTCATTTTTAGGTACATTATTGCTTGTTAAATACAGCCTTATGCCTACTAGAATGAAAATTTATCTAGCAATTGACTGCATAAAAAAATGGTGGTGACATTTTCCTACAAACTTTACTTTCTTTCATTACCAGTCTAGATTTTCTTTTCCCTTGTATATTACAGACATTTTGAAAAAAAAAAAAGAGAGAAAAAATCCCAAGTGAATCATTTTGTATTTTGAAGGCCTCCTTCATCGGCTCTTGGATCTTCTTGTCTAACTCAGTCTGGTTCTTAGTTCAGTCAAAAGCATGGTGCTTCACTGTCCTGACACCACTTTCTTATCATTACTCGCTGTGGACACTACTCACCCAATTTAAAGGCAATTGCTTACAGGTGTCGTTTAAGGGGCATTGAAAGTTCCTCTGCTCCAAATAGCTCCCTCAGTCAAAGCACCTGATGTAATTTTTTCCCAGTTTCTTTGGCTTAAACATTGAAGAAGTTTTTCAAATGCAGATGTTATATGCTGCCCGTTGAAACTGGACTGGATTAAAAAATGTGGTACATATACACAATGGAATATTATGCAGCCATAAAGAAGGACAAACATATGGACTTTGCAACAACTTGGATGGATTTAGAGTCTATCTTACTCAGTGATCTATCACAGAAACAAAGAACAGAGTACCATATGTTCTCACTCATAAGCAGACCTTGAACAACTTCATAATACTATAAGAAGGGGGTTGGTAGTAGTGGGAAACTGTGAGGGAAAGGGGGATGGGACTGGCAGTTGAGGGAAACTGCTAGGGGAGGGAGGGGCACACCTTATCAACAAGGGTACCTGCATAATCGACATTTGTATACTTAACCCTCAGTTGTACCCCACTTCTTCAAAATAAAAAAAAATTAAAAAAGAAATTATGACATTAGTTTTTTAATTTTTATTAATTAATGTAATGTTGAAATACCTACTATATGATAACTTGTATGGGGGAAAAGATAAATTAAAAAAGAAAAGACAGTCTCAGTCTTCAAGGAACTTCATTGTATAGTTAAGATAACTTCAGCTACCTCACTATAATCCCGAGTAATAGCATAAGCAGATTTTGATCTTGGTTGAGGAATGGAAAATAAATTCTTAGGAGAATATGTTATTGACAAGATAAGATGGATTCCTTCTTTGGAGGAAGCTGAGGGTGGGAAATGAAGAAGAAATATAATTGTATAATAATATTGGGTATTGTGTTTTGTGTGTTTGTGCATGTGTGTGTGAGAGAGAAAGAGGGTTGCATCCTAGGGGAAAATGAAGCCCCAGAACAAACTTGCAATTTTTCCAAAGGTTTGTCCTTGTTGTAAGGACTGGAACATTCACTTATAATCACATATTGGTTCCACCTTTTTAGAAAATGGAAGGACTTCTTTCTAACAGACTTTATGGAGGCCAGGTCATAATTGGATTGAAAAATATGATCTATGTACAGAGTTTGGTGAGAAATAAGTAAGCAAGTAAAATTTCCAATGTAGCTTGCCTTGTCTTTGATCCTTTTCCATTTATTCTGCATGCCTGGGAAAACCTGCTAGCCTCTTCCAAACTATAGACTTTAAAACAAACTTGTAAACACAACTTAGAAATATGTTTCCAATCAGAATAAAAAATGGTGCAGCTTCTGTGGAAATATTATGGGGGTGCCTTAAAAAATTACCATGTAATCAAGCATTTTTTTCTGGGCACATATCAAAAATAATTGAAATCAGAAACTTGAACAGCAATTTATACTTGAGTGTTTATAACAACATTCTTCACAATAGCCAAAAGTTGGAAACAACCCAAATTTCCATGGGTGCATGAATGGATAAACAAAATGTGCTATGTACATACAATAGGTTATCATTCAGTCTTAAATAATGAATAAAATTTTGATGCATGTTGCATGTAGATAATACTTTAAATGAAATATACCAGACACAGAGAACATCTGTTATATGATTCTACTTATATGAGGTACCCAGCTTAGTCAAACTCATAGATACAGAAGTAGATGGTGGTTGCCATGCGCTAGTGGAAAGGGGAAACAGGAAGTCATTGTTTAATGGATGCAGAGTTTTAATGAGGAATGATGAAACAGCTCTGGAGGTTGGTGGTGGTAATGGTTGCAAAGCAACATGAATGCACTTAATGCCACTAAACTGTGCATTTGAAAATTGTTAAAATGTTCATTTTTATGTGTTTTTTATCACAATAAAAAATGTAAAATATCTTTTTTAATACCATGTTTAACCAGGCCTTTGTAAGTAAGCAAAAAATTCCATGGTGTATGTGCATTATAAATTTGAGGTAAAGACAAATCTATATCTTTAAACTTATTTCCTTAAAGTCAAAGCCCTTAAGTTTTTTCTTTGCCATTAAGTACTATGGTTGTCCCTCAGCATACGCGGGGAATTGGTTCCAGGTATCCCCAGCCCACCATATATACCCAAATCCACACATACTGAAGTACCAAAGTTGGCTCTGCAGAAACTGCATATGTGGAAAATTAACCTTCTGTATAGGCTATGTTTAGTATATAATACTGTATGCATCTTATGCATTCTGCTACATGCACCACCTCATATCATCCTCACAATTCTGTAAGTTAAGTAATAACATCCTAGTTTTACAAATGAGAAAATGCAAATTGGTTTCACAGAAAAATGGTAAATCCGAGGTATGAACCTTAGAGTTTCTTATTTTAAAATCACTTTAACTACTATTTTCTAACAATACCTGTAAAAAAAAAAAAAGTTGAGAACAATATTTGTCCAACTGACAAATGAATAGAGATCAAAGTCAAAGGAATTTCATATACACTATTTGTTAGAAGATATTAGATTTGGTAGATTTCTCTTCATTCAAGAATGAGTAATATGCAACATAGTCAAGTTGGAGATAATTACCATGTAACTGATGCATATATCACACATGAATTATGGGATATAATCAGAGAGCACCTTTGTTTTTATTTCTTATGACCTGTTCACATTTGTTCTGTGAGATCAGTTCTTTCCTTGCCCCTAGGTAGAAGTCAAAGAACTTTCCATAGTTTTCATGGTTACTTTTGAGTAGTAAGAGTCTCATTTCAGTAATTGATATATCTACAGCAGTGTAATAATCAAACTATATTTCTCTTTTCCCAGCTCAGGCCTATTATGGGCTCATTAACTTGCACAGAGAAAAGGACATATTTTCTCTAATTTGCATTTTTTCTCCTCTTTTATCTTGTTTATTTTGTGTGTGTGTGTGTGTGTGTGTGTGGTGTGTGTGTGTGTGTGTACAGGCATGAGCATGAGCATGTGTGTTTGATCTTTTCATGGCAGAAGGAGAGGAGAAAAGTGCAGGAAAGTGTCATAGAAAGCACAAGTACTCCCTGGTGTTAGTACACGTTTAAGCTTGATTCTTTCTTCACGAAATGGATTATTACCTTCTTCGGGGACCACCTCATCACTGGAAATACATTACTTGCAATACTACTGATGCTTGTGAATGCATCTCTTTTGGCCTTTTCTTTACAGTTTCTTCTTTATCACATAAGACTCTGGCAATTTATACTTTTATTGGAAATGTCTCTCTCATAGCCCCTTGATCTAGGCTCTAAGGACCCTCATGCTGGTTTTTGGGTGTGTGTGTGGCCGACATATGATTTACAAGATACACTTAGGTATCCTTTGTCTTAACAAACTCTGGGAGTGCAAGCATTCTTCAAATATAGCAACTTCTGTTTGCTCTGCTTTAAAAGTTACTACTCAACAAGTCTTGTTCTTTAGATGATCCAGGTGGTATGAGCCATGCATCATTCCATTATTCATAAGGCTCCAGGGGACATATTTTAAATTCTCCATGTGATTCTGTTGAAAATTTTTCAACTTGTGATAAGACTCAAGAATCCCACACTAACCATCCTTTGAGAAAGTGGTACTAATAGCATACTAATAGCTCTTCCCCAAAATTTCCTCCTACATACATAATCTTATCAATCTCTCCAATCTTTTTTATAGACAAGAATGAGGTATTCAACTAAGATCATCACGGCAGTATTCAACCATCTTTGTCAATTCTACATGGTGAACTTCCACTTGTTTAAATGGGTCATGTGATATTTTAGGACTTCAGCCCAAGCTAAGACTTAAATATTTTCATTTTAAAATCGCATTACCAGAAAAATAAATAAACAAAGCAAAACTACAGAAACAACAATTAAAAACGAATATCAAAACAAGGGAAACAGAATAATGAGAAATACAAAGGAAAATTGTAATACTAAACGTAATATAATTAGAAAACAAGAACTCTTTTGATAAAATACCATGGCATTATGGAAGAAAAATACACCTTTAGGACGATAATCTAACTTGCATTCCAATTATATAAAAATGGGATATCAAAGGAGACAATAAAGATATACTATTTGAAGGTATATCTCCTGCCTCTTGAGGATAATGTTGGAATAGTTTTTGATAACTAAAAGTTGCATACTTCATCACATAGGAATAGCCAATTCTGATAAAATGGGAGAAAAAAACACCACTCCCAATTTCTAGAAGTACTACTCAAAAACAATCAAGTGTGAAGGACCTGTGGATGGGAGGGATTCTTTTGGCATGCGGCAACAAGGGGTCCATCTATGCAATCTTTGACACAATCTCTGTTCAAGAACACAGAACTCACAAGGGTAAGCTTCTTTGGAGTGCCTAATTGTATTTACTGATTAGAGAGCTACCCTTTGCTTGATATCAAGGGGTTAGTGACACTGAAAGTGGAGACATACTAGCCAGCAACTGGAACAGTAGCCTTAATATGAGAGGAGAGCAATCAGCAGTACTATTGCTCATATTTTATTAGCCTTCTAAGCAATGGAAGACAATGTGGTCTCAGTATAGGTCACCTAGTAGAGAAGCAATGTGAAATAATAATAGTAGCAGCAGAAAAACTTCTGAAATCGCCAAGACAGTATAACCTACACCATCTGGAACAAGAAAACTCGAGGTATTTGGATAGGATGTTTATATAATTTATTATCTAAGGAGGGGCACTTTTTAAAAGTGAAAAGGGGCATATTAATAACTCTTTCAGTACTATAGACATAAACTAAGACTTCCTAGGAAAACTGGGGCATGTCATAGCCCTGAAATGGATGATAAATACTTTTTTTCTGGAATGAGACTTGGAATTAACAGGTAATACAGAAATTATTTAGGTTTTTTGGTGATTTACAATGTGAGGGGCTAAGGCACATGCAAGTGATCCTACCACATCTTCTCTTAAGATGAGTACTTACGAATCAATAAAGACCACTCCCTATCCCTATTCCCTCCTATTCAGTTATTTTCAAGACATTCCACTTTAATTTTAGCTCTAAATTATCTATATCTTGCATACTCCTACTCTGCATACATTCAGTATAATTTATAACCTCAGTCTTGAATTAAAGCATAGGGAGAGTTTTGCTTATCTTAACATGCTGCCTTTACAAATGTCCTTATCTTTTCACTGATTTTTGGAGAGTTAAGTTGATTTAGGTAGTATGAGGGAATATGCAGATGACCGGGTTGTTGGAAGAACAACAGCAAAGGCTAAGGAGCTTAATTTTGATGTGAAGGATTATGGGAAGCTCTTGTAGAATTTGCAGAAATGCATTCAATT
This sequence comes from Cephalopachus bancanus, assembly GCA_027257055.1. NCBI lineage: Eukaryota > Metazoa > Chordata > Mammalia > Primates > Tarsiidae > Cephalopachus > Cephalopachus bancanus. The sequence goes on along the minus strand of JAPVLO010000795.1, from coordinate 205,970 downwards.
GAATTTAGTCATATTTAACACCTATTCTGTGCTACATATTATCTGTATTTGATGAATTTATTTAGTTAATTATTTATTTTATTTTATTTTGTGAAAGCGGGATTTATTGAGAGGACAGAGAAGCTCCCACAGTGGGAGGGGACCCAAGGGAGTTGCCCCTGTCCTTGATGAATTTACAATTTGTTTGGAGGGACAAGAAATCTGTACATGAAACAATTCAAGCACAAAACAGAATGATCTAGTGCCAAAGTATGAATTTCAGATAATGAATATTATGGCATGGCTAGAAGGTGGTGAAAGAAAAAAAAGATTTTTAATTTAACTTATCCAGGTATTTCATCACTTTGGAAGAGTGGTTAATGATTTACCTTTCAGCAAGCATTTCTGCACTCCATTTCCAGAGTGTGGAGTTGTCACCTAAAGATAGTTGTCTAGCGAGTGGTGATATCTATCTTTGCATTCTGTTATGATCATGTGACTAATTTTCACTAATGAAATGTGGGCAGAAATGATGCCTGTCACCTTGGTAATAATTTATCTTGATAAAGTTGGTGTGCTTTTGCTGTACTTAATTCCTCTGTCTGCCAGCTGGATGTAAAGGATTTCAAGGCCCTAAAAAATGAAACTAAGTCCCTGAATCACCATGTAGAATAAAGCTGCAAGCTAACCAGGAGCAATTGCATTTTGCTGTTAACATTAATGAGAAATTAACCTCTATTTTATTAAAACATTGTAACTTTCAGGGTTTCTTTAGCAATTGTATTATTCTAAATAATAAATTCCGTAAGTGTCACAGGAATTATTGCAAAACAAGTCATCTCACATTGTCTGTGATTTAATTGATTAGTGATTTGTAAGCTCTATTATTCAAAATCATTAGAAAATGCATTAGTTTCCCTTCTGTGTTTACTTAATAAGTGCATCTAAAAGAAAAGAAGAAAATACTGATTTTCCACCTAACCCTTCAATTTTCTTATTTATTTTGAAGTAATTTGAAACTGGCTGAATTCAACAGTTGACTTCTTTACATACGCTTGCAAGTTGAAAGTGAATCAGAATAGAGAATACTCCAAGAGTCTAAGGTCTAAATATGTTCTGAGAAATTTGAAAAAGTAGTTCTCTTTCCCTGAACAAACTTACTTCACATGTCTGAAAAATGGTATTTTGAATTCAGAATTAGGACATGCACACCCTCCCACCCAGCTCTGTTTTAAAATTCTTCTTTTGCTATTGGTTATATGGGCTGCCAATTGCATTAGATGTCCCTCAATAATGAGATTTTTAGCTAAAGACTAGACCATGGGTTAAGGAATTTTACTTTATTTTCTCAGCAATACAATAGCATCAAAAAAGTTCAAATATTAGAATTTCATGTTGGGAGACCCTGCTTTTGGAAGATTGATCTGAAAGTGTTATCCGGTCAGATTTGAGTTGGCAAGAAAGTTATAGAAGATTATTGTAATAATTTAGACATGAGATGATTAATAGACTTGACTAAGGCACTTTTAAGCAGATTTGAATAGAGGGATATCTCATGTTCCTTACTTGGACAACTTAAAATAAAATCTATCAAAATTAATATGCAAATTTAACATAAACCCAGTAATAATTTCAGTACGATTTTCTTTTTGTTAATATCTTAGAAAATTGATTCCAAATTTTTTCTGAAATGCCAAAAATGTCTTCTTGCAATGATTGTTGAACATTTTGAAATAAGCATAACACTGATACATATCTTACCAAATATTAAACCATATAGTTACCAAAATTAAAAGTTAACTATTAGTGCTTGATTAGGTAAGCAAATCATTGTGAGAAAGTCAATAGAATGCTAGAAATTGCCCCAAATATATGTTAGTTTATGACAAGGGAGTACTTTAAAAGCAGTATCAAATGAAGAAATATTTTAAAAGCAAATTGCTATATGGAAAAATTAAACTAAAATTAGCTCTTACATAGGTGAAGTAGAGCCATGGTTCTCAAGGTGTGGTTTCTTGACAAACGCATCCACATCATGTGAGAATTTGTTAGCAATGCAAATTCTTAGGCACAGCCCCATACCCACCTAATCAGAAAGTCTGAGGGTGGGACCCTGCAATCTGTGTTTTAACAATCTTTTCAAGTGATTCTGATGCATGGTAAAGTTTCAGAACCACTAGACTACGTGAGAGGAGATAAATTTAAAAAACAACAGAATTTATTTTTAAATAATTTTGTTTTTATTCTTACATGTTTAAACTTCAGTCACCTTCAAAGTACTCTCTTTTTTTTTTTCCATTGGAGAAACAAAAAAATATAACTCAGGATGAGATCGGGTGAAGAGAGAGGATGGGGCACCGGGATCCTGCTGTATTTTGTCAAAAACTACTGAACACTCAGTGTGGTGTGGGCAGGAGCATTGTTGTGGTTAAGAACCAGTCACCTATTTGCCAAAACTTGAGATGTTTCTTCCACAAATCATAATGCAACCTTCTCAAAATTTCCAGATAAAAACGTTGGTTGACCATTTGATCCAGAGGAACAAATTCCAAATGTACTGTGAGGGACTGACCCTCCAAAAAGGTAATTCCATCTTTTTTTAGGTCTCCCATTATATTATGCTGCAGTAACAAATTAGCCCTGAAACCTCAGTGGTTTAGCAAAACCATACTTATTTCAAACTTAAACTACATGCTCATTGGTGATTGGCAGTAGGATCTCTGTTCCACAGAGTCACTCAGAGATCCTTGCCAACCAAAGTACCAATATCTTATAGTTGCACTCTCTGAAGCAATGACACTGCAAAAGGGGAAAAGATAACTGTAGTATTGTCAGTTGATTCTTGTATTCATTCATACAGTCCACCAGAACTAGTTTTATGATATTACTTAGCAGTAAGGGGTCTGGGAAATGAGGAAGAGTAGTCAAAATGTTTGGTAATTGAGCACGATTATCTCTGCCACTGATGTCTATATCAAATATCTAAATATCACAGATGGACAAAATATTTAAAAGCAAAAAATAAAATCTCATATAGGGAAATAAAGGTCAATATTTGTAAAATATTTGTCATGGGGAAAACCTTTCTAAGTGTGTAAAAACAAAATAAGAAAAAACAAAACTCATAAAGGCTTTCCCTATGACAGATATTTTACAAACTTTGACTTATATTTTCTGATCCTTCAGGTCTTAGCTTAAATGTCACCTCCTCAAAGAGACCTTTCCCAACAACCCCATCCATATTAGATACCCTGCTATTCCTCATCAAAACATAGTATTTATATCTCTTACAGCACCAATCACAATCTGTAATTATTTTTTGGTGCCTGATGTTTCCACTAGAAGGTGAGTTTAGTGAGAGTAAATTTGTCTTATTCATAGGTATATCCCTAGCAGTTAGCACAGTACTTGGTGTATAATAGGATTTTCATGAAATTTGAGAAGCAGAAGAAAGGAAGGAAGGAAAGAAGAGAGGAAGGGAGGGGGGAAGGAAAGGGAGGAGGGTAGGAAGGGACGATGGAGGGAGGGAGGAAGAAAAGAAGTAAGAAAAAACAGAAGGAAGAAAGAAATGAAAGAAAGAGTGAGGAAGAAAAAGGAAGGTAGAAAAGGAAGAAAATTTATATAGAAAAAGTTTGACAGGATCTATTTCTGAAAACTGAGATCGTAGACTATTTGAATTTTTTTCACTGTACTTTTCTGAATTTTCTGAAAATTATGGTGCAAAGAGTTTATGTTACTTTTATAAGCAGAACAAGAAATACAAAGTATTTTTATTTTAACAAAAGAAAATGCTGTGAAAAAATAACAAGGACCTGAATTAAGGTAGTGACTGCAGTAACTGAAATATTCTAGAGTTAGAATAAACAGCTGAGTGTGGGCAGAATGTGAGAAGAGGAAGGAGTCAAAGATGACACTCAGATTCCAACAAGTATAATAAATTAGAGAGTACTTTGCGGTTTGTTCTCCTTTAAAATGAGTCTCCTCTTAATTTTTCTATTCATCTCATAATAAAGGGAAGATATAACACATTTTGCCATCAAAACCTATTTCTAATGCCAATGGTGTTTGAAAACTAATATCAGCGAGACGCGCATTAAGGGTTCAGTCTAGAGTAGTGGTTGTGGGGATAAGATGAAAAGGGATGATTTGAGACAGTTAGAGAGAGGGAGAGGGAGAGAGAGGGAGAGGGAGAGGGAGAGAGAGAGAGGGAGAGAGAGAGAGAGGGAGAGAGAGGGAGAGAGAGAGAGGGAGAGAGAGAGAGGGAGAGAGAGAGAGGGAGGGGGAGAGAGGGAGAGAGAGAGAGAGAGGGATAGAGAGAGAGGGAGAGAGTTGAATAAGAGTCAGAGGAAGGAATCTTTAATCACTGCCAAGTTTATTGCTTGTTTCTCTGGGTAGATAAGGGAAGTGTTTCCTGGGGAAAAAAAAAGGCTTAGAAGCAGAGGTTTTTCTAATCAGTTTGGCTTGGAGGAGGAGCCTATATTACCTCAATTTCGGAATTGAGGAGTTAGAGGCAATGATGGCAGGCTTCTGGCTTGAGTAATAGTACTATTGATTTGGGATAGGGAGAATAGGAGCAGAATAAAACTTGATAACTTTTGGCATATGGGACATTTAAGTGTAATGCCTGCTATATAGTTATATCAGTGTATTTTCAGCTTAAGGAAAAAATTTGGGATGGAGATATTGATTTGGGGGTAATCAGGCTACTGGTGTTAAATGAAATAAAGATGATCAGAAGCCATAGCATTTAGACTGTCCTTTCTTTAAAAGCCTAAAATCGCTGCTTTTCCCCATAATAATTTCAGATTCTTGTTATTGTGAAAGTACTCCAAGTGCTGACAGTATCCCAGCACAGCAACTGATCTGCTACAGACTATCACCTATGTTCCTACTGGAATAATTTTTGAGATACTAAGACTTATTTCTCTACTCTGCTGCTTTGATGCTTTCTTATAGCTGTCTATTACTGCAGTTTGGGGAAAAAAAGCCAGGATAATGCTGGAAGATTATATTTTATTGTGTTTTTTCTTTGAGTTCTGAAGCCATCCCAAAATTTTGAAATAAAAAAATAAGTCATCATTTTCACCTTTTTATTATTGACAAAAGTGTGCTTAATGATTTCAATTTTGTACCATAGATTATATTACATATACCTCACTCCTCAGATTAGAACTCCAGCAGCTTGAATGAAAAATTTCCAGGGAGTACAATACATAATAAGGAATTAATAAGGAATAGGATTTTAACAATGAAAAACCTGGCACTTCTATGGCCATACCACTCTGAATGTGCCCAATCTTGTCTGATCTTTAAAAACCTGGCAAGAAATACAAATGATATTTTCCTTTCATGTAACTTTCTGTTTCCTACCCAACTTGATGGTTATAAGAAAAAAAGTATTCCCTTCACTTCCTGATGAAGAATAATTTAATTTAATAACATTGTCTCTTTTATTTATTTATTATCAGAAAAATATATTAAAAGTAAGCACATGTGTGTTTGTGGCAGCTGTATTCACAATAGCAAAAACATGGAATAAATCATGTTGCCCATTGAAGCTGGACTGGATAAAAAAATGTGGTACATATACACAATGGAATATTATGCAGCCATCAATAAGGACAAATATATGGACTTTGCAGCAACTTGAATGGATTTAGAGTCGATCATACTCAGTAACCTATCACAGAAACAAAGAACAGGGTACCATATGTTCTCACTCATAAGCAGACCTTAAACAATTATCATAATACTATAAGAAAGGGATTGGCAGTAGTGGAAAACTGTCAGGGGAGGGGGGTGGGATTGGAGGTTGCAGGAAATTGCTAGGGGAGGGAGGGGCATACCTCATCAATAAGGGTACCTGCATAATCAACGTTTATATACCTAACCCTGAATTGTACCCCATATCTGTATAAGAAAAAAAAAAGAAAATATCTGTTTAATTTCTCTACTTGCAGGATGCTTGTGCCCTTTTATTTTGGAAAATAATTGTCTTTGCTCTATTCCTCAATCACAATCCTAAAATCCAAAACTTGATTTAGTGAATGCAGACTCTCTCATCTCCACCTCAGGGTCTACCAGACTGACTGGAGAGGATATTTAGTCTCCTATATAATAGGAGTTAAAGGGCCCATTCTCTGTGAGTCCTTTGCTAGACTAGCAGCATAATCCATATCTTCGGCAGATGTAATTTTTATATCATTATACCCCAGTGAGTTGTCTTATATTAAGAATATACATTGGCAAAAACAACTAGGAACTACTAGAGCAAATTATTTCCATGCTTAATTTCCCTTCTTTCAGGATTATCTTTATTTCCTTTTTCACAATCATATTTCTAGATTTGGAAACCTTATTACAGTAAAAATTTGTTATCTGGGAAATTGGATACACCACAGTTTGTCAAACATTTCACCAATTCAAGAGATAATTCATGTTGTATCTGGTTGTTTTCTTCTTGTAATTCTCCTTGTCCATTTGCTAAGACCTATGAAGTGAATGAAGTAACATATCATAATTTATATTTTCTCTCCACCCTCAAGTCCCCAACCAGTTGAACAAACTTTAAACAATACTTTGTATTTTTTTCTCCTTTCTTTTAGGTTGTTAGAATAAAATCTCTCTGATAGAAAAATGACAAACTTTAAACACTAGTTGATCCTTTTACTGTATTTTAAGCTTAATCTTAAAAAATTATAGAATGAAATGTAATGAAGCAAGACTCTATTATGCAATAAACAGGATGGGTATCATATTATACTTAAGTTTAAAAAAATTTCCTAACAGTACCTGATCTCAGACTAGGCAAAGTGGGGACCAGAGGGAGGCCCAAACTTTACTGGTAAGATGTCCACTTGTACACCTAATCCTGAATTGCATCCACATCTTTAAAATAAAATATCAAAAAATAAAAAAACTCCTAATTTTTTTCTTTCTTTTAATTAAATAAGGGAAATATTTAAGCTCAGCCTTCCCAGAATAATGAAGGTTTGCCTATAAAACAAAGCCTTTAGGGACAGGCACTTACATTGTGTAAATAATTTTTTTTTTTTTTTGAGTTGGAGTCTCACTCTGTCACCCGGACTGGAGTGCGGTGGCCGTTCCCAGCCACCGCAGCCTCAACCTGCTGGGCTCCGGCAATCCTTCTGCCTCAGCCTTCCAAGTAGCCGGAACTACAGGCACGTGCTACCACGCCCGGCTAATTTTTTGATTTATTGTAGAGATGAGGTCTCGCTGCCCAGGCGGGTCTCGAGCCCGCGGGCTCAGGCAATCCACTCACCTCAGCCTCCCAAAGGTGCGGGATTACAGGCTGAGCCACCGAGCCCGGCTCTGTAAATAATTTTAATTCACTCTTGGATCTTCCATGCTAGATTTTAACATGAATTCCTGATCAAGTATAAACTATGTCATTATCAAATACACAAACTCAATTTGAACAACATCATGGCTTCATTTGGAAAATGCTAAGTAACTTAACATGCATAATAGCGATGACCTTCACTTGTTAATGTTCTTTGTGTTTCCCATAAAGGTGACCCTTTCATCAGATCATTATCTGTTACCAGATTATGAACCATAGAATTTATTCTAGTTCTTTTTTCACAGGTTCAAGCTAGATATCTTGCTCACTCAAGGGTCCACAATAGCCACAGCAAATAGATTCATTCATCAGGTCATTAATGCATATTTTAAGTGCTCCAACATGAAGTGAAAAATCCAAGAAAAGTGTAATAAAAGTTAGATTCCTATTGTTAACGAGGCGTATTATCTACTGAAGACACTAATTTCACCGCAGGGTGCAGTCTTGGAGCCTTTCAGTCTAATTAGAATTCATTTCCATATTCTGTATCAATTCCTTCTTCAGTTGAAATCTTCTCAAATGACCTTTTTTTTCTTCACTTATGACTCACCCAAAGACTTTATTTTTCCCAAAACAATCATTCAGATACAACTGCATTTTTCCAGTAAACACATTCTAAGAATAAATGACCTTGCTGGTGAACATCTACTGAATAGAAGGAAGGCATTGACTGTACTAAGCTTGTTTTTAGTGTTGCAAACACTTTTTACAAATTTCTGGGGTGGGTAATATTAAGTGGAAGGCATGTTTCTTGGGTCTTTGAGGGTAAGAGAATTGGGTATGAGCTTAGGAATCTGCGGTTGCATTAACTATATTTGCTGTTGTGTAGTGCACATATGAACTGAATGGAAACACCCAATCTCATGTCTGAAAGGAAAAAAGAAAAAAGAGGGGAAACCATTTGCTAATGTGTACTACACAGGGTTTTTGCAAGGAAAACTGACCACACACAACTTGTCCTTTAATATCATCAAAGTTACTTAAATATGCATAGTTCCTGAAGTCTTAGCTAAACCTACCCAATTGGATGCTTTGACTGTTCTTATTCTGTTACTCAACTGACTTCCAAAACTGTCTCTGAAAAGCTTAGCCAATGCTTAATAATATATGCTAATTACCAGATGATATTTCTATTCATCCCTATTCTCTGACTTTAGATAAGAGGCTAGTTTGTCATCAGCAGTCAAAGGGAAATTTCTGGGTGGGTTTATGGAGTTTTGTGAGTAGTCTGGATGAAAGAATAAATATACCCTCTTTTTCCTGCAAGGGTTGCAGAGGGAACATTTAATCTCTTCTATAGTTCCTCATAAGATATCATGCCCTATAAAAATGAAAAGAGAGGAGTCAATATGATTAATATTGAGGGGGAAAAAAGAACTGGTACACTGGAAGTTCTAGGTAATTTTTCAGTTAGTTTAGTACACAAAATTTGCCAGATAGGAAATTACCTGGAAGCTGAATTTGAAAACTTTATGAATTTCTACCTATTAAATTATAACCAAACTTATAGTGGGAAAAAATTAAGGAGTATTGTTTGTGTATCATTGTGGTTAGAAATGCTGTGACATTTACCTTCATGTTATCTTAAGTGACACATAATGCTCTTCTTCAAGATCCTGTTATTAATGGTGAAATTTATATAAATCATCTTAAAGTATTCCATAGTGTTTTCTCCCCTATTAAGTGGTTTAATGTTTCAACAATGTGGTGGGAAATTGCAGTGCAGATTACTACTTTGACATCAGTTAATTAAGTGGGCTTATTATTGAATGTTTGCTCCATTTTTATATCCCAAACAAAGAAAAATAGTTGACTTAAAGTTTAAAGACATTAAAAAGATGAATTCACTGCTCCTCAGACAAAAAAGTTAGATAACTAATTAAATACATTGTGAAAACTGAGGTTTGGGATTTTTCCAGACTCAAACATCGTCTTTACTGAGTTATGATATGCACAGGCTAATAAAAGTCTCATTTGACAAAAATCATATCAGTGATTCTCCATAGTGAATGTAGATGTCAAAAATACTAATCCTGAGAAACTGTTAAGAGCTTTAATTTTTTTCTTGCAGACTTGCAGTTCATAATTACAGTTTAGCATCCTGCACACGTTAAAACTCTCTTATACTTTTGAAACTGTTATTGTTAGTCTGCCACCTTTCACTCTAAGTATCATTTTAAACTTAATTGACCTAGTTGTGAAGCACAAACTATTTATTTTTTTATTGTGCTTTTGAATCTCTATTCACACAGAGTAAGTTCTATTATAAAACAACTTTGTGCACACCCATAATTTCTGTTGTGGAAATTTTAAATTTAAAGTGGGAAATTTGAGTAAAGGAAATTGAAGTTTAATTGCTTTTTTTATGGCATAACATGAATTGAAAGAGGTGATGGGGAAAGTCTCAGCAATCATCTTCCCTACTGCTTTGCCAATAGTGTAGCCTTTGTTAGGGAGAATGCTTCTCAGATCTGGATAAAAGAAAAAAGTCTATGGAAATTTGAAGGAAACTTGTCACAAACAATTCAGTTTGACAAATAATTATTAGACATTCACAATACAAAACTGAATTGCCATAAATTTTGCCCTTAAGAAACCTAAAATCCAGTAGAAGTCATAAATAATATTTCCAATTAAAAATGCACCCGCACTCAAATGCTCCTTAGTACTCTACCTGGCTTTACTTTTTTTGGTAGTATTTATGACATTCTTATATTCCATTTAATTTACTTCTTTTGGTCTTTTCACATCAGAATTAAAGTTCCATGAACATAGGAGTTTTTTTTTTTCTGTTTTGTTCTTGCTTAGTTCTTAGGGAAGTTTCTGGCACATAGTAGATAATAAAGATTGTTGAATCCATGAATGCATGAATAAATTGTGCAAAGAAAACTGTCATGAATACTACAATAGAGTTAGAAGTAAAGGAATTTTGAAGTATAAGAGAGACGAGAGATAGGCAAACTCTGTGACCCTTTTCAAATTTTAGCTCATTTTGTGAAACTATCTTCATATTGGCCAAGCAGGTTTTCTTCTGCTGTGTCTTTTTTCACACATATCTCTCTTATAACACTTACTATATTACAGTGCAATTATCTATTCATCTCTATTTTCATAGGACTATAAACTTTTTTATGACAATGATTCTTTTTCATCTTTTCCTTACTTGACCAGTATAATGTTTTATATCTAAGTGGTTATTGAAAGAATTACTGAAGATTTAGTAAGCCTGGGACTCGCCAGTTAGGGTTGGGGTGTTGGAAAAGAGGAGTGATCAAGACAGACAAAGGCCATGGCTAATATGTCTCAATATTTGTGTGGTAAAGTGAGTGATAGATGCGATTAGTAAAGTAGATTGGGGGAATAATACAGAGGGCTTTCACATGCTAAATTATGGGCTTGACTTTGTTCCTGGTGTAGTGGGAGGTCATAAACATCTTTGAATTATGCCTACAGTTTAGGAAAGAAGAGTGAAAGATTGAAGTCAGTATCACTAGTTACAAAATTGTTATAGTCAAAGCTTAAGATAATAAGGCTTGAGTTAAGATGGTAAATACTTACATTTGCTTGGAAAGAAGATAGTGTATGACAGAAAATATATTGTAGAGGTAGAAGTCACAAGATTTATTTCTTGCTTAAAAATAGGAAATGATTAGAAATATGGAGGTATAAAGTGGATGCTGAGGTTTTGATTTTAAGTACGTGGAAATATAAAGGTCTTTAGAGAATACAGAAAGAACAAAAAGGTTGGAAGTCTGATGGAAGTGATGTGGATTACATATGTTAACTTTAAGATGCTTTTGAAACATTAATAAATGCTAATTGGGCAGATGCACATGTGGTACTGCACTTCAGAAGAAAATCAGGGGTTGAACAATTCATTATCGAAGTTATGGGAGATAATGCAGTTACCAATATACAATGAATCACAACAAAAAAGGATCTGAAACAGAGCAATGGGGAAGAGCTTAAATAAGAGATGCTTAGCAGAAGAAACCATGAGAAAGACAGAAGTCTATCCAAAAAGAAAAGAAGATAATGACACATCACAGAAATCAATGGACGAAAAAATTTAGAAACGATGGCTGTCAAAGGTAACATACTATACAGATCAATTAATTTAGGATGAAAATTTGGAAAATGAGATTGATACTAGTGCTTTGTAGACTTTAAATTTCTATAGCATGCTAGATGTTAAACCCAGAATGAAAGGAGTTGGAGAAGAACAAAATTAAGTGAATATGCTGACAGTGTAGAATACTCATTCAAGACATATGACAATAATTGAAAAAGTTTGCAGGGATTGAGAGCAATAGAAACATTTTGTAATAGTTGCTGCAATGAATTTATTAGGGAGGTAGTTATTTTAAAAATAGAAAGAAAAAATTAAAGATGGGGGCCAGTGAAAATTTTGTATTATATATTTAATGGACCTAATCAGAATGGTGATGTGGTTTTTTGAAGCAACTTGCATAAACTGGGAATAATACCCAAGGAAATGGTTAACTTGGAGTCAGCATGGTAGGTATAATGCAAAGATATGTGATTTGGAAGGTTCAGGGCATTGGTAAGAATGTAATGGGAACATTTGGATTTAAGATCCTAGTTGGGAAGAAAGGCCAATATGGCATTGAGGAAATTATTAAAATGTGCTAATACGGAACTATCAGAAAACTAGGAGGAGCACAATTAGAGCAATGAGGAAATTCCATGCAGTAATGAGGTCTAAGATAAGGACTGAGATGGAGTAGAGATGGGAGTTGTTTAAACTGAAAGCATTATTATCATACCATTACAAGGAAATAGTTTTGTTATATGAAATCTTTCAAGAAATTAAGTTATTAGAGCAATAAGTAGCCTCTAAAATTTATATTTTATTAATTTTGTATCTTATATCAAATCTACTTCATAATCATATGATGCTTTCTGAATAAAATTTTAAAACCCAACCTAAAACATTTCAAAAGGAATGGGTAAAAGGGAGTACCATACATTGAGCACATTGTTAAAATTACATAGAATTGATTAATCTAAAAACAAATAACTTGTATAATTCACCTTTGATTGACTATCTTAATTATCTACTGTGTCCTAGGTGTTATACTAGGTGTTCAGGATACAGGGATGAGTACCTGTTCTCAAATTAATCATGGTTGCCTATTTAAAGTAATGTATCAACTACAAATTTTTAAAACCTTTTTATTATAAAAGGAAATACATGTTCTTCTTTTTTCTAAAAATTCAGAAAATGCAAACAAGCTAAATGAATATAATAAAAAATTGCTGATAAACTCCACTATCTAGAGATAACCACAATTTTTTAATTTGTGTTAATTTTTAAAATGTGTGGTAGAATTCAGCATTAGGTACATAAGTGGTCATCACACAGGTAAAGTTTGGGCTCCCCTTTGGGCCCCACTTCTCCTGGCTTAACATTAATAAGGAACCCTTATGGATATTATGTGCTCCCCAACCACCCGCCCAGCCTCTGGCAGTGTCCGGTTACTGCCAACTCCTTTCTTATAGTATTATGGTAAATATTTTGGGTCTGCTTATGAGTGGTACTCATTTCTTTGTTTCTGTGATAAATCACAGAGCATTATAGACTCTAAATCCATCCAAGTTGCTGTGAAGTCCATAATTTTGTTATTTAATCACCGTTACTTTTTAGATGAGTGTGTGTTTTAAAAAATATGACCGATTGATGGTTTATTTCCCTAGTACAATATATTTGAACATTTAGGTTATGTCCACTACAGAACCATACATCAACACTATAAACATATTTGATTCTATTATTTTACACGTATTTTAATACACTTGACAATAAATTATTTTAGAGACTCCTTGAATTTACTCCTGTAGTTACTTGAGTAAGTAGTACCGCTTTAGGCATAGTTGAAATGGGCAATAGATCAAACGGTGTATTTTGAGACCTTTCAATTTAACCATGACCTCAAATAGTTCCTCTGTCTTAAATGTCTTTTAATTGCCTATCTTTTTGACTTAAGAACTTAAAGAAAATGCAACATTATTAAAGAGGGATAAACATTAAGCCATTAGCACTTAAACCTGAACGAATTCATCAGAGAAACTCTAGTCACTTAGGTTCCCAAGGGCATTATACTTATGAAAGGCATGTTTTGATAGAGATGGGAAACAGGCGACAGCATTTGAAATACTGGGCATACCAAGTAGGATGCTTTGTGGTGGAATACGAAAGTACTAGTGCTTGGGGAAGTGAGAATTAGTACCTAAAGCAAAAGGTGAGTTGTACAGGGTTGTAAGGTTCCTGAAAATAGATTGTCTTTACTACCACTGTACAGGGCCACTACTGCAAATTGAGATACTACTGCAAATTGAGATACTCAAGTGTATGTAACTAAAGGGATTTCATTAATTAAAAACAACTAGTCTAGATATATATTTCATCCTTTTCTGCTTCCTCCATTTCCCTAATAATTTCTGTTCAAACATGTCTTAGTCCATTTTGCATTGCTATGGCAAAATACCACAGGTTGAGTAACTTATAATGAACAGAAATTTATTGACTCACAGCTCTGAAGTCTGGGAAGTCTGAGATTACAAGGACAGTGTCATGTGAGAGACTTTTTTGTTGTGTTATTCCATGGCAGTAAGTAGAACAGTAAGAAGAGCCCAAACTCCACTTTCATAATAGTGTCAATTTGGTAGTGGCCTAATCACTTCTTAAAGGTCTCACCTCTTAATATTGTTACAATGGCAATTAAATTTCAACATGAGTTTTGGAAGACACAAGCATTCAAACCATAGCAAAATATATATTCTTCAAGGGTTAAAAACTGTGCTCTACTTAGAAATATTTGCCCATTTAAATTTATATTATTATCTGAGTTGCTGATGGAGAAAATAGTTATGGTTTCCAAGTAGCTTCTCAGAATTCTGATCTTATTTGAGATTTTTCTTTAATATTTCCAGATGGTGATAAATAAACATGCACATATATATAACCTTTAAATATAAATGTGTAGTTGACTTTTGAACAATGTGGAGGTTAGGGACACTGAAACCCTGTGCAGTCAAATTCCAATATAACTTTTGACTTCCCCACAACATAATTACTAATAGTCTACTGTGGACTGGAAGCCTTACCCATAACAGTCAATTAGCACATATTTTGAATATGTATTATATACTATATTCTTACAATAAAGTAAGCTAAAAAAAGAAAATGTTATTAAGGAAACCATAAAGAAGAGAAAATATATTTGCTAGTAATTAAGTGGAAGTGGATCATCATCAAGGTCTTCATCCTTGTCATCTTCATATTGAGCAGGCTGAGGAGGAGGAGGAAGAGACACAATCTGTTCTTGCTGTCTCAGGAGTGGAAGAAGTGGAAGAAATCAACATACGAATGGACTACCATAGCTCAAGACTGTGTTGCTCAATGGTCAATTTTACTTTAAATATAAAAATATGTATATCTGGTTCATGTTAAAGCCATGGTCTTTGAAACTGTCTACTTGCATATCTGCTTATCTCCTGATTGAAATAATTATTTTTCTATTCAAATTACCAGAAAAGTTTGCACATTAAAGATGTCCTTTAATTTAAATTATTCACTTAGGTATGAAGACTATAGGAACATAACTATATCTGACTATACTCTCTATATAGTCACATGTGCATATGTGTATATGTAGGGGTATTGAAACCATATTAAACTACCCAGTAACCAGGCAAAGTGGGGACCAAAGGGAGGCCCAAACTTTAGCTGTACAATGACTGCTTGTATACTTAATCCTGAATTGTATCCCACATCTTTAAAATTAAAAAAAAGAGAAAAAAAGAGAAAGTCAATTGATGTAGCAAAAAAAAAAAAATGCTACCTGGTAAGTAGGAATTATAAATATATACAAATATGCACAGATTTTCAAACATACGTTTACCAGTTCTGATTGTTACTGTGATTTTACAAACAGAATGAGTCAGAAATGGATTCTGTTCAATGGCCCCTAAGTTATTTCTTCACTGAAGGATGACACCTGTCATCTCAAAAGCTTGCCATCATAAAATTCGAATTTTGACACATCCCATTATTTTTAAAGTAGTCTTCAAAAGCAAATATTTACCAATTTAGAGCTTGCTTTATTTGCATATTTTTTTAAATCTTACCCACATGTGCTGGCCATTAATAAGACAGAGCTTTGTAAGTCTAAGACCTCAAGCTGCTGGGATCCTTTGCAGCTCTCTGACCCAGTAACTCCCTACCATGTTCCTAAGTGGTATCGCTTGAACACATAAGCCCTCTCTCTGACCACTTTCTTCCCTAGGAGTTCCCTTGTTCTTCTCTACTTCTGAGTAGAGACCCTTGCATCATAGCTTCTAGACAAACTTTTGTAATGAAAGACTTCTCCACTCTTGCAGCCCTGTTTAAACGCCACCTAATAAGTATGTTTTATGCTACTGCCTCTTGTAGTCATATCGCATTCTTTGATTAGCTCTAAATCTCTTGATCTCCTGAGAGAACACAAAAACACGCATTCAAAGGCAGGCACAGCCAATTAAATGTGTAAAACTTTAACTGCAAATCTAACTAAATATATATAAAGATGTACATGAATTAAAAGCAGCATGTGCAAAAAGTGAAGCATGTGCAAAGTTTTTTGAAACTCTCTATATTTGTAAAATTATATATGTAATTTGCAATGCATGCTTTGAGGCAATGGGTAATGGGAGATTTCAAAAATTCTCCTGGTCACTTAGTGTCTTTGGCACCTTTTCTATTGTTTTTTCAACTAGCTTAGCTATAGAATATAAAAATGAAAGACACATAAGTTAATTTTTGACAGAAGTTTAGTTATAGCAATAACTTTTATAAGGCAATGTAATCCTTGAATCTGTGTGCTCAGCTTACACTAAATGGCTGTTGTCAAATAGAGCACCTGAACTTCACCTATATAGGAATGCTGTATTTCTAGTGGTAGACATTCTTTCACTTATGGAATTCTGTTTTGTTTTCTTATTCACTTATTCAACAATTAGTGATATAGTGGAAATAGCATGCATTTTGGAATTAAACTTGGACTGGTATTCTAACTCCAAATTTGCTAATTTTGAAAATTGGACAAGTTAGTTAACTTTGTTGAACCTCATTTGCCTTAACGGTCCAATCCTTAATTACTGGATCAGCCATGTTTGTTCTTATGTAGTCAAACATTTGTTGAGCACCCGATATGTACATATATTAGACAAACAAAAACTTCCCAAAGCATACCAAATGAGTTGTTTGGAAGTGCTTGCTAACCAGCAACCTGGTAATATGAAGGAATGTATTCTGGTTTCATTGGGGCACAGTATCCCCAGTTTGTGAGCTCCTCTCATATATTTGGCGTTGTCTTCTTTGTTGCCTTTTTTCAAAGGGAGAATTATCAAAACACTAATTTAGACTGCCACAATGCAGAAGTTTGACAGTCACATGAAAAATAATCATTATGGAAAAGAATCAAGACAAGTAAGGGAAGGAGAATTCAACTGATTGACTAAATGGAATTGAACTTTCTGAAGAATCTAAGAAACCTATGACAAAGAAAGCTATGACAAAAAAATTCCAATTGCAGGATTCTCTCCTCTTTACTTGTTTCTGTTCTGGCTTACTCTATTATTATTCTCAAGAAAGAACATGATTTAATACATATGCTCATTGTCACAAAATCATTTGATCCAAAAGGGAAGAGTTCTTTTTCTTCTTGCTTCAGAAGCAAAATAAACTCTCAAGTAAGGATAGTAATAGTTGCCTTTGCCATGGAAACACATAGGCTATCTTATATTTTTACAGGAAGAATATTGGGTATTCAAAACTCTGTGCCAAAAATCCGGGAGTAATTTAAAGACTGATTCCTGATCATTTTAAAATTTCACCATTTGATAGATAATCAAATTCCTTCTGCTGACTCTACTGATGATTATTCTTAAAGATTTCCTGAAGTGAAGCCTGTTAAGTATTTCCAAGTCATGATTCCAAGTTTTTAGGTGAGTATATATGCAGTTACCCTCTGATTACTCTTTAAGTTCAGTCAATACCCTAATACACACTTGTCACTATTGCTAAATAGATCTTACAAGTGGCTACAATTGGTATCGTTATTGTCCATAGAGACCTTGGTTTGACTAGATGTAAGCATGCAGCTACATGCCTCCCATTTACAGGCCTTCCACGTAAAAGTGGATGATGCTCTATTAGGTAGATTTAAACTGTACATTTAAGATTGTGCATGATTAGTATTGAGTTGTTGGGGCTTCCTATCATGCTTAAAATATGCTGCCAATACTTACAATGACCTCAGATGATCTGACCTTCACTAGATACCTCTCCAACCACATCTCCTACCATTTTTTTTCTACTTGTTGCTGAGCCTCAGCCATGTTTATTGCTCTGCCCCTTAGACACTCCAAACTCATTCCCTCCTAGGGACCCTCTGACTTTCATTCTTCCTGCCTGGAATACTATGCCCTCTGATCTAAGATAATATTCTTTTCATCCAGATCACAGCTCAAATATTATTGCCATAGAGATCCCGTCTCTGACCACCCAATCTAAAGACATATTTACCCAATTCCACCCACCACTGGCAGTCACACTCTATTGCTTATGTCGTCATACTAGGTATTTTTTCAATTTAATTTCTATATGGAATTGGGTTGTTTTTACTTTCTGTCTCCTGTCACCAGAAGATAAGCCCAGTATAAGTGGGATCTTGCTATCTTGTTAACAGCTATATCTTTAATACATGGAACAGTACCTGTGATTTAGTAGATACTCATACATGTATGGAATAAATTAATAAATTTTGACAGTGACTTACACCTCATCCCATAAATTTCTAAGTTCAGGAGAAAATTAATGTATGTTGGGTTCAGGGCTTGGGTCCCAGGGGCAAGGACTCTCAAATCTAATATAGGAGAAAAAGAGAGCTCTGGGTGTATTTCAGTCTTATCCTCCAAGAATCACAAGGGCAGGGAGGATATCTAAAGCAACTTGTGATATATAATTCTGAATTCCATTAAAGATCCTCTGTTCTCCTTTTCCCCAATATTAGAAAATTCAGATATGATGGTCTTAAATATGGAAATTAAAAATGAGGCTTTTCAGAGCTTATATCACAGCATTTTTTTCCAGTCCATTCTTCACACTAGACAAAATGATCTTTCAAAAAATTTAAATGTAATAACATTAACATGACTAATTCCCTTTATTGGATAACATCCAAAACCATTACCTTATTTTTAGAGTCTCTGCACAATCTGGTTTTCTATCCTCCAGTCACTCTGGTCTTCTATCTGTTCCTGGAACATGCCATGCCCTTTCTCTTAGCTTAAACCTTCACATATGCTATTCCTCTAGCTTGAAACATTATTTTCTTAGCTTCCTCTCCTAGCCCAAGTTAGCCTTCAAATCTCAGACACATGGTATTTTCTTATAAAAGCTTCCCTTACCCTTCAAACTTGTTTTAAATCTAATATATACTCCCATAGGCCCCTGTCCCCTTCATCATTATGCTCAACATACTTTATTTTGATTTCAGACTAGAGGGCAGATATATGTATATGTGCATATATATATTTTGTTTTCTATTGCATATCCCTTGCATAGTGCCTGACACAGAGCAGTTCCTCAATAATTATTTAAATAAAATTATTTCATGATGTGTTTGTAGTTTAATCAGTCATATCTAGGTATAAAGTTTGGTTTAATTTTATGACGATTTGTTTTAGAAAAGTGACACAGACTATTCTTATTTTTTGTGCTACATTTCATATTATTTTACTTTTCTCCTATGAAACAAAATATTTTTCCACTTGCTCCCTTTACTTATTTTTCCAAAAGAGGACTTTGTTTAAATCGTCTCAGATTTTTGAAACTGTCTCTTTTTTGCTGATTATATTACACCTCTTCCCATCTTTAAATTGCTTCAGAAAGACTATGTTCCCAGAAAACAAACAGCCAAATGATAACATTCGTTGTGATAATTCCTTTTGAAAAATATTTAGAGTATCAGTGCAGAACTGGAATGTATCTTTCATGAGACTAGGGATCTTGTCTATTTTGTTGATATCTTTTGTCTATGTTTCTAAAACAGTGCCTGGAACATCATACGTACTCATAAAGTATTTGTTAAATGGATTTGCTTCTAGCTACAATTTTTGGCTTGGAGTAAAGAAGAACCATAGATTCTTGTTAATGCTTGGATATCTTCTGGATGGTATAGCTTTAGATTCTTAGAGACAGGTTGTGGTATTTAACAATCAGCACAAGCAAACTCTAGGTTTGGAGGACTCAGAGAATCCTCTGGGCTAACTCCAACGTTACTGTGGACTAATGGTCACCATGACTCACTCACATAAACTAAAACCATATCTTCTTCGGATTATAGGATAAATAGTGGAACTAAAGCATTGGTGATGGTTTAGATCTTTATAGCAGCTGAACATATCAGTTCTTTGCATGTTGGTGTATTTTTAAAATCTTATTTTTAACAAAGACAAGCTCTATTTTGAATTGATGGGATATACCTATTGGAACATCACATGATGTGCCAGAACTTTTTCATACTCGGTGAGTGTTTTTTGATCAAGATTAACTCATTTTACACTGTGATAGCACACGATTCAAAAAGAAAATACTGGCGGTTAAAGATCATAGGAAATTTGGTGTTTTAAGTGCAGGGTATTCACTTATTCATATGACTTTTACCAATCTTGTATAATCCAGTGAAACAATATTTGCTTTCACAGTCAATTTGCTCTCATTTCCTGTCCTCAAATGAAAAGATAAAGAAAGCTAAATACTGAAAATATTGTTTATCTCTACTCTTAAGGTATCATCCACTGTATTGAAGAACAGTGAACAGATAAATATGTGTGCTTTATTTGATTTAAAAATATAGACAGGTGGATATTAAGATGTACCTACACTTTGTTGGAATACTGAAGTTCCTTTTTCATGCTGTAGTCTAGAAGCTGTGTTGAAACTACTTTAGTTCTAACAAGATTTCAAGATGTAGGTTGCATATAATTGTTGCATATAATTGTGATTTTTAGATTAATCCATGGTAAACTTGAGTTTGAAAATCAAACTTTTCCAAATATATTCTGAAAATTTGTGTGCTTATGGCATTGTATGTTATGTATATTGTTAGAGGATAATCTGATTAAAAATATACAAATTGTTTCAAAGGGCAAATAATTAGTATAGAAAATGAGAAAATTAGTCTTTTATATGAAATAATGCTCCACCAGCAGACAGATTTATAGCATAACCTTTTCTCTCTTTCCATTTTTTCAACGATAGAGGGAAATTACAGGAATTAATAATAATGATTGGGGACATTGTAAAGATAACTCCATGCTTTCTCTTTGATAAAATTTGGGAACAGTCTTTTCTTTTGTGAAAGACAGTTATACTTTTGCAAAACATGTGAAGCTATATTTGCAAGAATTTTGATTTAAAATGGGCTCACAAAGTTGTAATAATACGGTGGAACATTTTTGAACCTAAATTAAGCAGCATTTTCATTAATTCTAGGTTATTGGCAAAATGAACAAAGTTAGATTAACAATTGGTATAGTAGTTCAGGATTACTAAAAAAGAATATTAGATAAAAGTTTGCATTTATTTATTTTAAGTGTGTATCATCTTTTTAAAATGTGATTTTCAATGCAAATTAGTGGTTAGGCCTAATAATTTTCAAAATGTTGTCCATTATTTACAATAATATAAAGTTAAAAATCATATCATCAATTATATTCTTTTTCTATGAGGACCTTGGCTATGGTAAACCTTGCTCTTTGGGAAATAAGAGCACAATTAATATACATCTAACCAGCTGATGATAATTTATGCAACTTTTCAGCAAATTACCTTACTGGTTATAGCCTGTTGAAGTCCAGTTAAATACAGACAGAATTCAAGGATTTTCTCCCTCCCAACCCAAGTGCAGTAGTTATCACAGTGAATAATTTCCAAATCATTTTTTCTCACAGGAGTTCTTCTTTGTATAAACCCAACTTGGCTCACTCATTTCAAATTATCTGGACTACTTTCCCTTAGTACTGTGTCAATCCTTTTACATCATCTTCCTCAAAATCTCACTTAATAGTCTGAGAAGACTAATAAAACTAGATAAGATTCTGACAACTCATCTGTCTGCTGTTTATCTATCTATCTATCTATCTATCTATCTATCTATCTATCTATCTTCTATTTGACTTGAGAGAGAGAGCATGTGAAAGAAAGATAGATATACAAAATTACAGATAAGTGCTTATGGTGAGTATTTTAAAAATACATAGTGATGGAATGCAAAACCTTATGTTAATATATTTGATTTACTAGATCAAATGGGTAATATTTTGCAAAAATATAAACTGTTAAAATTGATTTCAGAATAGAAAAAATAAACTAGACCAATAACCACAAAAGGAGTTAAAGAAAGAAAGGTTTAAAGGAATTGCTTGAAAAATATCACTGGTCCAAATGGTTTCATGGCTATTTGTTTTTAAACTTTCAAAAATGAAAAATTCCCACATATTTTTATTTATATTACTAGAAAGGAAACTCTTTAAAAGCATAGACAGAGTTTATTTTCAAAGAAAGCATAACTCTGATGCATAACTTTGGCAAAAATAACCCTTATCACAAACATAATATACTCTCATTTATGAATATGTATACATATATAGGTGAGTGTGTATATGTGTGTGTGTGTGTGTGTGTGTGTGTGTGTGTGTGTGTGTGTTTAGTAGTGATATGTATATCTCTACTAAACCATGAAATAATATAGGTGAATATTTATATGATCTTAGGACTATTAAAGGACTCTCTAAGCATGGCATCTAAAGCAGAAATCATGTACAAAAAATTAAAAGTTGATAGAGTTGAATACAGACAACTTTACAAAACTCAGTGAATAATTCAAAGAAAAATGGCAAACTGGAAAAAAACCATTAAAAATAAATAACCCAGGATTAATATTCCCCAAAATATAAAGATCACATGCAAATCAATTATAAAACCTGACCTACCTCCAAAGAAAATTGAACAAGGATCATAAACAGAACATAGAAATAATATTAATGTATAAAAATTCAAATTAAACTATAAAGTACTGTTTTTATTCCATCAAACTAGAAAAGATTTTGAAAATATCGTTTCTGTTATTTAAAAAATTATGATTAATATTGTCTACACTGAATTGCTGGAATCACCCGAACTCCATGGAAATCTCATAACAAAACAAAATATCAGTCTATTCAGAACCTATCTACAACCAGTAAGGTACTCAAAATTCATTAAAGCTCAGTAAGTATGAAGAGAATAATACTTCAAAAACCTGAAAGCTCTGAAAGTAGTAAAAGGTCAGCCTGAATAAATGTTTCTTGTGATGTATTGGTGAAGACTCTATATAGGTAGGAAATAAACAAATTCAACAAGTAAGCGCATAATTACATCCATCAGCACAGAAGGGATAAATGAAGTTCTTTGGATGGCAAATTGTCTGAAAGATCACATTTTACTGGTTACTGGGTCTTTTGTTTTCCATTTAGCTTTTTCCTTCTTTTATGATGCTTTAAATTTTTTGATCAGACCCACTTTGCTATAAGGATGGATTTGATCATTTAGCATTGTATTATCAGGAGTAAGCTCACTAGACCATGCATTCAAGGTAATTTCATTTTATCTGAGAAGTATAATTGAAAAATTGCATTTTCAATGTTAGAAGATCTCTAAAATGGTTTCTAGCAAGAACCTTGGTCAACTGGATACAATCCTATTTAATAGCGACTTTGATAGCATTCATTTAAAACCTCAGTGCCAAATTCTGGGGGAGAAAGACCTTGAATGAAATTGGTTTCTTAAGGGAACAAAGAAGGCAACATGTGCCTCCTTCTCTCAGAATTGATGACAATCTTTAAATGTCAGATCTGCCTGCATTTAAATAGCACATTCACGGAAAAATGAGCTACTTTTGCATAACATAAAAAAATACACATAGGTAGTTATAGAACTTCTGGAGTACAAGTACCTGTTTTATCTTTTCTTTATGCAATCAGAAAGTAGGCTGAAACGTATTCTACAAAATGGCTCTTACAATATTGGCAAAGAGAGAAAAAATGACCAAGTGATTTGATTAAAGTTCTAATAATTATGAGATTGGAATGCAATTTAGTTATCTACATTTCTTCTTAATTTTAACGCTTTAAAATAAAATGCATAACTATAAGGCATAATAGAGTTACTTTATTCCCATTATAGAGACTGAGTCACCTCTATTTTCTATAAGAATTGATCAATGGAAAAATTGAATTTAAAGTTATTTGTCTGTTGTGGTAAAGATGATCTTGTAGGTGGCTACAATTTGGAACATGTATTTTGTTTTTCCTTCACAGCACAAGCAGAAAGTGAAAAAACATGATTAGCACTGAAGTAAAATGAACAAGAAACAACACATTTTAAAATCATTAGATTTTATCTTTTCTCATTATGTAAATAATAAAAAAGAAACTGGTGAAGGCAAATGCAGGAATCACACTATCTTCTTCTTGCGTGGATGAATTTTTGCAGATTATGAAAATGTGTGTGTGTGTGTGTGTGTGTGTGTGTGTGTGTGTGTGTGTGTGTAGAGGTTGAAAATAAGGACGAGAAAAGGGAGTCGGATCCAGCATGTAGTAAATAGAGTATGGAGGGATAAAATAATAAAGCTGTACTCAGACTATTGTTTTCTTGAATCATCTGAACAACTGTATCTAGATAATTGACATGTCAGTAGATCAGGTCAGGGCCCTGTGTCTTAGTCACTCTAACATATGGTAAAAACTTTTCATATCTCTCTTGGTTCTTACTGCATCTAATACTACTAGGCAAAATATGGTATTATTTTTCATTGGTTATTTTACCCACTGCTATTTTAGTTTCCAAAAGTCAATTGGCAATCCCCAGACCCCTCATGTGTGATAATGTGAAAGCCAGTGATTTGGAACCTAAAAAGGCAGGTGGATGGATTGAAACTGAGTTTTGAGGGCAATGGAAGTCAATTGTAAATTCCAAATTGATCCTAACATTGACCCAATTTCATCCAATGGATCAGGTACACGCATCACTCTTGGCATTTCAGGTGTGTTATGAGTGCCAACTCACATGAGGCTCAATCAACTACATCAGAATTTAGGAAGATCTCCGATCTCTCTCTCTCTCTCTCTCTCTCTCTCTCTCTCTCTCTCTCACACACACACACACACACACACACACACACACACACACACACACACACAGTTTTCTTTAACTCAGCTATGTGATAGAAGGCATGATTTGAGAATACATCATAATATAGAGTTAATGTGTGAGAATGCAGGCAGAACAAATACAAAAGTTACTATAAATAATTTGGGGTAAACATCTTTCAAAATTGTAACTTTTTTTCCTCTAATATCTCCTAACCCCACCTATCCTAATGGGATATGTTCTACCATCCTTGTAATATAATATAACTCATATCCCGATCATCTAGAATATTGTCTCATACAGAACATAATACATTCTGAGTAAACATTTGTTGAATAAGTGAACACATACATATGATGAATATAATGGGATCTGAGATGAGGGCAGATCACAACCTGGAATTTGGTGAGAGTTTCCTCGAAGAAAATGGTGGCTACACTAGTTAACAAGTTATTCAAAGTAAAAAAGAAGAAGGAATAGCATGAGAACAGGATAGGAAGCATGAAATGGAATGTTGGATATGAGAGATAGTAAGCATTTTGGCAGTACCAGAGTACTGTATGTTTATATAGTCTACTACTTTGGTGAGCTTGGGAATTTCTTTTTAAAATTTTAATCATAAAAATGTGGGGTACATTTCAGGGTTAGGTGTATAAACATTGATTATGCAGGTACCCTTGTTGATGAGGTAAACCCCTCCCTCTCCTAGCAGTTTCCCTCAACTGCCAATCCCAACACCCCTCCCCTGACAGTTTCCCACTACTGCCAATCGCTTTCTTATAGCATTATGATTTTTCAAGTTCGGTTTATGAGTGAGAACATATGGAACTCTGCTCTTTGTTTCTGTGATAAATCACTGAGTATGATCGACTCCAAATCCATTCAAGTTGCTGTGAAATCCATATATTTGTTCTCTTTATGGCCGCGTAATATTCCATTGTGTATATGGGTACCATTTTTTTTATCCAGTCCAGCTTCGGTGGGCAACACGGTTGGTTCCATGTTTTTGCTATTGTGAATAGAGCTGCAACAAACATACGTGTGCAGGTATCTTTTTTGTAGAATGATTTGGGTTCCTTCGGGTATATTCCCAGTAGGGGAATTGCTGGGTTATATAGAAGGTCAATTTCTAGTTCTTTTAGAAATCGCCACACTGTCTTCCAAAGAGGTTGTGCTACTCTGCATTCCCACCAGCAGTGTAGAAGCCTTCCTTTTTCTCCACATCCTCGCCAGCATCTGTTGTTGTTTGATTTATTAATGATGGCCATTCTTACAGGGGTTAGGTGGTATCTCAATACGGTTTTGATCTGCATTTCTCTGGTGATGAGTGAGGCTGAGCACTTTTTCATGTGTCTTTGGTTACCCGCATATCTTCTTTTGAGAAGTGTCTATTCATGCCTTTTGCCCACTTTTTAAAGCGGCTGTTTATTTTATTTTTTCCTTTTGGCTCATTTGCAGAAATTTTTGCCAATTTACACTTGCATCATCAGTCTATGAATATCTATTTTCTTGTTTCCTTGTCAGAATTACTATTGTCCTAAAATAATTAGTTGTATATACTATAGGCAATAATCATACTTCATTTTAATTGTATTTCTTTGATTAGTAGGGATACTCAATATTTTTTCTGATACGTTTAACTTTTTTTTCTTATGCAGATCATCTTTCCCATTTTATTTGGTTTCTGAATGTCTTATGTCAAATCAATCCATGGTTTCCTTGTAATTTTTTTCATTACTTTTATGCACAGAAAGCACTTCCCCAGTCTTAGGTCAAATAAATGTCTGTTTATATTTTCTTTCAATATTTGTATTTATTGTTTAGTATTTATGTTATTGAAAGGTATAACTCTCTCAGTTATGTTGCATTTTGTTCCCAAGGGAAGGAAATGACTGTGGTTCCCATCCTTGGGGAATGTGGCACATGAGACAAACACTATGTAGCAGTCTATTGTACTACTTTGTACTACTTTTATATTACCAGTTTCTTATGTTAAAACACTGACAGGTTGCTGGAGCCATAAGAGTAACTGATGCCAGAGGGAGTTAATCTGGGTTGACATTGTAGAGGAAATGATTCTTGAGCAGAATTTTTACTTAGAGAAGGATATAATCTGGTAAAACAGCATACTTCATGAATGGAGGCAATATTTTTTTAAGTTGGAATCTCATCCTGTCGCCCAGGATGGAGTGCAGCAGCACACTCACGGCCACCCCAGTTTCGGCCTGCTAGGCTCTGGCGAACCTTCTGCCTCAGCCTTCCAAGTTGCTGGAGCTGCAGACTCGCACTACCATGCCCGGCTAATTTTTTATTTATTGTAGAGGCGAGGTCTCACTAAGTTGCCAGGGTTGTTCTCGAACCCACGGGCTCAGGCAATCCATCGCCTTGGCCTCCCAAAGTGTGGGGATCACAGGCTGAGCCACCGAGCCCAACCAGCGTGGGGATTTTAATCGGAAAGAAGGGAACGCATATCTATGTAATCTACTTATAATGATTACAGTGATGTATAGCCTTCTATATTTCAAAATATGAATTTTAGCAGTGATAAACTCAGTTTAAAACTTTTTAAAAAATGTTATTCACACAGAATAACAGTTACAAATCAATGTGAATACTGCTATGAACAGAGGACTTATTCTGGAACCAAGGGTGAATTTACTCAAAGATCTAACTCCAGCTTTCCATCTCTAATGGTCTTAATAGCGATTTCAGAAGTTACATAACGGAAAATATGTTTTCAAAGAGCCAGATGGACCCATGCATAGCCCAGAGTTTGGTCACATAGCCAGAAATTTTAGAATTATTTGTATAATTATATTTTCTTATCCAAAATTTGAAAGATATTATGTCTGTGTTGTGGGTATCATTTGCTTTCAGCTCAATCAGTTCCTCTTTGAAATGAGCTTCACTAATGGGTCAGATGTGTGATAATTCGGATACTTCCTGAGATATGAATTCCAAAGGCAGCTGCAGAATTTTTTTTAGCATGAAGCATTTATTTTTTAAATGCATATCTAACACATGATCATTTTAGGAAAACAAGAAAATATAGATAAGCAGAAAAATTTGAAATAATATCATACTCCACTATTTAGAGTTACCCATTGCTAACATCTTCATGTATATCATCTATAGATGTGTGTGCAGAGTGTGTGTGTGAGAGAGAGAGAGAGAGAGAGAGAGAGAGACAGAGAGAGAGAGAGAAGAGAGAGAGACAAAGAAGGAGAGCTTGAGCCAGAGATTTTCATTTACTAATATAACTATACTGCAGTGTTCCATAACCTGTTTTTATACTTAACATTAAGTTTTCACATGTATCTCTCGTGTTAAATAAATATAGGGCTGTATATTAATTCATTTTATGACTTCATAGTATTGCATTGTTGGTATGTAATGACTTAGTAAATAAACACATTTTTTCATTAGCATTTAGGTTTTTTTTGTTGTTGTTGTTGTTGGAGTCTCACTCTGTTGCCCAGACTGGAGTGCAGTGGCCGCTCCCGGTCACCGCAGCCTAGACTTGCTGGGCTCCGGCGATCCTTCCACCTCAGCCTTCCAAGTAGCTGGAACTACAGGCGTGCGCTACCACGCCCGGCTGATTTTTTGACTTATTGTAGAGATGAGGTCTCGCTGCCCAGGCGGGTCTCGAACCCGCGGGCTCAGGCAATCTGCTTGTCTCAGCCTCCCAAAGGCGCGGGATTACAGGCTGAGCCACCGAGCCCCGCTCTAGGTTGTTTTTTATTATTCAGCAGTATATACATTACTGTCATGAACTCATTTGTGTAAATATCTTTATATTTTTGTACTAGTATCATATTGGGATAAAATCAAAGTGATATATAGCATTAAGGGTGAAGAATCTGAGAATTTACCTTATTTATAAAGCAAACATGCTAACCTGCCACAGTTTAACAGATGTTGGTAGAAGACATAGCACTTTTGGGCTAGGGATAGAGGACCATTTGCTATTCACAATATTAGCAGTGACCATAGTATCAGCATTGTGTATGTGTGTGTGTGTTTGTGTGTGTCCACATGCCAATTCCTCAAGTCTCAATTTCCAAAGAGTGACTCAAAGAGGACCAGGTGACACCTTCACACATAGTGGATAGCATTACAAGAGGGAAATCCCAAGTTTAGAGAACCCGAATGTGCAGTAATCATACCTGCTCTTTGATCTGAGGTGAGATATTAGCTTTATCTTCCAAAGTTGTAAAAACAAAATCTTCCTTTTTGTACTTGAGGGAGATATTATTTCTGTCTTCAACTATATAGACATCTTTAGAAAGGCATTCATGAACAAAAGATCATCAGTGCCTCACTCTCAGGATGGGTAGTAATGTGAGAATCCATGGAATGGAGAATTGTCTCCCAATAAGACTATTGGGTCAGAAAGCATGTGTGTTCTAAGTATTGCCAAAACTGCTCTAAATGTTTATACTAATTTCCATTCTTACCAATGATTCATGAGAGTTCTTATTTCTCCACACACTTAGCTACACAGGTTTTGTCAACCTTTTTCATTTTAGCTATTATAAAGTGGAAAAATGGCATTTCATGTCTTAAAAGTTTTATTTTCTTACTACAAAATTAAATATATTTTCCTGTTTGTTTGCCATTTGTATTTATTCTATTGCAAATTGCTTTTTCATGTCCTTTGTACAGCTTTTATGTTGATGTTTTTACCTTTTTCTTGCTGACTTATAGGTGGCCTTAGTATATTAAAATACAAATATATAGTATATTATGTATTGAAAATATGTACTATACATATTTTTCTGTTTTTCTCTTTTAACTTTATATTCTTAGCTGAAGAAATTTGAAGCATAATTTGTACTCATTAAAATTCCTGATTCTCTTCAGAAATTGTAACTTCTTTTTCACAAATAGCTCTGCATTTAAAAAAAATGAGTTCAGTACCACTCTGCAACTTGAAATGCATGCAGTCTTCAGATAATATTTGCTAAATTCATAGTTCAGGTTCAAATATCTGTACTTCCCTGAATGAATCAGCAGTGCTTGTCCTTTTTTCCTGAAGTTTCAAGTTTAGTGTGGTCAGAAATCTTGTCACATCAGTAAGAAAGTATAATATTATGAACCATGGGAGTCCCAAAAGTCAAGCCTTTCTGGGCTCTTGTAATTCTAAATGAATTTCTTTAGTAAGTTTTATGAACTAGATATCTGACAGCATTCAACAGACTTAAGTATCTTACCCTCTTCAGCTCCTTCCAAATATCTCATAAACTATCATTAGAAGCACAAACACAAAGAAAATTCACTGTCTTGATCACTGCTTTCACGTGACTTATGAAGCTGAAACCTGCCCCATAAATGATTGTGTGAAAACTATATACAGAACCTCGCCTTTTTCACTTGAATGAACTTTTGAAATGTTCTCTTTTATTGCAAGTACCTCATCTACAGAAAGTGAATTCAGCTTTTATATGTTTGGAGGAAAGTTTTCAAATTGTTTATTGGCAGGTGGTTAAATACAGGGTATACCATGCATGTTGGAAACATTGATATTGAACAGTGATGTCAGGGAAGATATGTGATGAAATAATGGAGCATTCAATAAATAAAGCTGGAGAAAATAGTTGTCTATATGAAAAAAGTAAAGCTGAATTACTACCTCAAACTATATACAAAAAATCAACTCCAGGTGAATTGTTTTGATGTTAAAAGCAAACATTAGCAATATACTTATAAACTTCAGTAACTACCACTTTAGAATAGATGAAGGAGTTTTAAATCAAAACTATGAAATGCTAGCTATAAAGTAATATATTGATTATTTTGATGATATTAATATAAACAACTTATTTTCAGTAAAATACTTATCTATAGTGAAAAGATGACCTACTGAGAGAAGACATTTGCAACACATGGTTATCAAAGGAGCTGACATCAGCAATATAAATTTTAAAATACAAAAACTTCTATAGATCAGTCAATACAAAAAACAACAAGGAGCACAAACAGTAAAATGGACAAAAAGATATAGCATATCACAGATGATTTTTTTTAAAAGTGCGTGGCTAATAAACACTAACCTAACTCTAACCCTAATCCTAACCCTAGACTGGACCTTATCAATAATATAATACTATGGCCCAAGCATTGTGGCTCACACCTATAGTCTCAGCACTTTGGCAGTCCAAAATAGGAGGATTGCTTGAACCCAGGAATTCAAGATCAACCTAGGCAACATAGTGAGAACTTGTCACTACAAAACAAAAACAAACAAACAGAAACACACACAAAACTTAGCCAGGTGTGGTGGCATGCACCTGTAGTCCTAATTATTCAGGAGGCTGAAATGGGAGGATTATTGGCCCCAGGAGTTGGAGGATACAGTGAGCTGTGATTGTGCCACTGCATTCCAGCCTGGGCAACTAAGTGAGACCTTGACTCAAAAAAATATATATTATGTAGTTGTGTGTGTAATATATAATATATAGTAAGTATAATAATAATATAAAGATACATTTCAAAGAAAAACAGTATTATACTCATTTGAATGAAAAAATGTTAAGCATTTCGACAATATCAGTAAGATAGCTCTACAGGATCTGGATGTATTGCTGGTGAGAGTATAAATGGTATAACTAATTTGAAAACAGTTTGGAATTATGTTGTGAAGTTGACTACTCATGTACTCTGTGAATCAGCAATTCTTCTTTTAGGTATAATCTCAAAATAATTTCTTGCATTAGTACAAAAAATATTTATAGTAGTACTACTTATAATAGCAGGGAGAGAAAAGCAAAAAAGGAAGAAAAACAAAGCAACTTTAATAAAAACAGCAACAAAAGTCTAGAAACAACCAAAAACCTACTGTCAGGAGAATAGATAAACCTTCAGTGCAAAAAGCAAGACCAAGAAGATTGCACAGGATGATATACTTTTTATAAAGTGTAAATCCAAGTAAAATTAAACAATATATGCTCTTGGCTCATATTATAATGAGATACACCTTATTTTAAAAGGGAAGGAAATCATAAAATAAAAATCAAGATAATGGCTATTTTAGCTAGAGGCAGGTAGGAGATGGACTAGCAGAAAAGCACAAACGTAGATGCAAGTTATTGTTATTGTTTTGGTTCTCAAATTGGGTGGTGGGAGCAATGGAATATATTATATAGTTAAAAGTAAAGTTAAGGTCAAGAAAAATAAAACATTTTCTTCGCATGGCCTAGGATGTAACAATAATAGTATCCATTCCTCCTGGCCATTGGCCATGATGACTATACAAGGGGTGAAAATAATTCCAACTAAGCCAATTAAAACGATGCCCAGAAATTTTTCTCACTGGTGCAGATGATATAGTTTTTTTTTTTTTTATCTCTCAGACTACAAATTGTGAGTATGAGAGGCCTGAAATACTGGTGTTCATATCCTCCACTACTGGAAGAGCTGGTCTGTGAAGATGACCAGCTATTCTGGCATATAGCAAGAAGCAGAAAGTAGAGGTCAAAGAGTTCTGATGTTGTTTGAGTTTCCATTGTGTAGTCTAGTCATATTAGAGGTGAACTTCACTCCTGGACTTCCCAGTTAAATGTATCGATAAACGCCCATTTCTGCTCAAACTTTTCCAAGTAAGATTCCTGGCAGTGAAACCAAACATTCTTGACCAATTTATTCAGAGAATGTTAAAGACAATGGATCAGAAGCAGAGATGTATTGAAAGAATACCCTTCTCACCAAAGCTTCAATCTTTTCCCCTGTACTTATTGACCATTATTAACATGTTTAAGTATCATTTTAGACCTCAAATCATTTACCTCTGGAATCAGTGAATTTCCGGATTAGCTGCATCCTTTGACTTCTTGTAATAACTGCTAATTTTTATTTCTGTCAGCACTAAGTATCTAGTGAGAACAGAGCCCAAAACTAGGCACTAATGTCAAAGGAAGGAGAAGTTATACCTAAGAAATAAAGGCTGCAGGGACACCTATAACTAACCATCACTGACATTGTCTAGTTCAAAACTTTTAATCTGTAAACTAGAAAGTTGGATCTAGTGAGGTTAAACAATTAATCAAAGGTAATACAGCTAGTTTGTACAAATACCTGGAAATAGGACTTGGTTTCCCCGACTCTAGTTCAGTGCTCTTTATATTGACTTTCCCTTCCCCACCTATATAATTCAGGGTTCTTCAGAGCCATCTGTAAGCTAGGGAATTAGAAAAGCCAGTAGCATGACTCAGTCAAACTCCAAAAGCCTCAAAACCAAGGAAGACTGCAGCATCCAGTCTGAGGCTGAAGGCTGAAGCACTCCTGGGAGGCCATTGGTACAAGTTCCAAAGTCCAAAGACTAAAGAACCTGAAGTCTGATTTTGAAGAGGAGGAGGAGAAAAAATACAGCTTCAGGGAAGCAGGAGGAAGTTTAGCAAGCTGAATATCCCCCTTCTTCCACCAGCTTTGTTCTAACCACGTCGGCAGCCTGTTGGATGGTACATGCCCACATAGAAGGAACATCTTCCTCCCCCAGGTCACTGATTCACAGGTCAGTCTCCTCTTTAAACACCCTTACAAACATAACAAGAAACCAATCATTTAGGCATCCCTCAATCCAATTAAGTTGACACCACCCTAATGTAGATTAAACACTAATTACCTATTGACTTGTTACTATTCAAAGAAATACCAAAGTATGAATTGAACAAATAATACCACCTGGAATAAATTGATAGATTCTGTCTAACATCAACTCTTTTATTTGCTGTTTAATATAAAAAGGAATGCTAGATTGCAAATTAGGTGAGGGTTTTTGTTTTGCCTTTGTCAGTAGCTAATTGCATGACCTGGAGAAATCACTTATTCTCAAAGGGTTTCAGTTCTTTCTTCTGAAAAGGAGGGGCTACGTTTTATTTTCTAAGATTTATATGCAACCTTATAATCCTGATGTCATCCAAGGCATCCTAAGATGCCATTAAGCTTTTTGGTATTTGAAAGTAGCCATAGGTTGCAGACTATACAGTCCCCACAAGTTATTCTCCTATTTCTGGTTCTAAATATGCTGGTATCATAATTCAGTTATTAAACTTTTGATTATTTTTAACTTTAATTGCTTTTAGCAGTTACCTTATCTAACCCTTTCTCTTCCCTCACCAGGGATCTTTCTATAAATGTTGTCAGTCAGAATTTTAAAATGAACAAAAGTTTATTGTGGTAGTAGAATAGCCATCTATCAGGTATCAGCCCATGATGAGTTCCTCCAATTACAAAAGACTGACATGATTGTCAATTTTCTTAATATTTATGTTGTCATTTCACACATTTCCTCCTTCTGACACTGAAGCACGGGTTACTAAGCTTCTTTCATCTTGACTCTGCACTTCTTTATAAAAAATAGACAATCCACTATGACAACTTCCTTAAGCCAGCATATATATATGTATATTTAGGCCTTATATCTCTTAAAATAACATCACCCATTCCCCTATCCCCCTTCTATTATGAAGTTTTCAAAGATTTTGAACACAGACATTAAAAATTCACTTTTACATAGTAGATTTTTCACACTTCTCCACTGGGATTTATATGAAAAGAAATAAAAGTATGAAGGCAACATACTGAATGGAAAGCATTTGAAAAAAAGCAACTGTTGAACTACACCAGGATTATATTCAGAAAAAACACACCTGAGAAAAATATGAGAAAGATACAGATGCCAATTGGTGACATTAAAGTGTGCTGTTAGTATATCTTCAAATGTTTACTCATGAAAGACTTGGCGCTACCACCAAACTTATAATAATGTAGTTGCAATTAAGAAACTATCAAATCTTCTCATACCAGTCTTCATAGTTTAAATTATAGTTAAAAATGATTTAGAATGAGCTAAGTTATGATTGTGCTGTGGCATAAGATAAATAGGAGTAAAACATAGCCTGTTTCTCATTCCAACTACTTATGCATAGATTATCAACCAGCGGTAATTGAAGGCCAACTATGTTAGTCAGAAAAATGCAGGTTTTTAAGTTAAAAGTACAACTACATGATGGTAAGCTTTTAAAAATTTCTTCTCACTAAGGAATGAGAAGCCTGACACAATTGAAAAAATGTCTACATTTTGAAAATATAGTACAACTTTCCAACTCTTGACATTTCTACTCAAAATCTGTTTCTGGGTTAGTTCTTTCAGTTACATGGACAAGACTCCAAATGTAGTCATTGAACCCCTGGGATTAGTTAACATATTTTACAGAACAGTTTGTCATTTGAGATAAAAAAGGAAATATTCAGTGAACTTCAAATATGATTTTGATCTTTAAGAAAGGAAGGAGATACAGTGAGAGTGATAACTAGAGTAAAGTAGAGAGACAGACAAATAGAATTAGCTAATGGGAAAGGATGGTTAATGATATTAAGATAACTAAAGGAGTGATATTTTATTAATATTTAATATTGTTCATCTGATTAATTCAGAATGTATTATAAACATTAGTTTAAAGCTCAATTAAATCTCACCTTAAACAGGTGATTCTAGTGAAGCATTTTTTTCAAAATTCCTATGGGAAATGTGGGTAGAATCATTGGGTAGGTAAGTTGACAGTATTCTGGCCTTTGTTTTGTTGGACAGTATATTGCTGGAATTTCAGCCTTTAATCGCTAATTATTCATTCTGATATATTTTTGACAGTTATTTATTGTTCTTGATAATTAAATATAGTGATTAAAGCATGTTTTATATTATGCTGGAGTTTTCTTTTTAAATAACTCATGAACAGAAAACAGCAGCTGAATTTTATGACGTGGTTAGCATAGCCTTTGAAGGGAGATGAGAGGTACATTTGTTTCTATATTTAAAGGGTCTCAATGTAACCTACTTTGCAAGCCTGACATTGTTTATGAAATTGGGTGGTAAATGAGTAAAAGTAGTCACTGCTTGCTGTGTGCAATAACGGCAGCTATTTGTTAGCTTAGGTGCCTGACTTTTTCTACTAGACCATGTTATATAATCAGCTACCAGAGACATGCCAGGATTGTGTCTGGTTTTGGGTCTTCAGATATGTAAGGCAAGCAGCTGTCTTGTTTTCAATGTCTAGCTGGTCAAATGAAAGATGACTGAATATGATAAACAATGAAATAGATGGCAAAAACGGACTGAAAATAAAAATCCTGTATGAAGTAGATTTAATACTTTCTCTGATTGGAAATCTGTATGACCTGGTTGATATTCATAAGTGAAAAGAGTGGTTTATCTAAATAAAGAGACTGATTTAAATTATGCATGTAAAGATCATCCTGCCCCACACATGCAAAGGATAGGTTTAGGCTGTCTCAGTTTTAATTGACTGAATGTTTCACTTTGTATCTTGGTAGTGGATAGGCTTAAGTGCTGAACAGAATTGTACCTGAAATACTGATGTATAAACATCTATATATAGGATTTGTGAAATGAAAGGTGAAGACTGTCAAGGTATGTAATTTAGCAAGATCACTACCCTGGTTTTAATTGGGAGAAGAAACAACTGATTAGCAAAAATATAATGCCCAATAGAGCAAAGAGGAAAATACAGCAAGATTAATGGACTACTTCACATTAGAGTTTAGATAATAAGAGTAACCAAAACAATATCAACGCCTAACATTTAAGACTAAGCTAGACACTTTTCAGGTACATTATTCATTGTTTTTAGAATCATCCCACATATTATCATAGTAAATCATACAACACTGTGAAGCAGGAATGACTATTATCAGATTTTATAGACAAGGAAACTGAGGCACATAGAATACTGAAGTTAAGGGACGTGCCTACTGTTGCACAATTATTAGGTGGCAGAGCCATGAAAACTGTCCTGAAAATGGCAGTGTGGTTATTTGCTGAAATTATAAATTACAGCAATGACAGAGAGCCAGCTGATCTAGTTTCTTCCCAGTGCTCTTCAGGCCACAGATGGCTTACCAATCTGTCTTTCTTTCAATTGACCATTTGCTGTGGTTATGATTGTGACTCCCCTTCCTAATCCCATGTATGTTCACTAGTAGCATATTGGCTCAAACAGGCAAAGTCCAGTTGTGCATGACTTCTGACAATTTCTGGGCATCTTACTGATGGGCTTCTTTTTCTAAGATAATACTTTCTAAGGCAGGAAATATAAAAAAAATTATGAGCCTTTATCAAAACATAAGTCCAAAGTGTTAGGTAAAGCCTGTTGATCATGACTGGATAATGAAGAATGAAGAATAAACCAGTTTATGAGTAGAAAAGGTTTGCTTTATTAAGAGATTAGTTGGGAAGGAAAAATGTTAAAAATTAAAATGCCAGACGATGGCAATAGAAGAATCGTATCATATTCTAAGTCAGATGCAGAGCCTTCCACAAATTTTAAGCAAATTATATTTCTGTTTGAAGGTAAACTATTCTTTCTTCCTGCTGATATTCTGTGGCTACCAATGTCAGGGTTACTCCTAACTATTCTGCCAATGCTCAGTCGTGAGATAAGACCTGTCTCATTTTTTTTTAACTAGAAGCATTTTATACAGTGTAATTATGAATAGAAAGTTTATTCTTTTTCTTCAAATAAAGCTTTAACCAAGGTCATAGACTATGCTACCTGAGCTTAAGAATTCTAATCAGGCTCTTGCTGTGTTTTAGCATAGTGAGTAATAGAGACAAGAAGTGACTCTGATCTCAACTTTACGTGGCTTAAATTAACAGTTACCTTCAGTGCATCTTCCTTGATCTGGACTATTTTAGCTAAGAACTTTCATCTAAAGCCTCTTGGTATCAATATTCAATTCCCCTATGTCCTCTCCTTCCAAAATTCTTTATTATCCACTTACTTACAAAAGTCACATACAGAGGAAAGAAAATGGAGACTTGTTCACTGTAGAAAAAAATTTGTCCCTTATTAGATGCATCTTAAAATGGTCCATTATTTTTGTAATGGTAAAAGAACAGCCTTCTGTATTGACAAGACTTCTTCAGATTTTTATTTATTTATTTTTAATTTAAAAATTTTTTTAATTTTAAAGATGTGGGGTACAATTCAGGGTTAGGTATACAAATGTTCATTATGTAGGTCCCCTTGTGATAAGGTGTGTCCCTCCTCCCCCAGTAGATTCCCACTACTGCCAATCTCACCTCGCCTCCCCTCCTCTTCTCCCCACCCCTCCCCTCACCCCTGGCAGTTTCCTGCTACTGCCAATCCTTTTCATATAGTATTACAATAATTGTTCAAGGTCCCCTTATGAGTGAGACCATGTGATACTCAGTTTTTTGTTTCTGCAATAGATCACTCGGTATTATAGACTTTAAGTCCATCCAAGTTGCTATGAAGTTCATAATTTTGTCCTTTTTTATGGCTGCATAATATTCCATTGTGTTTTTTCCAGTCCTCTTTCAATGGACAGCACGGTTGGTTCCATGTTTTTGCTATTGTGACCACTGCTGCAATAAACATATGTGTGCAGGTATCTTTTTCATAGAATGATTTCAGCTCCTCCAGGTATATTTCCAGTAGAGGGATTGAGGGGTCGTATGGAAAGTCAATTTTTAGATCATTTAGAAATTACTGAACTGTTTTCCACAGAGGTTTTATTAGTTTACACTCCCACCAACAGTGCAGAAGCGTTCCCTTTTCCCCACACCCTCTCCAGCATCTGTTGTTTTTTGAGTTATTGAGGATGGCCATCCTGACTGGAGTTAGGTGGTGTCTCCGTGTAGTTTTAATTTGCATTTTTTTGATGACTAGTAAGGCTGAGCATTTTTTTTTCATGTATCTGTTTGCAGCTCTTAAATCTTTTGAGAAGTGTCTACTCATATCTTTCGCCCACTTTGTAATGGAAATATATGGTTTTTTTCTTTTCAGCACATTTGAGTTCCTTGTATATCTTAGATGTTAGGCCTTTGTGAGATACACTGTTGGCAAATATTTTTTCCCAATCTGTGGGCTGTCTCCCTGTTCTCTTGATGGTTTCTTTGGCTTTGCAGATGTTTGTCAGTTTGATGAGGTCCCATTTGTCTATCTTTTCTTTTATGGCCTGGGCACTTGGGGTTTTGATCAGGAGTTGGCTGCCAGTTCCAATTTCCATAAGGGAATCTTCTGCATTTTCTAAGATTCTTACAGTTTGAGGCTTTACGTTTAGTTCTTTGATTCACTGAGAGTTGATCTGTGTGTATGATGATAGGTAGGGGTCTTGTTCTAATCTTCTGCATGTGGTCGGCCAGTTTTCAAGCATCATTTGTTAAATAGGTTCCCCTCTCCCCAGTGGTTGCTGGTGGAGGCTTTGTTGAAGATGAGTTGACTGAGAAATCGGGGTTTTGCTTCTGGAGTATCTATCCTGTGCCATTGGTCTTTATGCCTGTTCTTGTACCGATATCAGGCTGTTTTGCTTATTGTACCTTTATAAAGTAGTTTAATGTCTGGGAATGTGATGCCTTTCGCTTCCTTTTTTTTTTTTTTCTTTGCTGAGGATTGTTTTGACTATTTGTGGTCATTTATGTTTCCATATGAATTCTTGTATTGTCGTTTCCAGGTCTGAGAAGAATGCTGCTGCTAATTTAATGGGCATTGTGTTAAATCTGTAATTTGCCTTGGGTAAGATGGATGCCTTAACAATGTTGATTCTTCCAATTCTTGAGCGTGGAATATTTTTCCATTTGTTTATGTCTTCTTTGATTTCTTTGAGCAGTGTTTTCTTTTTTTTTTGAGTTGGAGTCTCACTCTGTCGCCCAGACTGGAGTGCAGTGGCCGCTCCCGGCCACCACAGCCTCGACCTGCTGGGCACCGGCGATCCTTCAATTACAGGCATGTGCTACCACGCCCCGCTGATTTTTTGATTTATTGTAGAGAGGAGGTCTTGCCTGCCCAGGCAGGTCTCGAACCTGCGGACTCAGGCAATCCACTCACCTCAGCCTCCCAAAGGCGCGGGATTACAGGCTGAGCCACCGAGTTCGGTGAGCAGTGTTTTCTAATTTTCATCGTAAAGTGCTTTCACATCTCTGGTTAGGGAAATACCAAGGTATTTCATTTTTTGGTGACTATTGTGAATGGGATTGTGCTTTTTCTTTGGATTTCTGTTTATTAATTGTTGGTGTATAGAAATGTGACTGTCAGTCAGGCTCGGTGGCTAAGCCTGTAATCCCGCGCCTTTGGGAGGCTGAGGTGAGTGGATTGCCTGAGCCCGCGGGTTCGAGACCCGCCTGGGCAACTTGGTGAGACCTCATCTCTACAATAAATCAAAATGAGCCGGCGTGGTAGCGCGAGCCTGTAGTTCCAGCTACTTGGAAGGCTGAGGCGAAAGGATCGCCAGAGCCCAGCAGGTCGAGGCTGCGGTGGCCGGGAGCGGCCACTGCACTCTAGTCTGGGCGACAGAGTGAGACTCCAACTCAAAAAAAAAAAAAGAAGAAATGTGACTGTCTTTTGCACGCTTACTTTATACCCTGAGACTTTGCCAAATCCCTTTATCAGTGCAAGGATGTTTTTGAAAGATTCTCCTGGGTTTTCGAGGTATAGATTCATATAGGCTGCAAACAGGGATAACCTGACTTCCTCTTTTCCTACTGGATACCCCTGATCTCCTTCTCTTGTCTGACTGGTCTAGCTAGGATTTCTGAAACTATGTTGAAAACAAGGGGTGAGAGTGGCATACTGGTCTTGCTTCGGTTTTCAGGGGAAATAGTTCCAATTTCTGTCTGTTTAGTAGTATGCTGGCTGTGGGTTTCTCATAGATGGCTCTTACTATTTTGAGGTACGTTCCATTTATGCCTAGGTGTTTGAGGGTGTTTTTAAGGAGGGATATTGCATTTTATCAAAAGCTTTTTCTGCATCTAATGATATAATCATGTGGTTTTTGTTTTTACATCTGTTGATGTATATAATTTTGTTTATGGTCTTGTGAATGAATGTTGAACCAGCCCTGCATCCCAGGGATAAACCTACCTGGTCATGGTGGATGATTTTTTGAGATGTGTTGTTGAATCTGGCTTGCTGGGATCTTGTTGAGAATGTTTGCGTCTATGTTCATCAGGGATATAAGCCTGAAGTTCTCTTTCTTTCTTGGGACGTTACCTGGCTTGGGTATCAATGTGATGTTAGCTTAGTAAAATGTTTTGGGGAGAGTTCCATCTTTCCCAATTGCCTGGAATACTTTCAATAGGAATGGTATCAGTTCATCCTTGCACATTTTGAATAATTTTGCTGAAAAGTCATCTGGTCCAGGCCTTTTTTTTTGGAGGTAGTTTTCTTATGACATAGTCAATTTCCTGGGTTGCTAGGGTCTCAATTTCTTCTTGTCCAACCTGGGGAGGTTGTGTGATGTCAGAAAGTCCTCCATTTCCTTTAGGTTTTCAAGTGTGTTTCCATACAAGTGTACATAGTAGTCTCTGATAATCTCTTGTATTTTTTCGACGTCAG
This sequence comes from Cephalopachus bancanus, assembly GCA_027257055.1. Lineage (NCBI taxonomy): Eukaryota > Metazoa > Chordata > Mammalia > Primates > Tarsiidae > Cephalopachus > Cephalopachus bancanus. The sequence goes on along the minus strand of JAPVLO010000795.1, from coordinate 164,998 downwards.
TTGTGACTTGATCTTTTGCATTTCTGATTGTGTTTATTTGAATTTTTTTCTCTTTTTCTTGGTCAGTCTAGCTCTAGGAGGTTCATCAATCTTGTTTATCCTTTCAAAGAACCTGTTTTTTGTATTATCTTTTTGTCATCTATGTCTCAAATTTGGGTTTTTATTTCGGTGATCTGGATTCTTCTGCTGAAGTTAGAGTTTTGGTGGTCTTGCTTTTCTAGCTTCCTTAGGTGATTTGTTAAGTTGTTAACTTGTGATCTTTCCATTTTCTTCATGTGTTTTCATAGAGATATGAATTCACCTTTTAGTATTGTTTTCATGGCATCTCAAAGGTTTTGGTAAAATGTTTCTTCATTTTCATTTGTTTCCAGGTATCTCTTAATCTCTGTTTTGATTTCTATGTTGACCCAGAAGTTGTTTAGCATCATGCCGTTTAGTGTCCATGTCTTTGTGGGGTTTATGGGAATTTTGTTGGTGTTGATATTTATTTTTATTTCACTGTGGTCTGAAAAGGTGCATGGCAGTATTTCAATCTTATGAAATTTGTTTATGCTTGATTTATTACTGAGGACGTGGTCGATCTTAGAGTACGTTCCATGTGGTGACGAGTAGAATATATATTCCATGGTTGTTGGGTGGAGTGTTCTGTTGGTATCAATTAAGTCCATTTGGTCAAGCGTCATGTTGATGTTCCAGATCTCCTTGTTGACTTTTTGTCTTGATGATCTATCTAGGTTTGTGAGTGGGGTATTTACACCCCTAGCTATGAGAATGTTAAAGTCAATATCTTTTTCTAAGTTCACCTAGAAGCTGCTTTATGAAAGTTGTTGCTCCTATGTTGGGTGCATATATTTTTAGCGTGAATATTTATTGTTGATGGATTGAACCTTTTATCATTATGTAGTGATCTTCCATAACTTTTTGAATTTTTGGTAGCTTAAAGGGCTTTTTGTCTGATAGTAAGATTGTGACTCCTGTTTTCTTTTGTGTTCTGTTTGCCTGAATTCCCATCCTCTTACTGTGAGTCTGTGAGTGCCCTTTCTGGTGAGATAAGTCTCCTGGAGACAATATATTGTTGCCTCATGATATTTTATGTATTTTGCCATTCTATGTCTTTTCAGTGGTGCATTTAGTCCATTCACATTCATGTTGATTATTGAGATGTGACAATTTATGCCTTTCATGAGGTTCTTATAAAGTTTGTTGTTGTTGCTGCTTTTTGTTTATTTGTTTCTTGTTTTTCTTTTGATTTTTGGGTTGACTCATGTGTTTTTAATCTTTTTCCTGCATTCTTGTGAAAGGAATTGTTGTTCTTTTTTTTTTCCTTCTTCTTTGTTTAATACGTTTGTAAGTGTTTCTTGTAGAGCTGGTCTGGGGTGTTGCAAGCTCTTAGGAATTGAATGACTGGGAAGGTCTTTAATTCTCCATCACTAATGAAGCTTAGCTTAACTCGATAGGTAATTCTTGGTTGAATTGTTTATCTTTGAGACCTTTGGAGATTGGTCTCCAAGCTCCTAACCTGAAGTGTTTCTGTAGATAATTCTGCTGCTATTCTAATTGTTCTTCCACAGTAGGTAGTCTGATATTTTTCTCTTGTTGCCTTTAGGATTTTTTTCTTTTATACACACTTTGTGTAGGCAAATGTGTCTAAGAGTTGGTCTTCCCATTTCCTCTCTTGCTGAGTTTCTCTGAATCTCTTTTGTTTGAATGGTCATGTCATTGATGAGATGAGGGAAGTTTTCTTGAATTATTTCATGCTATGTTTGCTCCAAGGTGGTGTCTGTCTCTCCATCTGCCTCAGGAAATCCAATCAATCTTATGTTGGCCTCTTGAAATAATCGCTCATCTTTGAGGTTTTGTTCTGTCTTTTTAAGCTTCTTCTCTATGTTTTTTACAGTTTGGGTTACTTCTATATTTTGGTTCTCAAGCTCTGAGATTCTTTCTTCTGCTTGGTTAATTCTGCTCTTCATGCTTATCAGTTTGCTATTTATTTCATTCACTGTATTCTTTACTGTTGTTATCTCAGTTATCAACTCCTTCATTCTTTCCTTTTGTCTTTCCTCAATTCTATTTATTCTGTCTATTAATGTCTTGATCTAGGTTTGTAGTTTGAGACCAGTCATTCTGGGGCTTCTTCATTGTTTACATTCAGAAGACTGTATTCTCAGTGCCTGACCTCCCAGGGGTCTGTGTAAGACCCATATTCTTTCTTTGGGTTTTCTTCATTTGTGTAGATTTTCCTCCCCTTTTTTGCCACTTCTTTAATTCTCTTGTTTAGTGATGGGGGTAGTTTTTAACTTCTGTTTGTTCAATTTCTTATTCTTCCTTATGTGAATCCTCTGACTTTTTTCAATTCTGAAGTTGAACTGTGGGTTGGGGGCTGTACTTTTTGCAGTTTTGAGATTTAGTTGAGGGGGAAGCTGTAATTGGCAAACTATCTACAGATCCCAGTATCCTCTGACAGGTGTGTGGGTTCCCTGGAGCCCACTCCCCACTGCCCTACAATTTGTCCCTACAGTGGTGGTATAGGTTAGCCTCCTGAACACAAAATACATTAAGACAAAGGAAAAGAATGGAAAAAGGAAAGAAGGGGAAAAGAGGAAGTTTGAGAGAGAGGAAAAAGAGGGAAAACAGACAGGCATAGCAACTAACAACTGAAAAGAGACTCAAAGACAGAAAATATAAAAAAAAATACAATTATACAGACACAGAAATTGACAAAAACCCCTTATTGTTGTACTGTCCCTCAAAAGTACCTATACACAAGTAGGAAGTCTAAAAAAAAGGCATTAGAATAATAAAAATAAGGCAGGTATGAGAATGTAATCAGAAACAGAAAGAAGAAGAAAAGAAAAAAAGGAAAAATCTAAAACAGAAAACAAACAAAAAAACAAGCAAAATAAACAAGCAGAAAACCCAAAACCCAAAACAAAAATTTCTCTGAAGTTGTTCCTATAACTTCATCTTCCTTTCTGCTCTGCTCTCCAGCCTATCCCCTCTGCTCTCAGCACAGACTGATAGAGTTGCTCTCAGCATGGGTCAGATATTCCACTGACTACTGTGGGAGGAGAGTGGATCAGATCTGGACTCACCTGGCTTTCTGTCACTGTTGTCAAGTCTCCCATTTAGATCTTACATGTCTGTGCCTGTTCCAGCATCGGGGAGGGGTGTCTGTGTATCTTAGTTTGATGAGATAAACTCTACATCCCAGGTTGGAAACTAGGTGGAGTTGGGCAGGGCAAGGCAGGTCTCTATCTGGGCCTGGGACATAGAAAATGGCTCTGGTCGATATTTCCTCATCAATGGTGGGACTCTTCTCCACCTCTCCCTGATGGGCTCTCTCCACAGAACCAGAGCTCCTGCTGCTCTGCTGTCACAGGCGATGGTGTAGGCCAGAGGCCAGGTGGTGCATTCTGCCGCCTTTTCTCAGGAAATCTCTGAGAACAGCAGATGATCCTGCGTGGTGGTGGCTCCAATCTCAGGGTGGTGGGGGGTTGCAGTCACTTCTGGAGGAGAGCCCTGGGTACATGAACCCAATTCTCCCTTCAGACGAACTTTCACTCAGCTACTGGCACACACTCACTCATGCAGTGATTCTTTATAGACACTAACTTTTGTGGACACTCTCACAGTCTGACCTCTCCCATCATCATCTTACCAAAAATTTCCTCAGATTTTTTTAAAAAAACATTCCAGTAAAATTTCTACAAAGTGATCTACATTAATCCAATAATAGCAATAACTAATAATAATCATAATAATAGTAATAATGTTAACAGCAGCAGCAAACTATTGTTGGAGCTCACTATATGCCATACACTACTCATGAAACTTTCCAAAATAAACTATGATGTCAGACTACAATCTCTCAAGTAGGTTCTGGACCCAGGTGATTTTTGACATTATCTGTGATTGGCAAAATATCTGCATTACTTCCATTTGTTTACTTCAGAAAGCAAGTTTATGTGACATGTTATGGCACAAGTAGGCCAATATGAACCCACAACTGTACAATCTCTGACAATTAATTTCATGAACTCACCCTTGACAAAGTGCTATATACTTTACTGCTAAATATCACTAAGGTAACCTTCAAAGTACTCCTCTTGGGAAGTTATGCACTTATGCCTCTACCTAGTCCACCCATTAAAACAATTTTGGAACTCTTTTTTTACAGTGGCCATCAGAGGTGTCATCCTGAATGTTATAAAAACGTCTTCCTTTCAGTATTTCCTTTATCTTCAGGTAAAGAGAAAGGTCATTGGGTGCCATATCAGGTGAGTGGAGAGAGCATTCCAACACAGTTATTTGTTTACTGGCTAAAAATTCCCTCACAGACTGTACTATGTGAGATTGTGCATTGTTGTAATACAAGAGCTCCTTCAGGACCATTTCTGCACATACCTTTCTCATGCCAAGATTTCACTTAAGATTTTCATAATTGCTTCTCTAACAATGTTTATTTGGTCTGCTATGCTTCTCAAAGTCAGTCGATGATTTTGACACACAATTTGACAAATTTTTGCAATGTTTTCATCAGTTCTGCTCATTACTGGCCATCCCAATCTCTCTTCATCAGTAATGCTTTCTCTCCCCTCAGAAAAAATGTTTAATCCATTTTTGCACTGCCTTTTTCTTTATGGAATTATCCCCTTAAACTTGGACTAGCATGTCCCTGATTTCACTTTCACTCTTGCCAAGTTTAACAAGAAATTTAATATTTGTTCATAATTCAAGTTCCAACATTCTCACCATTGCACACAAAAACATGCAGCAACCTAATGAACATCACTCAGCGAGACACTGCCACACATTGATATTAACACAGTTGTGAGACACAGATATACCAAGGTTATGAGAAACCTTACCAAGTTGTTTGTACAGTGCTGCCAACAAAAGCACACTATGACAAGTTCATGAACTTAATTGTCAACTATTGTAGCACCCACTCAGCTGAGAATTTAACAGCATAAAACACATTTTCTGTTTTAAAAAGCATTCAATATGTTTAAAGAAAATTAAAAATGGCATTAAGCTTTTTTTTCCATGGCACTTCTGTAGTACCCTCAAAATAATTTTTAGTATCTAGCCTGTTGAGGCAAGCCTACTAGAACATTGCTAGGAAGTAACATATTTGACAGCCATTCGTGTCTTCAGCTAAGAGGGTGTCTCTTCTTGCATGACATCTCTCCTCTTCAAGTTCCTTGAGTATGAACCACTGTAATACTACTAGACTCTTCATCCAAGTGTAAAATTTGTTAATATCAAAAAAGAACACATGTAAAGGTGTGAAGAGAGTTAGAGCAAGAGAGAAGGATGAATTAAGGAACAAAGGAGCAAAATGACTAAATTTTCTGGGAATAAGTTTATTTGTTTTATGTTCAGAGTGCAGGAGATCTTTATATGCTTATAAATGTTAACTATGTTCTAAGTGAGTTTAAGTCAAACGTCCAGAATTTTCATGGGGAAAGTGTTCTTCTTTTGCAGAAATTGACCAATTTGCTTAAAGTAAAACATTGTGGAATATGAGAAAATTCATATGATGTGTTTTGATAGAAGTGAGTTATCAAAAACAGAACTTAGTTTTAATTAAATGTATAATCAGTATGGCATATTATTTCAAAATAAGTTCTATAGGCAAAAGACTGCAAAATATAAACTTTGTATGGAAGAACCAAAGAGTATTCTGATGAAAAGAGAAAGTTGAGAGACCAGTGGTCCTGATAACTCACCTGTAATGAGCAATAAAATGATAGTAGATCATTATTTGTTTGCATTAAGTTCTGGAAATTTATAAACTGATAGAGAGTCCCAAGAAGAAATGAGCAGAAAGCACCAATTCACTCTGTGTACAGGAATTGAAGAGCTGTTATTACGGAAAACCTGAATGTGCAGTGGGGTAAATAGTAAATTAAAAAACCGCTGACTCAGGAAGGAGATCCCATCTTCCTATCAAGGAAAAGCAAATGGGTGGCTGAAGGGAGGGGTGGCACAGTTTTACAAGATAGCCCTGGGAATATAAAATTGAAGAACTCTATATGAATGGAGGTGACAGACTGCTATGTACAGGAATTAAATCATAACAGCAGCACAGAAATAGAGGTTATTTTTACTTCGATGTAGCAAAAGATTACAGTGTACCTGCATCATTTCTGCGAGAAAATATTTGCACATAACAAATCTACATGTGCAATTGCACAGCTGGTAATCAGTGCAGCAGATTATCATCTTGTTTCTGCAATTCCATGTTGTTTCAATGACAAGCAAGCATTTTGAAGAGTTCTCTGAAACCTCTGCTCTGTATTCCCCATGGGGCAAAACTAACATTCTTTTTTTTTTTTTTTTTTTTTTTTTTTTTGAGTTGGAGTCTCACTCTGTCGCCCAGACTGGAGTGCAGTGGCCGCTTCCGGCCACCGCAGCCTCGACCTGCTGGGCTCCGGTGATCCTTCCGCCTCAGCCTTCCGAGTGGCCGGAATTACAGGCATGCGCTATCACGCCCGGCTGATTTTTTGATTTATTGTAGAGATGAGGTCTCGCTGCCCAGGCGGGTCTTGAACCCGCGGGCTCAGGCAATCCACTCACCTCAGCCTCCCAAAGGCGCGGGATTACAGGCTGAGCCACCGAGCCCGGCTTAAAACTAACATTCTTAAACTGCTTCAGTCTTCAGTTGCCCACACCCCCTAGTAAGGGACTTGGATGACAGATGAGAATTATTCAGAATTTGGAAAAACAAGGATGCTTCAATTAATGGGCTGCTGGCAGGCAACCTCTGCAGTGCACATTTTACTCCCACATACATTTTGTTCATGCATACACACTCACGCATATGATTTCTTTTACCTTTTAAAGAGAGGATAACACTCTAGTAATGACAGAATGTCTCTGAACAGAATTCAATATATGTTATGTCTTAGCAGTTTAATTTGAAGGTAGCAGAAGGGGAAGTATGCAAATCGAATTTCCGTAACAATGATGAACTACTGACATATTTGGTAAAGTCAAGTCCAATTTCAAAACCAAACAGTCTTTCCTTCAAGTTTAGTGGACCTAATTAAATTTAAGTTTAATATAATGAGGGAAAGAAAAAGATATATGTGTGTGAGGGAGGGGGATGGGATGGAATGGGGAATACATTCTAATTTCCAGGAAAAGGGGTTGCGGAATAGGTTATATTTGAGAGAGTTGAAATTTTTGTTCCATTTCCTCTCAATAGTGGGATGACGTTAGTTCTTGGTTCTTAGCCAGATTCCAGGGAACCTATTCAATAAAGAATTATAGAACACACAGCAACATAGCAATATTAAAATTCATAGTCCTTCCTTACCTAGTTGCTTTATTGTTTCATTTACAGGAGTGTGAAGGAGGTATAAATTTCCAGAAAATAAATTTGGAAAAATATCTTTTTTTTTAACTTTCAAAAGTTTTTGACTTTTCTTCATTTGTGACAGATCTCAGTGATTTATCACAGAAACAAAGAACTGAGTTCCATATGTTCTCACTCATAAACTGACCTTGAACAATTATAATGCTAAAAGAAAGCAATTGGCAGTAGTGGAAAACTGTCAGGGGAGGGGAAGTGGGATAGGCAGTTGAGGGAAACTGCTAGGGGAGGAGGGGCATACCTCATCAATAAGAGTACCTGCATGATCAATGTTTGTATACCTAACCCTGAATTGTACCCCACATCTCTATAATAAATAATAATTTAAAAAAATTTTATTTTAAAATTGTGGGGTACATTTCAGGGTTAGGTATACAAATATTTACTGTGCAGGTACCCTTGTTGATGAAGTGTGCCCCCTTTCCCAAACAGATTTCCACTATTGTCAATCTCACCTCACCAACCTCTCTCATCTCTGTAGTTTCCCATTACGGTCTATCCTTTTCTTATAGTATTGTGGTAGTTGTTCAAGGTCCACTTGTGAGTGAGAACATGTGATACTCAGTTCTTTGTTTCTTTGAAAGAACACTCAGTATTATAGACTCTAATTTCATCCAGGTTGCTGCAAAGTTCATGATTTTGTTCTTCTTTATGGCTGCGTAATATTCCATTATGTATATGTACCACATTTTAAAAATCCAGCTCCCTTTTGATGGGCAGTACAGTTAGTTCCATATTCTTGCTATTGTGAACAATGCTGCAATAAACATACGTAGGCAGGTATCTTTTTTATAGAGTGATTTGAACTCTTCCGGGTATATTCCCAGTAGGGGGACTATGGGTTCATATGGAAGGTCAAATTTTAGAACTTTTAGCAATCACCACACTGTTTTTCACAGAGGCTATACTAGTTTGCACTCCCACCAACAGTGTAGAAGTGTTCCCTTTTCATCACATACTGTCCAGCATCTGTTATTTTTAAAGTTATTAATGATGGCCATTCTGACTGCAGTTAGGTGGTATCTCAGTGTAGTTTTAATTTGGATCTCTTTGATGACTAGTGAGGCTGAACATTTTTTCATGTATCTGTTGGCTTATCATATGTCTTCTTTTGAGAACTGTCTATTCACATCTTTTGCCTACTTTGTAATGGGGCTGCTTGATTTTTTTTCTTTTCAGCACATCTAAGTTCCTTGTAGATCCTAGATGTTAGGCCATTCTCAGAAATTGAGTTGGCAAATATTTTTCCCAGTCTGTGGGTTGTCTCCCTGCTCTTTTGATGGTTTCTTTGGTTTTGCAGAAGCTTGTGAGTTTGTTGAGGTCCCACTTGTCTATCATCTCTTATGGCATGGGCAGGCGAGACCTCGTCTCTACAATAAATAAAAAAATCAGCCAGGCGTGGTAGCGCATGCCTGTAATTCCGGCTACTTGGAAGGATGAGGCAGAAGGATTGCTGGAGCCCAGCAGGTCAAGGCTGCGGTGGCTGGGAGCAGTCACTGCACTCCAGTCTGGGTGACAGAGTGAGACTCCAACTCAAAAAAAAAAAAAAAAGAATCACATTGAGGTTCCAGATCTCCTTGCTGATTTTTTGTTGTGATGATCTGTCTAGGGTTGTGAGTGGGGTATTACATTCCCCAGCTGCAAAAGTGTTAGAGTCAATATAACTTTTAAGTTTGCCTAGAAGCTGCTTTATGAAAGTTGGTGCTCCTATGTTGGGTGCATATATGTTTAGTGTGGATATTTCTTGTTGACGGATTGAACCTTTTATCATTATGTAGTGACCTTCTGTATCTTTTTAAATTTTTGATGGCTTAAAGGGTATTTTGTCTGATATTAAGATCACAACTCCAGCTCTCTTTTATGCTCCGTTCGCTTGAAATTTTGCTTCCCATCCTCTCGCTTTGCATCTTGAGTGTCCTTTCTGGTGAGATGAGTCTCTTGGAGACAATATACTGTTGACTCATGATATTTTATCCATTTTGCCATTCTATGTCTTTTCAGTGGCGCATTTAGTCCATTCACATCCAGGCTAATTATTGAAATGTGAGAGTTTATCCCTGTCATGAGGTTCTTATAGAGTTGTTGTTGTTTCTGTTTGATGTCTTTCTTTTGATATTTGGGTTGATTTATGTGTGTTTTCAATCATTTTCCTGCACTCTTGTGAAGAACCTTGTCATTCTTTTTCCTTTTCTTACTGTTTAATAATTTCTGAAGTGTTTCTTGTAGAGGTGGTCTAGAGGCAGCATAAGCTCTTAGAGATTGAATGTCTGGGAAAGATTTTACTTCTCCCTCACTGATGAATCTTACCTTAGCTGGGTAGGATATTCTTGGTTGAAAGTGTTTATCTTTGAGATCTTTGAATATTGGGGCTGCACACTTTCCTAGCCTGAAGTGTTTCTGTAGATAAATCTGCTGCTATTCTAACTGGTTTTTCATGGTAGGTAGTCTGACCGTTTTGTCTCGCTGCTTTTAGAATTTTTCCTTTTGTTCCTACTTTGTTTAGGCCTTTGTTTATTATGTGTCTGGGAGTTGATCTTCTCATTTGTTGTCTTGCAGGTGTTCTCTGAATCTCTTGGGTTTGAAGTTTCGCATCACTGATGAGATGAGGGAAGTTTTGTCGAATAATATCATGGAATGTTTGTTCCATGGTAGTCTCTGTCTCTCTGCCTCTGGAAGTCCAATTGCTCTTAGGTTCAGCCTCTTGAAATAATCACTCATCTCTTGAAGGTTTTGCTCTGCCTTTTTAAGCTTCTTTTCTATTTCTTTGACAGTTTGAGTATCAACTCCTTCCTATTTTCCTCTTGTCTCTCCTCAATTCTTGGGCTCTTCATTGTTTGCATTCCAAAGTCTGTTTTCTCAGTGTGTGACCACTCAGGGGTCTGTGTGAGACCTATATTCTTCTTTTGGTTTTTCTTCATTTGTGTAGATTTTCTTCCCCACTTTTTCTTTTTTCCCCACCCTCTTTTTAATTCAGTTATTCTGGAAAGGTGGGGTTACTTTTACTTCTGTTTGGTCAATCTCTTATTCTTCCTTCTGTAAATCCTCTAGCTTTGTTCAATTCTGAAGCTGGATTGTGGGTTGGGGCTGTACTTTTTTGCATTTTTGAGATTTAATTGAGGGGACAGCTGTGAATAAAAAATCTGTCTACAGATTCCAGTATTCACCGACAGTTGTATGAGTATCTGGTAAACCACTTCCCACTGTCTTGTAATCTGTTCATCCATTGTGGGTGCATGTTTGCTCCCTGAAAGCAAAATGAGGTAAGAGTAAGGAAAGGAAAGGGACGGGTAAGGGGGGAAGAGGAAGGTGGACAGAGAGAAGAGCAACAGGGAAAATGGGGAAATGTACTGACTAACAAATAAAAAAGAGAAACAAAGACAGAAAAGAGAAAAAAAACTACAACATACGATCTTAAAAACACGCAAGCCATCCAACCTCCCTATTGATATATTATTCTCCTGCAAAAACAGAGAGGTTATAGAAAAAAAATAAAAATAGAATAAAATAAAATAAAAATATAAAACAAATCAGTAAAATAACAGAAACAGTGCAAGTATGAAAACATTATCAGTAACAGTGAGAAGAGAGAGAAAAGAGGGGAAAAATGAGTAAAACAAACAAAGAATAAAATTAAACAAATAAGCTGGGCTCGGTGGCTCAGCCTGTAATCCCACGCTTTTGGGAGGCTGAGGTGAGTGGATTGCCTGAGCCCACGGGTTCGAGACCCGCCTGGGCAGCGAGACCTCATCTCTACAATAAATCAAAAAATCAGCCGGGCGTGGTAGCGCATGCCTGTAATTCCAGCTACTTGGAAGGCTGAGGCAGAAGGATCGCCGGAGCCCAGCAGGTCAAGGCTGCGGTGGCCGGGAGTGGCCACTGCACTCCAGTCTGGGCGACAGAGTGAGACTCCAACTCAAAATAAATTAAATTAAATTAAATTAAACAAATAAATATTAAAAAATAAAATGAAAAAAGGTAAAAACAACTAGCCAGGCTTGCTCTGAGATTGTTCCTGGAAGTCCAATGTCCTTTCAGCTCTGATCTGTAGCTCTCATCACAGACTGGTAGTGTTGTTTACAGCTAGGGTCAGATGCCTCAGGTCTGTCTGTGTCTGATCCAGCATGGAGGAGGGGTTTCTGTCTCTCCCAGTATGATACAATTACCTTAGATCCCAAGTTGGAGGCTGGGCAGAACTGGGCAGAGCTGGGCGGGGAAATACATGCCTCTGCCTGTTCTCAGAGCTCCATCTGATCTCTGGTCTTGCCAGGCAGGAAGCTAGCTGGGTGAGGTGGAGTGTGAGATGCCTGGGCATTGCAGGTCGCTGTAGTGCAGGGCGGTTTGGGGTGCGGTGGTGCAGCTGATGAGGGATCCCGGGTGGGGTGGAGGTGGCTTGGGGTGGGGTGGTGCAGCCAGGGAGGGAGCCTGGAGCTCCCTGGTCCAGGAGCCAAGGATCACCTGAGGAGGGGCAGCGAATGTGGTGGCAGGGCGGTGAAGCTGGGGAGGGAGCTCAGAGTTCTACAGGCTAGGAGCCGAGGGCTGTCCAGGGTGGAAAAGTATTTCTAATTAGGTAAAATATTTTATTATGAGAAACTTAAGCCAAAAAAATATGGTTTTAAAACCATTTGTGTCTTAATTGACAATTAAGAAGGTTTGAGAGCTAATTAGTTTGAAAAGTGAAAAGAGACCATCTATCCCAAGCCGTATTATTGTCTGTAGTGAAGTTGTGTCATCTATCGCTCTGTTAAACATGCCAATTCTGTGCTGCAGCTCTCTCTACATATATAAACACTGCCCTAAATGCTAAGCTATGGATAAAGTTATATTTTAGAAGCTAAGACTATAGAGATTAAGTGTATTTCTATATATATGAATTTATACTCCAGAATTTACCTGGTGAAAAGTATAGATTACATCCTTCAAGACAAGCTGTTTCTAAAGTGATATTGCCTTTAGTTGGAAATCCGAAAGTGCCCATAACTTTCAAAGAAGAAAATGTTAGTAAATGTTTAACAAGCAATTAAAGAAGGAGGCAGAGGCAAAGGGTTGCCCTAGTAGGAAGCAAAGTGATAAGTGGGAGGAAAGCACTAAGAAAATTCAATATTATAAAAAGAGAAAGAAATATTAAGCTAGTGTAGCAAAGATCAATGAAAATAATAAGCTTTTTGTTTGTTTTTGTGTCAGAGTCTTTATTAAAAATGAAACAAAGTAAACACTCCAAAAGTTGTACATCACATGGAAAGAGATGCAACCTAGAGGAATGGAAATTTCCAAATCAATTAGAAGTCTAATATTATGACAAATTGCCCTACTTTTTAAAGCATATGAAACCTCTTGAAACTGACAAGTCATGGCTTGGTGGCCAGGTTCACTGTACAATATTTGTTATTCATTTCTGCACTTCTGACATTTCTTTTTAAGATGCTTCCATACTGAAGTAGCATCTCTGCACACTGATCTTCTATTTTACATTAGTTGTTCTAGCCCTTTTGTTGTTTAAGTCTTTGAAATCACACAGTTTTTTATGAGATAGGCAATGCTCCAAAAGGCAACTTGCAGGATGATTGTTGTATAAAAGGACTAATCTTGAAATAATGCCTATTAATGCCACTGATTTAGCAGGGATATTTCCACTTTGTTCAGTGTACATTTGCTTTTTTAATTCATTCTATTAGGAATTTTGTTTCTGAGTTTGGTGTTATAATCTTCTATTCTCTTCTGCTTTGCTATCAGTTTGACACTGAATGTTGCTAACTTTCAAAAAAGGCCTGAAAGTCAGAGGAAAGCCTGTCTTTTTGGCTGCCTTAATGGGACTGCGGTCTGCCAGTTTAGTGAAAAAAATAAATTGCATTGGGAAAATGGATGAATGTTTTAACTGGTTAAATATAATTGTTGAAACAAAATGAGATTTTACATGAATGAGAATACTCTGAAGTTGGTTGCTTTTCTTGTTTTTGTTTCAGGAAGAACATTCACTATATTTTCCTTTATTATTTGATTTATTGTGAATTTTTTCTAAGTGTCAGAAACAAAAAAATATAGATACTTGCTAAGTAGTTTTAGTGATTTACTAGCATTTCACATGAAAAGGGAGTCCACCAAATACATTTCTACAATCAGGTATAAAACACAGGCAATTGACTTTTTCTATGATTAACTGTTGAGCAGAAGCATTAAGCACAGTATGCAAAAAACAGCTTTTTATTTCTCTCAATATTGTAAAAAGAAGTTTACTTAATAGCAATTATTTAAAGGTGAGGAAATATACTTCTAAATCTTTAATGAGAAGAGGAACTGTATAGGAACTCCATGGCTTTGTTTACCATTACAAAAGAGCCCTCACATTGCCATGTTTCTCCAGGACCAATGTCTTGGAATGCCTTCAGTCATAATTAACTACACCAAAGTCATGGCATCTGCTATCTATGCTTGTATCACAACCATGGCGAGTCCAGGCAGACTATAGAGATGGGAGAAGGTAACCAGATGCTCATAAATGACAAGGTTTTTGTGAAAAGCTGTAATGCAAGGAAATCTACATTTTAGAGGAAAAAAACTTCCAATTTAAGGCTTTGCAAATATTATAAAAACATAACTTAATACTATGCATAAATGTCTAAATTCATTTAACTAGAAGATTGTTTTTACCCATTAAAATAGCAAATATTTTAATGCATGTGTCAATTGCAATTATAGCAGTGCTGTTTATTTGCTAGTGATAAGAGAACCATTCCCACTTATTTTTATAACCTCAGTCTCAACAACAGAATTAAATATCATTACATATTTGATGGTTGCTTATAATTACTTCATATTGTCTGAAATTTCAGGAGTTGTGAAAGACTGGAAATAAAAAAATTGCATTTTTAGGTTCAGGAAGTTGTGAAAGTTTTAGGAGAATGTCTGATCTTGAAATGATATCAGCTTATTTTTTGAGATATATAAAAGAGTTCTTTTAGTTTGAAAAGTTTTATATTCTTAGTGAACTCCCATATACTCTAGAGTCCCAGACTAAATGGAGCCAGCACTGACTCTTCAGAAGTTCTTTTTACCCATAGTCTTTCCTGATCAGTGAATCTGCATCATAACAATTTAATATTATGCATTTATGCATGTGCAAATGTCAACATATTCCCTTCTTAAGCCCAGCCAAAAACTGTTGCCAGTAATGAATTTTCTCACTTTCTGGACAGGTCACATATTCTAGTTGTATATTGATTTAAATTATTTTAAAATGTTTTTATTTAAAAGTATATTCCAAAATCACTTATGTGGAGAATTTTAAGAAACGTATTGTAAATATATGTTGAAAGTGGAGAATCTTATGAATTAAGCAACCTAGATATATATTTTTTAATTTAAAAAATTTTTAACGTTTTATTTTATCTTAGAGTTGTGGGATACAAGTGAGGATTTATTACATAATTAAAGTGTGTGCAGGTAAGGTTTGGGCTTCTAGCAGGTCCTCTCTCCCTCTGGTAGTAAACCTGGTATCCAGTGTGTTGTTGTGTGCCCCTTATTACTCTTCCCAACTTTCCCCCTTTAGCAGTGTCCAACATCTGTTGCTCCCCCTGTTGTGCTGATGTGACCAGTGATCAGATCCCACTTAGGAGAATTCAGTTTTTTGTTTCTGTGACAGTTCACTTAGTATGATGGTCTCCAACTGCATCCATGTTGCTGCAACGGCCATGATTTTGTTCTTTTTTATGTCTATGTATATGTACCACATTTTCTTTATTCAGCTCACTTTCAATGGAATCTGGGTTGGTTCCATGTTTTTGTTATTGCGAACAGTGTTGCAATGAACATATATGTGCAAGTGTCTTTTTGGTAGAGTGATTTATGTTCCTCTGGGAATATTACCAGAAGTGGGATTGCTGGGTTGTATTGAAGCTAAATTTTCAGTTTTTTGAGAAAATGTCACACCACTTTCCACAAAGACTGAACTAGCTTACATTTCCACCAAGGGTGGATAAGTGTTCCCTTTTCTCTGCGGCTGTGCCAACACCTGTTGTTTTTTGATGTTTTAACGAATGTCAGTGTTAGGCAATATCTCATTGTAGTTTTGATTTGTATTTCTTTGATGATTAGTGAGGTTGAGCATTTTTTCATATACTCGTTGGTTGCTTAAATGTCTTCTTTTGAGACGTGTCTGTTTATGTCTTTTCTCACTTTTTAATGGTTTTTATTTTCCTTTCAATTTGTTTGAGTTCCTTGTAGATCCTGGACATTGGGCCTTTGTTAAATGCATAGCTTGCAAATATTTTTTCCCATTCCGTAAGTTGTCTCTTTACTCTCCTGATAGTTTCTTTTGCTGTGCAAAAGCCTTTCAGTTTGATGAGGTTCCCCCAGTCAATCTTACCTTTTACTGCATTTGTTTTTGAGGACTTGGTCATAAATTCTTTATCTACTCTGATGTCCAGGAAGGTGTCCCCTAAGTTTTCTTCTAAAATTCTTATACTTTTTTTTTCTTTTTTTTAAATTTTAGCTTCTGGGAATACACATGCACATTAATTTATGGACATATTGTATAGTGGTGGGGATTGGGTCTTAGGTGTCCCAGTCCCAGATATGAACACTCTGCCCCTTATCTTTGTGACTGTTTAGCTCCTGCATGTGAGTGTAAACTTGTGGTGTTTGTTTTTCTGTTTCTGAATTGGCTCACTTAGGACGATGATCTCCAGCTTTATTCATTTTGCTGCAGTGGAAATGATTACTTTCTTTTTATGCCAGCATAGTATTCTATGATGTGTGTATACCATATCTTCATTATCCACTGACAGGTTGATAAACATTTACGTTGATTCTACTTGTTTGGAATTGTGAACTGTGCTTCAATGAACATACAGGTGCAGGCTTTTTTTAATATACTGACCTCTGTTCCTTAGGGTAAGATACCTAGCAGTGGGATTGCTGGATCAAATGGCAGATCTACTTTTAGTTTGAGCAATCTCCATACCATTTTTCATAGAGGTTGTACCAATGTGCACCCTCACCAACAGTGTATAAATGTTCCCTTTTCTCCACACTCATGACAGCATCAATTTTTAAATTATTTTTTTTAAATAATGGCCATTCTGACCGGTGTAAGGTGATATCTCACTGTGGTTTTCATTTGTATTTCCCTGATAATGAATGATATTGAGGTTTTTTAAATGTTTGTTGGCCATTTGTACATCTCTATTTGAAAGATGTCTGTTCATGTCATTTGCCCACTTCTTACTGGGGTCATTTGCTTTTTTCTTGCCGATTTGTTTGAGTTTTTGTAGATTCTGGATATTAGTCCTTTATCAGATATATAGCATGTGAATATCTTCTCTCATTCTGTAGGTTGCCTATTTTCTTTGTTGGTTATTTCTTTTTCTGTGCAGTAGCTTTTTAGTTAATTAAATCACACTTATTTATTTTTGTTTTACTTGTATTTGCTTTTGGGGTTTTAGCCATATTTTCTTTGCCTAGGCTGATGTCCACAAGAGTTTTTCCTAGGTTTTCTACTAGAATTTTTATAGTTTCATGTTTGATATTTGTGTCTTTAATCCATCTTGGGTTAATTTTTGTATATGGGGACAGATAAGAATCAAGTTTCTTTTTTCCACATGTAGTTATCCAATTTTCCCAGCATCATTTGTTGAATTGGGTGTTCTTTCCCCAATGTATGTTTTTGCCTGCTTTGCTGAAGATTAGTTTGCTGTAGATATTTGGGTATATTTCTGAATTCTCTATTCTGTTCCATTGGTTCACGTGTTTGCTCTTGTACCAGTATCATGCTGTTTTTGTTACTATAGCCTTGTAGTATAATTTGAAGTGTTCATTACACAAATGTTCATTATACAGGTACCTTTGCTGATGAGTTGTATACATTTTCATACTAAACCCTGAATTGTCTTCCACATCTTTAAAATAAAAAAAAAATTGAAAATAGAGAAAAATTTTTTAAAAGTATAATTTGAAGTCAGGTAATGTGACTCCAGCTTTTCTCTTTTCTCTTAGAGTTGTTTTGGGTATTCTGACTCTGTTTTGGTTCCATATTAATTTTAGGATTGTTTGCTTTAGTTCTGTGAAAAATGGCATTGGTAGTTTGATAGGGTTTGCATTGAATCTGTAGATTACTTTGGATAACATGGTCATTTTAATAATGTTGATTCTTCTAATCCATGAGTGTGGGAGGTTCTTCCATTTGCTTGTGTCCTCTGCAATTTCTTTCATCAGAGTTTTGTAGTTCTCCCTGTAGAGACCTTCCGTCTCCCTAGTTAAATATATTCATAGGTGATTTAGTTTATTGGCTACTATTGTAAATGGAATTGAGTTCTTGATTTGATTCTCAGCATGGTCGCTATTGATGTATAGCAGTACTACTGATTTGTGTGTGTTGATTTTGTATCCTGAAACTTCACTGAATTCATTTATCTAGTCCAGAAGTCTTTTTGGAGTAGTCTTTAGGGTTCTCCAGGTATAAGATCATATTGTCAGCATACAGAAATAGTTTAATTTCTTTATTTCCAATTTAGATGTCTTTTCTTTCTATTTCTTGCCTGATTGCTCTGGCTACAACTTCTGGTACTATGTTGAGTAGTAGTGGTGAAAGTGGGCATCCTTGCCTTAATCCAGTTCTGTGGGGAATGTGTTCTACTTTTCTATGACCAGGATGACATTGATTATGGGTTCGTCATATATGTTATTTTTTATTTTGTGGAATGTTTCTTCTATGTCTATTTTGTTGAGGATTTGATCACGAAACTGGATTTTATCAAATGCTTTTCCTGTATTTATTGAAATGACCATATGATTTTTGTTTTAAATTCTGTTTATGTAGTGGATCATGTTTATTGATTTGCATATGTTGAACCACATCCCTGGGATAAAACCCACTTGGTTGTGGTGTATTCTTTTTTATTTTAGTATGCTGTTGAATTTGGTTTGCCCATATTTTGTGAAGGATTTTTGTATCTATGTTCATAAGGAATATTGGTCTATAATTTTTCTTTTTGTTGTGTCTTTTCATGACTTTGGTATCAGAGTGATACTGGCCTCATAGGATAAGTTAAGGAGGATTCCATTCACTTCAATCTTGTGGGATAGCTTCAATAAAATTGTTACAAGTTATTCTTTGAAAGTCTGGTAGAATTCAACTGTGAGTCCATCAGGTATGGGACTTTTTATTGGGATACTTCTAATTATTATTTCAATTTCACTACTTATTGGTCTGTTCAGATTTCTATTTCTTCTTGATTCAACATTGAGGGCAGATTGCATGTTTCCAAGAATTTATTCGTTTTCTCTAGATTGTCTAGTTTGTTTGGATAGAGGTGTTCATAATAGTCTCAGATGATTGTTTGAATTTCTGTCGTATCAGTTGTAATGTCTCTTTTTTTCATTTCTAATTGTGGTGATTTGAATCTTCTCTCTTTTCTTAATTAATCTAGCTAGTGATCCATCAATTTTGTTTATCTTTTTGATGACCAACTTTTTAATTGATTGTTTATACTTTTTAAAATTCCAATTTCATTTAGTTCTGCTCTGATTTTAGTTATTTATTTTATTCTGCTAGTTTTGGGTTTGGTTTGTTCTCTTCTTTCTAGTTCCTTAATATGTGATATTAGGCAGTTGATATGTGATCTTTCAGTCTTATTAATGTAGGAAGTAAGTACTGTAAATTTTCCACTGAGCACAGATTTGACTGTGTGCCAGAGGTTTTGACAACTTGTTTCATTGTTGTCATTTGTTTCAAGTAATTTTTAAATTTCCATCTTGATATCATTGCTGACCCAAGGGTCATTTAGGAGAAAATTGTTTAACTCCTATGTATCTGTTTGATTTCATGAGTTCTTCTTGGAGTTAATCTCTAGTCTTATTCTATTGTGGTCTAAGCTCGTGCTTGATATTACTTCTATATTTCTGAATTTATTGAGATTTGATTTGTGAGAATGTTTTGTGTGCTGATGAGCAAAATGTGTGGTCTGTAGTTTGGGGGTGGAATGCTCTGTAAATGTCTGTTAGTTCGTTTTCCTCTAGAATCTTGTTTCACTCCAATATTCCTTTGTTAATTTTCTGCCTTGATGATCTGTCTATTGCTGTCAGTGAAGTGTTGACATCTGACACTATTATTGCATTGCTGTCTATCTCTGTTTTTAGGTCTAGTAGAGTTTGTTTTACAAAACTGGGAGCTCTTGGGTTAGGGGCATATATATTTAAAATTGTTATGTTTTCTTGTTATATTGAACACTTTATCATTATATAATAGTCATCTTTGTCTTTTTTTGCAGTTAATTTAAATTGTTTTATCTGATATGAGAATCGCTACTGGTGGTCATTTTTGGCTTTAATTTGTGTGGAATATTTTTCCCCACCCCTTTACCTTGAATCTATAGGAGTCTTTGTGAGTTAATTAGGTCTCCTGAAGGCAGTAGATATTTGAGTTCTGTTTTTTTTTTTTAATCTATTTTTCCACTCTATATGTTTTTCATCAGATATTGAGACCATTTATATTCAGAGTTAATAGCGATATGAAAGGTATTTTTCTATTCATCATATTGGTTGCTATCTGGTTGCTTTGTTTATTTTTTTTATTGTATTTGTGTTCCATAAAGCCTGTGAACTTTATGCTTCTCTGCATTTTTCTTTTCTTTTTTTTTTTTTTTCTGAGTCAGAGTCTCACTCTGTCGCCCAGACTGGATTGCAGTGGCATGCTCCCGGCTTCCGCAGCCTTGACCTGCTGGGCTCTGGCAATCCTTCCATCTCAGCCTTCCAAGTAGCCAGAACTACAGGCATGTGCTACCATGCCCGGCTAATTTTTTAAATTTATTTATTGTAGAGACAAGGTCTCTACAAGTTGCCCAGGTGGATCTTGAACCCATGGGCTCAGGCAATCCACTCGCCTCAGCCTCCCAAGGTGCTGGGATTACAGGCTGAGTCACTGAGCCCGACTGCTTTTCAGCATTTTTCTACTGATATATTTTGACTTTTTGTTTCTGTTTAAGATTCCTTTAAATATTTCTGGTAGAGCTGGTCTAGTGGTGACAAATTCCCCCAGTATTTGCTTATCTGCAAAAGACTTCATTTTCTTCTTCATTTATGAAACCTAGTTTTATGATATACAAAATCCTTTACTGACTGCTATTCTGCTTGAAGAGATTGAGGATGGAGCCCCCATCCCTTCTGGCTTTTAGGGTTTCTTCTAGGAAGTCGGCTGTTAGTTTGTTGTTAGTAAGTTATTTGATGCTTTTGTCTCACTTCTCTTAAAATTCTTTCCTTCACATTAACATTGCTTAGCCAGATGATATGTCTTGAAGATTACCTTTTTGCAGTGAAACTTCTGGGATATTTTTTGTTTCTTGTATCTGGATTTTTAGATCTCTGGCAAGGCCAAGAAAGTTTTCCTTCATTATTTCTTCAAATAGGTTTTCCAAATGTGTTGTTTTCTCTTCTTCCTCAGGAACAGCTATGATTCCTAGGTTTGAACGTTTTACATAATCTCACGATATTTGGAGACTTTGTTCTGTTCTCTTGATTCTTTTTTCTTTATTGTTGTCTGATTTGGTTAATTCAAAAGCCTTGTCTTCAAGTTCTGAGATTCTTTCTTCTACTTGTTCTAGTCTATCATTAAACTTTCCAATGCATTTTGTACTTTCCTAAATGCTTCTTTAATTTCCAGAATTTTAGCTTTCTTTTTAAAGGTGTCTATTCATTAGGGGAATTTTCCATCCATGTCTTGAATATACATATATTTTTTCATGTTGGCTTTCAATTTTCTCCTGAAGTTCATTGACAAATTTTATCATCAACCTTTTGAATTCTAGGTCTGAAATTTCAAAAATTTCATTTTGGTTAGAGTTCATTGCTGATGAGTTGGTGTGTTCTTTTTGGGGTATTGGAGAACTCTGCTTCTACATAGTGTCAGAATTATTTTTCTAGTTCCTTCTTATTTGGGTAGATGACTTCTTCTTGTTTGAGGTTGGCAGGGGGTTGAGGTAGGCATTGCAAAGTTCCTTTGGTTATATAGTCTTGATGTGGTGAGTTTCTCAACTGCTAGATGTGGCAGCCCTGTGCTGTGTATCTGCACTGGCTCATGGCATCCTGAGTGGCCTGAGTGGCTTGGAATGTGTAGTTAGCTGGCATTTAGGATGAGGCCTTCCCCAAAACTGAGGTATTATATCCAATGTGGTTTGTTGTACTGCTAACTTCCAACTAGGAGGTGGAGCTTGTGGGAGAAAATCAGCTACAATGGTGGCTATAGAGTGTCTCCTTGGTGAGTGCTGTTCCAAGGAACTGCTGAGCCAGCTTAGGTCAAGGGCAATGCTTGGGAGATTTCCCAGGTTTTCTGTCTGTTTTGAGCCTTCTGGGGAGGGCAGAGGAAATTACCTGAAACACACTACAAGTGTACACTCTTTGCTGCCCAAGTAGGGAATAAGAGGGAGGCCACTGGTTAATGCTGTTGTGCAGAGCAAACACAGAAGAGGTCATAAGGGGACCGAGAGATTTCTGTGGAAATGTGTCCCACCCAGTTCCCATGTTGACCCTAGCAATCTGCAATCTGAATGTCAATGAGCAGCCAGTCTCAGGGCCTCAGGTGTTCTCAGGCAACCCTCCCAGCCTGGAACTGTCCGTAGACTTGTAGTGTACCCTTGGGGTCCATTCCCTCTCATGCAGGCTAGAAAACAGCTGCTCCACCTTGCAAGCATTGAATTCCTGGGAACTGGCTGCTAGCACTGCTCAAGGCTTTTTTCCTGTACCCACTCCACAGTCAAGCATGGCTGTGGGCCAGGCAGTTTCCCATGAGGGACTGGGATCCCACAAGTTCATGGTAGGAGCACAGCACTCCAAAATTCTCATCACTCACCTTCTCCACTGTGTCTGGAGGCTGTGGTGAACTGTGGTGGTACAGACAAGTGTCCAGTCAGTTCTAGCCCAGATCAGTGGATTTTTTTTTCTTCTTTGCTGTAAGTGTTATCATCACTTATTTGGAGATGCGTGAGACTTGCTGCTGAATCCATTCCTCTCTGGGTACTGAGATAACGCTCTATCTTGGTTTAGCAACTCACTCTAGCTGCCTCATGTTGGCCATTTTAATCCTCTCTCTGTTTTCATAGTTTGAGGTTTCACATTTAAGTCTTTAATCCATTTTGAGTTAATTTTTGTGTATGGTGATACGTAGTGGTCCAGTTTCATTCTTCTGTATGTGCTTAGCCAGTTTTCCCAGCACCATTTGCTAAACTATGGTTTCATTTCCCCAATGTTTGTTTTTGTCAGCTTTGTCAAAGACGAGTAGGTTGAAGGTCCTTGGTTTTATTTCTGGATTCTCTGTCCTGCTCCATTGGTCTATGTGTTATTTTTGTATCAGTACTATTCTATCTTGGTTATTGCAGCCTTGTAGTAAAGTTTAAAGTTTGGATGTGTGACACCTCCAGTTTTTCTTTTCTTTTTGTTGAGGATTTCTTTAGCTATTTGAGGTCTCTTTTGCTTCCATATGAATTACTGTATTGTCTTTTCTAAATCTGCAAAAAATGATGCTGACAATTTCATAGGAATTACATTAAATCTGCAGATTGCTTAGAGTAGAATGGGCATCTTGGTAATATTAACTTTTCCTATCCATAGACATGAGACTCACCCCCCCATTTTTTGCGTCATTCATTCTTTGAGCAGTGTTTTATAGTCTCCATAGTAAAAGTCTTTCATCTCTTTGCTTAGATGAATGCAGAGATTATTTTTTTGTGGCTATTGTGAATGGAGTTGTGTTTTTCACCTGGTTCTCAGCTTGTTTGTTGTTGGTGCATAAAAATGCAACTGTTGATTAGAGATTCAAGATGGCCACCAGGAATTAGCTGAACTGCACTTCTCTCACAGACCAGAAAATTCAGGCAGCTTAAGAAGATTTGTATGGAGGAAGCACCCTGCATCTTGCAGAGGAATCTTGGAATGAAGAAGGAGCAAGGAAAGAATCTGGGTGGCTGACATTGGAGCCAGAAGGCCCCATCTCCACCTGGTGTCAGGCTCAGGTAGGATCTGGAGTCCTGCTGTGTACATGATAGAGTGTTAATGCTCCTATCATGTACACCAGGATCAGTTTCCCTCCTCCCACTTGCACAGGATCAATTTCCCTCCTCCCACTTGCACATGGAGTTTCAGTACCATGTGGGAGGGGACCTGGTTAAGGCACAGCAGTATGCTGCCAGAGTCCACGTGGAGTCGGGATCCCATGTGGAGTTGCAAACCCATTGTGCTCATAACAACCACTGCCGGTCAATCCCCAAGAGCATGCTTCCCACTGGTGGTGTCTGATTACCCAGCTCCCAGACAAGGAAAGCTTACTATCTACTGGTTGCACTCATTTGGTGCCTATCACCAGTGTCTGGTAGCCAGCACTCTCTCTAGACCAGGAAGGTTTGCCTGCAAACTTCTCACACCCAAATGGTGGGGTATGCCCTGACAGGAAATTTGCTGCTATTAACTACTGATTGTGGCCTTTGATAAGGGAGAGAGAGTTGTAAAAGGCAAGTGGCAGCCCTGTTTCCTAGTGGGAGGGCTTCTTGGATATGAATGGCAGTAAAACTCTAGCAGTTCTACCAGTTACCAGGAGGCCCATCCTCCCTCCAAACCTCTCCAAAGAGCTTGCAATAGGAATTGGAATTCAGTCTACCTGGCCTGACCTCAAGAAAATCTCTGCAACAAAACTTCACTTTGAGTTCAGAGCACTACCCAGCAAGAGTGATGGAGTATGAGTAAATGGCCCACTTTCTTTCCCTGTGTGAACTATTTTGAACGACAGAAAAGCTGTAGGGCAGCTAGACCACATTTAACTACAAAACAAAACAAAACAAAAACTAAAAATAACAATAAAAATAGAAGAGTTGCTCCTCACAGATGAGGAAGAACCAGCAGAAAAATACCAGTTATCCTCAAGGCCTTAAAGAAACAATACCTACAAAAGTACTTCTCAGTGCCCAAACAAAAGACCCCACCCTGAACAACCTGTTCCCGATGTCAGACACAGGATTAAGACAATGGATGGTGAAGAAGCCAGACTCAGTGGCTCAACCTGTAACCCCATGCTTTGGGAGGCTGAGGTGAGTGGATTGCCTGAGCCCGTGGGTTCGAGACCCACTTGGGCAACTTGGTGAGACCTCATCTCTACAATAAATCAAAAAATTAGCCGGACGTTGTAGCGCACACCTGTAGTTCCAGTTACTTGGAAGGTTGAGGCAGAAGGATTGCTGGAGCCCAGCAGGTCGAGGCTGTGGTGGCCGGGAGCGGCCACTGCACTCCAGTCTGAGTGACAGAGTGAGACTCCAACTCAAAAAAAAAGGAAAAGAAAAGAAAAGAAAAACCACTAGAAGTTGGAAGCAAATATCACCCAGGCAAAACCAGCCAAATGGGAAGTAAAAGTTGAGCTGAATAATATAAGAAAGATCCAATCTGAAATCCTGGAAATGAAGAATTCCTTCCTGGAATTTCAAAGACAATAACAGGCCGAGAGAGAAGAGTCAACCAGGCAGAAGAAGAAACCTCTAAGCTTGAAGATCAAAATATTTGAACTATCCTAGTCTGACAAAAACAGTGAGAAAAAGCTCAAAAAGAATGAGCAAGGCCTACACGATGTTTGGGACTATGCAAAGAAACCAAATCTTGATTGGCAACTTGCTTGGCATTCCTGAAACAGAAGGGGAAACTGAGAACACTCGGGAACATGCCTTCCAAGAGGTCACCCAAGAAAATTCCCATATCTTGCTGGAGAGGTGACCATCCAAACACAAGAGATTCAGAGAACACCTGCAAAATATTATATAAGAAGACCATCCCCAAGACTCATTATAATTCACCTTCACAAGCTGGGCATGAAAAAAAATTCTTAAGGCAGCTAGGTAGAAGGGTCAGACCACCTATAGGGGAAAATCCATCAGAATTGCAGCAGACTTTTCAGTAGAAACCCTATAAGTCAGAAGTGATTTGAGTCCCATCTTTAACGTCCTCAAAGTTAAGCAGTTCCAACCAAGAATTTCCAACCCTGTCAAACTATGCTTCATCAAACTAAGCTTCATTAATGATGAAGAATTTATTAAAATCCTTCCCAGACAGTCAATTCCTAGGAGAATGCCACCTCCAGATCAGCCCTTTAGGAGATGCTTAAGAAAGTTTTGAGCACAGAAATGAAGGAATGGTTCCACACATCACAATATCACAGGCTAGAACAGAGTTAACAGAGCATATAGATCATAAAATCTAAAACAAAAAAAGAAAGAAAAAAAAATAAAACAAAGCAACCTCTTAAGACTCTTATGACAGGTATAAACCTTTACATGATCAATAATTAACTTGACCATGAATAGGCTGAATGCACTACTAAAAATGCATAGAGTAGTAAACTGGATAGAGAAACATGATAAAACATTCTGCTGTCTCCAGAAAACCCATCTCACTGCAAAGGATACCCACAAGCACAGATTCAAGGTAAAAGGCTATAATATTATCTTTCAGGCAAATGGAAAACAACAACAACAACAACAAAAAACCCCATAGAAGCCATTATTATATGAAACAAAACAAATTTTAAACCAAAAAAGAAAAAAAACACTACATAATGACAAAAAGCTCAACACAACAACAAGAAATGTCTGTCTTAAATATGTATGCACCTAAAATAGGAGCAACCGAATTTATAAAACAATTGCTAAGTGAAGTAAGAGAAGACATAGGCACTCATACAATCATAGTTGGGGACTTTAATATCCCAGTGACAGCCCTAGAAAGATCATCTAGGCAAAAACCAACAAGGAAATCTGGAATCTTAACTTGACACTTAGTCAATCGGACCTAACAGACATCTACAGAACATTCCACCCAACAACCACAGAGTATGCATTCTACTCAATAGCACATGGAACATACTCCAAGACTAATCACATTCTCAGGCATAAATCCAGCATGAACAGATTTTAATAACAAGCATCTTCTCAGATCACATTGGAAAGAAAATAAACATCATCACCAACAAGAACCCTCTCGAAACACAGAAAGACATGGAAATTAAACAGTATTCAGTTGAATGACTTTTGGGTCAATACAGAAATCATGACAGAAGTAAAATAATTCCTGGAAACAAACGAAAACAAAGATCAACAAATCAAAATCTCTAGGATACCAAGAAAGCAGTTTCAAGGAAAGATTATAGCATTATATGCACATATCATGAAAATAAAGTGATCACAAGTAAACAGACTAACGCCACAGCACAGGGTGCTGGAAAGGCAAGAACAATTAAATCTTAATTTCAGTAGAAAAATCCAGATTACTAAAATAAAGTCACAATTGCAGGAAATAGAAGACACAAGTATCATAAAAAGGATCAACAAGACATAAAACTAGTTCTTTGAAAGAATAACTGAGATTGACAGACCCCTTGACTGATTGACCTTAAAAAAAGAAAGAAAGTCTGAATAGACATAATTGAAAGCAAAAAAGGTAATGTCACAACTGACCCTGAAGAAATTCAAAAGATTATCAGAGATTACTATGAACATCTGTATGCAAATAAACTAGAAAAACTAGAGGAAATGGAGTATTTTCTGGCATCACACAACCTCCCCAGAATAAAACAAGAAGAAACGGAAGCATTAAGCAGACCAATAATACAGGAGATCGATTTAGTTATAAGAAACCTCTCCCCAAAAAAGCCCTGGCTGGCTGGTTTCTCAGCTGAATTCTCAAGACATCCAAAGAAAAGCTGATACCAATCTTATTAAAAGTATTCCAAGCAGTTGAGAAAGAAAAAAATATCTCTATCTCATTTTATGAAGCTAATATTATCCTGATACACAAAATGGGCAAAGGTCCAACAAGGAAAGAGAATTGTAGACCAATTTTCCTGATGAACAGAGATGCAAAAATTCTCAACAAGATTCTAGCAAGCCGTGCTCAGTGGCTCAGCCTGTAATCCCGCGCCTTTGGGAGGCTGAGGTGAGTGGATTGTCTGAGCCCACTGGTTCGAGACCCGCCTGGACAGCGAGACCTCATCTCTACAATAAATCAAAAAATCAGCCGGGTGTGGTAGCGCATGTCTGTAATTCCGGCTACTTGGAAGGCTGAGGCAGAAGGATTGCCGGAGCCCAGCAGGCGAGGCTGCGGTGGCCGGGAGGGGCCACTGTACTCTAGTCTGGGCAACAGAGTGAGACTCCAACTCAAAAAAAAAGAAAAAAAAAAGATTCTAGGAAATCATATCTAAGAACACATTTCAAGGATCATTCACCATGACCAGGCAGACTTCATTCTCAGGATGCAGGGCTGGTTCAATATTCATAAGATCATAAACATAATCCAACACATTAACAGATGTAAAAACAATAATCACATGATTATCTCATTAAATGCAGAAAAGGCATTTGTTAAAAACCCTCAATTACCCAGGCACTGAAGGAATATGTATCAAAACAATGGGATCCATGTATGACAAACCTGCAGCCAACATCATGATTAATGAGAAGAAGCTGGAAGCATTCCCACTAAGAACTTGAACAAGACAAGAATTCCTTTTCTCACCCTTTCTAGTCAACATAGTACTAGAAGTGCTAACCAGAGCAATCAGGCAAGAGAATGAAGTCAGGGGTATCCAAACAGGAAAAGAGAAGATTAAGTCATCCTTCTTTGTGGATAATATGATTCCAAACCTAGAAAACCATCCTGGCATTTAGGATGAGGCCTTCCCCAAAACTGAGGTATTATATCCAATGTGGAGATAAAAAAAAAAGATAAAATAAAAAAAATCAAGAAAGTGAAGAGACAACCCGCAGTATAGTAAAAAAAAATATCTGCAAGCTATGCATCTAACAAAGGCCTAATGCCTGAGGTCTACAAGGAACTCAAATGAATTGAAAGGAAAAAAAAAGAACCCCATTAAAAATGGGTAAATGACATGAACAGACACTTCTCACAAGATGACATACAAGCAGTCAACAAACACATCAGAAAATATTCACCCTCACTATTCATCAGAGAAATGCAAATCAGAACCACAATTAGATACCATCTAACACTGGTAAGAATGGCTATCATTAATAAGCCAAAAAGCCACAGGTGGTGGCATGGCTGCAGAGAAAAGGGCACACTTCTACACTGTTGGTGGGAATGTAAACCAGTACAATCTGTATGAAAATCAGTGTGGCGATTTCTTAAAGAACTAAAAATTGAACTTCTATATGATACAGCAATCCCTTTCCTGGGAATATACCCAGAGGAGCATAAATTGTTCTACCAAAAGGACATCTACACACATGTTTACAGCAGCACTATTCACAATAGCAAAAACATAGAACCAATCCAAAGAAATAGCATGCAGCCATAAAGAAGAACAAAATCATGGCCTTTGTAGCAACATGGATGCAGCTGGAGACCATCATGCTAAGTGAAATGTCACAAAAACAAAAAGCTGAACACCACATGTTCTTACTTATAAGCAGGCTGTAATCATTGGCCATATAAGCACAATGGTGGGAACAACAGACACAGGACACTGGTAGAGGAGGAAGGGTGGGAAGACATAAGGGGAACACAACAACACATTGGGTATCTGGTCCACTATCGGGGAGAGAGGGCAAGATAGAAGCCCAAACTTCACCAGCATACAATATACTTATATAGTATGTCCCCATTTGTATCCCAAAACTCTGAAAAATAAATTTTAAAAAAATGCAGTTGTTTTTTGAGCATTGATTTTTGTATCCTGAGTCTTTACTGAAGTTGTTTATCCATGCGAAGAAGTTTTTGACAGACTCTAGGGTTTTCTAGGTATAGACTCATATTATCTGCAAAGAGGGATAACTTAAATTCTTCTTTTCCTTTTGGGTACTTCTTTTGGGTATTTCTTCTCCTGCCTGATTGCTCTGGCTAGCACCTCCAGTACTACATTGAATAGGAGTGGTGAGAGTGGGCATCCCTGCTCAAGGGTTTTTTTCAAGAAGGGTTGCTGAATATTATCAAATGCCTTTTCTGCATATGATGAAATAATTATATGGTTTTTGGTTTTACACCTGTTTATGAAATGGATTAAGTATATTGATTTACATATGTTGAAGCAGCCCTGCATTTCGGGAATGAAGCTCATCTGGTCATGATGGATGATCCTTGAAATGTGCTGTTGGATACAGTTTGCTAGAATCTTATTGACAATTTTTGCATCTATGTTCATCAGGGAAATTGACCTGTAGCTTTCTTTCCTTGTTGGGTTTTTTTTCATTATGGGTGGCATCAGGATGATATTGACTTCATAGAATAAGCTAGGGAGAATTTCTTCTTTCTCAGTTAATTGCCTAGGATACTTTCAGCAGAATTGATATCAGCTCTTCTTTGTATGTCTTGCAGAATTCAGCTGAGAAACCATCTGGCCCAGGACAATTTTTGTGGGGAGGTGTCTTATTACTAAGTCAATTTCTTGGATTTTTATTGGTTTGTTTAGGCTTTCAATTTCTTCCTGTTTCAATCTTGAGAGGTTATGAGATGCTAGGAATTCTTCCATTTCCTCTAGATTTTCTAGTTTATTTGCATACAGATGTTCATAGTAATCTCTAATAATCTTTTGCATTTCTTCAGGGTCAGTTATGACATTGACTTTTTTGTTTCTAATTGTGTTTATTCAGACTTTCTCTCTCTCTCTCTCTCTCTCTCTCTCTCTCTCTCTCTCTCTCTTTTGAGTCAGTCTGACCAAGGGTTTGTCAATCTTATGTATCTCTCCAAATAGACAGCTTTTTGTCTTGTTGATTTTTTCTATGATGCTTGTGTCTTCTATTTCCTGCAATTGTGACTTTATTTTAGTAATCTGGATTTTTCTACTGAAATTAATATTTAATTATTCTTGCTTTCCAGCTCCCTTAGGTTGATGCTAAGTTGTTTACTTGTGATCCCTCTATTTTCTTGATATTTGTATGTTATATGAACATGTAAATTCTATAAACTTCTCTCTCAAGTCTGGTGACTTCTTTTTCCTGGGGGTAAGCCATAGTGGATATGGTAAAAAAAGATCATATTTTGTATCACATAAAGAATAAGACAAAGTTTCAAACTTGAAAATTACTCTATTAGAAGATCACATTCCAGAAGAGAATTACTGGTTTGCATTTCTTTTCCTGGTGCTAGACTATCGGAATAAAGAAACTTTTCTCAGAATGGTATTAAGTCAAAATCAAAAGTCAGATTAAGTCAAATGTTTATAGAATGAGTGTCCACAGCTTTGAAAAGTAGTATGCAAAAGTTAAAGATCATCAATCACTTTAAATATGGCTCTAAATGTGTCTCTGGAAATATTTATGGGACAAACATAGAACGTACTCATCTGTATTCTAGGTCAATACTCTGCTTATGTTGTGAAAATTGACATACTTAGTCTTAGGTCCACATTGCACTGTAAACATGAGCTGAGAAATTGCTCACATTGGTTACTGTTTTGAATTTGTTTTATTACATGTTATTTAGGTAAAATTTTTTAAAGTGTATGAAATTTTAAAAAAATATTATTTAGGATGGCTGGTCTATTTGTTGGACTTGGAATTATTTTCTTACATGAGCTTTTATTGGTATTTTTATTTACTGCAAAAGTTTTAGAATTATTACTTATTTCGAAGTAGCTTTGTGCAAACTATTTCAACCTTCCTAGGCTTCACTTTCTTTTCATGTCAAATGAGGGACCAACCTAAATAATTTTTTCATTGCTGCTATTTCAGTTTGACAATACTTAGTATAATGCTACAGTTTCCCTAGAATAAGGTTTGGCCAGGGTAATGGAATAGACCAAAAATTGGTGAAAATAATTTAAATAGCAATGAATGTACCATGGTTTGGATATTTGACCCCTAAAAACCTCATGTTAAAATTTGATACCTATTGTTAAAGGTTGGGCCTAATGGAAGGTGTTTGGGTCATGGGGACAGATCCCTTATAAATGGCTTGGTGACACCCTTGAGGTAATGAGTAAGTTCTCACTCTGTTCACATAAGACCTGGTTGTTAAAAAGAGTCTGACATGTCCCTTCCCTCTCTCCCACTTTCTCATCATGTGATCACTGAACAATCTGGCTTCTTTTTTCTTCTTCCATGAGTGGAAGCAGCTTGAGACCCTTACCAGAAGTAGATGCTGGTGCTATGCTTTTTGTAGAACCCTAAGCCAAATAAACCTTTTTTCTTTATAAATTGCTCAACTTAAGGTATTCTTTTATAGCAACACAAACGGACTATGACAGGATTTTTGAGTTCCCTTTGAAAATTGTGAAGGGGTATACCAGCATAAGATATTATTAAACCTTAATCAGTTAAATTAAGTAAATAAAGGGGCTAATCACAAGGACTAAATGCATGTAGGTACAAATTTAACCCACTTTTTGACTATATGATCTACCAGATATAACAGGCTGTATTAATAGTAGTAATAGTTACTATTAATTGAATGTCCATTGAGTGCCAATATATATGTATATATGTATGTATGTGTATATATGTATCTATATATTTCTCTTCCTTCCTCTGTCTTTATACATAAATACATTAAATTGCAAAGTACATATCACAGTTTCCAGATTACCAATAGAGAGAAAAAGGGCATATAGGTAGACACCTTGCTTTCGTTTTAAACCTAGTCAATGTAAGACTTGAGATTCTGGCCCAGGACTGTTTTATTCAAGGTGTGTTTCTAATCACTCTGCCTTGAGGACATTGACATTTCCTTTCACTTTCCTTACCTATTACTTCCCCTCTCACTTCTGCAACTTTTTTGTTTGTTTTGCATTACTGGTTAAAAAATCAAAACTATTGACATAAAGCAAAGCTTGAGGCTAAAAATCTACCAGATGTTTTGCTATGGTCAAATGCTGAGTTCTGAAAATATAGTCTGCAGCAAATTCAGATTATGCTTTCTTATATATTTGTAGTGTTTGCAGTCTTCTCTTACCCTAGTACCTTCGTGTGTGTGTGTGTGTGTGTGTGTGAGAAAACAGTTTTAAATATGCTTAGTATGCTTATAAAAAAATGGCAAGCTACATCTTTAGTAGGCATAATTTAAAGGGAGGTGTGTTTAATTGCAAATGTGAGCACATAGACATATTCACATTTTATTTTTCTTTTGCTTCTGGGAAGGCCTGGGCCAGATATACTGATTGAAGTTTTATGTTTTTCAATGTATAAAATACTTACTGAAGGTATAATGGACTTTTTACAGAGGATATATCAGACTAGTTGAAACATTGGTTCATGGAAGATAGCTACTGTATGTCAAAACTGTGATAGTGATCAGTGAGCTTTGTTTTTGGCCAAAAGTCTAAATTTAAATTTCAATGGAGAAGATAAATAAAAATGCAGATTCTTTATCATTGTGACATTGAAGTTAATATTTAAGAATAACATATAGGGAAGATTAGAGATTTTAATGAATTACTCAGAATAAATTCTAAACAATAGACTCTTCCTGCAATTGGATAAAAACTAATACTTTGTGGAGAAATTAAAATATCCCTTGAATAATCTACAGCCTATTTGTATGCAGTAAGAGAAGGGAAACTACTAGTTTTTTAGTTAAAAAAAATTTATCATTTGAGGATGGTGGTAAAACTACTGTTATATTGTCTTGAAAGTGTGAAGTTCCAAGTGGCTGCTTTTATTCTTTTTAATGCTTCAAACTCAACTGGGGCTTCTATACCCCCATTTCTCATCTCTTTCCATCATTGTTGACTTTTTCATACATTTAATCTATTCATTCAACAACTCTTTTCTAAGCACATGCTATGATTCAGTTGCTAAGTTGGTAGTGGGGATTCTGAAACCAAAATACAGACAGAATAAAGCAAACAAACAAAAAGAATTGCCCTTAGTTCTCTGTATCATGCCACCACCTCATTTATTGATTTACAAATTTGCAAATAATAAATTTGTCTGCTCTGCTAACAAATTCTAAGTTTCAGTCTCAAATTTTTGCTAACCTAAGAACTCTAAAAATTTCAAATTGCAGTGAGTGAACAAAAGTCTATTATTTTTTCTCTAAAAATTGGAGATTGTACTTGTTGCCTTCTAGGACTTAATCTCCTCCCTCTCTTTCCCAGTTCCTGGATTTCTAATTATGTTTCCCTCCCTCTTCTTACTTTGATCAACTGGAAGTCTGAGATGTTTAGGGGGATATTATGATTGAAGAAAGAAATACATTTGGGGTGGGAAAAGTATGTATTTTTTGTGGGAATGCATTTCATTTTTTTTTTGGTATTGCCTTCACCTTTGACCATCTCTATCTTTAATTTAGGGAGGGCAGTTGATATATCTTGGTTGCTATTAAGTAACATAATTGTTCTCATTTAGATGGAAAGCTTGTTTGTTGGACTGTCTCCTTTTTAACATAATGCTGACCACAATATTGACTGTTAATAGATATGTATAGTTAAATCACATTAATTTGAAACACAGGCGACTATAAAAGATGGGCTCTGAATTAAGTAGAATATCTGTTATCTTATTTAAGAATAGAGCACGTGATTAGCCAGGAAATTGCAGTTGCTCAACAGATACAATGGACTCAATATGAACGATATTTTGCCTTGTAATAAATTATGTAATAATGCATACAATTAAAACACTAAGCATCTTATTGTTTTAAATGTTATTATTGCACCATGATCACGCACTATTTCTATCGAGATGAATAACTCTGAAAGTGAAAAAAGTTGAAGATTCAAAAGTAATTCACTTTAAAAAATTATAGAAATGGTTTTATTTTAGTACATTGAGGTAGTAATAAGAGGGTAATGTATTGTGTTGAAATTGGAATTGCTACACTAACCAGAATTTCATTTGACACAAATATGGACACTGTATTTAGCAGCTTAGAAACATGACTCAGGGATGAGATCTCAGAGCAGAATATGATGGTCAAAAGGCTCTGTATCTAAGAATAGTGCCACTGTTTACACAGTTCTCCAGATTCTTTCATTTAAGCGCTAGTCATTCAAGATCAAGAGGAATGACAATACATGACAGTTTCTTACTTGGCTACATACAAATGGTGCAGCTTAAAGACCTCAGAGGTTTGAGTGTTTTGTCCTTTCTCTACGAAAAGTGGTGTTTAAAATGATTTTCAAAGAATAACTTATTTTCTTTCCTACTTAATTGACCCACAAATACCATTAACTGTTATTTATTAGAGTAGTTGTTGCTTACAGGGTTCAAACAAAATCTGTTTATTGATATTTTTAAAATACATATTAAGTTAAGCTTTTTGAGTAGGCAAGACTTCTCTATTTAACAGATGGCTCAGCAGTTGTAAGAAAATTATTCACAACCCAAAAGCAACATAATCACTTTAAACTTTTTATTCTCAATTTACATAGATTTAAAAGAGAAAGTAAGTCTGTGTTTTCTCCCTCTATTACTGTGCCCTTGAGAAGACAATGGATCTGAACTTAACAACAAGTAAATTTCACCTCTTGGTGGACACTGAATTTATATCATTATTAATAACTTTTTGTGAATTATAAACCCATTGACAAAAATTGTAGCTTCTGAACAATACCTAATTTTATCTGCTGACATTAAAACACCAGATAGGAAGATGGAAATTTCTGGTGGAAAATACCTCCTCTATTCCTGAGTTCTACTGCCCATTTTAAGTATTGGGAGAGGGCATGAAGGAGGAAATAATCAGTTTTTCCAATTAGCCAGTGGCAAAGTTCTCTTAGATGAAGGACACAGCAGAGCTCTCAGTTCCATCTGAAGCTTAAATTTGATGAAATTTCAAAGACTTTCAGTGATAATTCCATTTAAAAAACCACAGTATTTCCTGTTTTCCATGAAAGGGATAAAGCTCTACTTCTTTTATTTTTACTTTTTAATCCTAATGCTATCTGACAGTCTTACTTTTCCTCATGCAAATAAAACCTCACGTTTATATGCACAGCTACCTGTTTTGAGCATTAAGCCCATAGGCTTACTGAGACCTAGAAGTAGATTTCCTTCGATTTCTTATAGCTTTGTGACCTTCTTGATTTCCTTAAATCACTCTTGCTCTTCTAGAAATTGCCAGTGTCTGAAGAATTTTTCTGCATATGAGGCAAACTAGTCAATATGGGAATATATTCAATTACAACTTACTCTGTCCAAATTAAATTTTCTTCCTTTTTGATTTTCCAGTTTAAATGCCATGCTTCTTGTCACTTTGACTAAAGTATGTAGAATAAGCCATAACCCAATGTATAGCATATTATGTTACATGAAGTAGAATGATAGCTATATAAATTTATAATACTAAAATCAATCTTGAAAGGAAATGTTGGCTAAGACTTTGTCTTCAACCAAGAACATATTCACATTATTTCAGACATAGTAAAGTAATTCAGATAATTGTTCAGCAAACTATTCTAAGCTTCTAAATACTCCAAGTTTCTTCCCATTTTATTTTTCAAATACATATATATTTTATTTGGAAAATGTGGGGTACAATTCAGAATTTGGTAAAGTGGACATTGTACAGGTAAAGTTTAGGCCTCCCTTTGGTTCCCACTTTGCTTGGTTTGAGATCAGGTCCCTTATTGATGTTATGTTTCCCTCCCCACCTTGGCAGTATTCCGCTACTGCCAATCCCTTTCTTGTAATATTATGGTAAATGTTCTGGTATGAGGGAGATCATGTGGTACTCAGTTCTTTGTTTCTGTGATAGATCATTGAGTACTATAGACTTTAAATCCATCCAAGTTGCTACAAAGTAAATGTTTGTCCTTCTTTATGACTGTATAATATTCCATTGTGTATCTGTACCATACTTTTTAAATCCAGTCCAGGTTTGGTGGGCAGCACAGTTGGTTCCATGTTTTTGCTATTGCAAATATTGCTGTAATAAAAATGCATATGCAGGTATCTTTTTGTAGAGTGATTTGAGTTCCCCCAGGTATATTTCCAGTAGGGGGATTTCTAGGTCATAAGGAAAGTCAATTTCTAGTTCTTTTAGAAATCACCACAGTGTTTTCAATAGAGATTGAATTAGTTTGCATTCCTACTAGGAGTATAGAAACATTTGTCATCCTTGCCAGCATCTGTTGCTGTTTGTTTTATTAATGATGGCCATTCTTATTAGGATTAGGTGGTATCTCAATGTGGTTTTGACTTGGATTTCTCTCATGATTAGTGAGACTGAGCACTTTTTCATGTGTCTGCTGACTACTCGTATATTTTCTTTTGAGAAGTCATACATGTCTTTTGCCCACTTTTTAATGGGGTTGTTTGTTTTTTTCTTTTGGCATATTTTGGCTCCTTGTAGATCCTGGATGTTAGAACTTTGTCAGATAAACAGTTGGCAAATATTTTTTCCCATTCTGTGGGGCTATCTCCCCACTCTCTTGGTGGTTTCTTTTGCTTTGCAGAAGCTCATCAGTTTAATGAGGGCCTACTTGTCTATCGTATCTCTAATGTCATGGGCATCTGGGGTTTTCATCAGGAATTGGTTGCCTAATCCGATTCCCATGAGATTATCTCCTGCATTTTTTAACATTCTTTTGTTTGTTTGTTTCTGTTCTTTTATTTTAAAGATGGGGGTACAATTCAGGGTTCGGTACACAAATGTTCATTATGAAGGTAACCTTGTTGATGAGGTGTGCCCCTCCCTTCCCTGGCAATTTACCTCAACTACCAATTCACACACCCACCCCCGCAGGTTCCCAATACTGCCAATCCCTTTCTTATAGTTTATGATATTGCTCATGTTCTGCTTATGAGTGAGAACATATGGTACTCTGTTCTTTGTTTCTCTGATAGATCACTGAGGATGATCAATTCTAAATTCACCAAGTTGCTGCAAAGTCCATATGTTTGTCCTTCTTTATGGCTGCCTAATATTCCATTGTGTATATGTACCACATTTTTAAAAATCCAGTCCAGCTTCGATGGGCAGCATGGGTGGTTCCATGTTTTTGCTACTGTGAATAGTGATGTAACAAACATGCATCTTTTTTGTAGAATGATTTTAGTTCCTCCAGGTATATTCCCAATAGGGGAATTGCTGGGTCACATGGAAGGTCAATTTCTACTTCTTTCAGAAATCACCACACTGTCTTCCAAAGAGCTTGCACTACTTTGCATTCCCACAAGCAGTGTAGAAGCATTCATTTTTCTTCACATCCTTGCCAGTATCTGTTGTTGTTTGTTTTATTAATAATGGCCATTCTTACTGGGGTTAAGTGGTATCTCAATGTCGTTTTGATTTGCATTTATCTGATGATGAGTGAGGCTGAGCACTTTTTCATGTGTCTGTTGACTGCCCGTATATCTTCTTTTGAGAAATGTCTATTCATGTCTTTTGTTCACTTTGTAATAGGGCTGTTTTTTATTTTTTATTTTTTTGCTCATTGGAGTTCCTTGTAGATCCTAGATATTAGGCCTATATGTCAGATATATAGTTGGAAAATATATTTTCCCATTCTGTGGGCTGTCTCCCTGCTCTATTGATGGTTAATTTTGCTTTGCAGAAGTTCATTTTGTTTGATGAGGTCCCACTTGTGTATCTATTTCTTATGGTATGGGTACTTGGGGTTTTGATGAGAAATTGATTGCCAGTTCCAATTTCCATCAGGGTGTCTCTTACATTTCTAAGATTCTTATAGTTTAAGGTTTTACATTTAGGCCTTTGATCCATTTAGAGTTAATTTTTGTGTATGGTGATAGGTAAGGGTCCTATTTCAATCTTCTGCATGTGATCAGCCAGTTTTTTCAGAACCTTTTACTGAATAGGTTCTCTTTTCCCCATTGGTTGTTGTTGGAGGCTTTGTCAAAGATGAGTTGTTTGAGAAATTGAGGTTTTTGCTTCCAGAATCTCTATCTTGTTCCTTTGGTCTATATGCTTGTTCCTGTACCAATTCCAGGGTATTTTTATTATTGTAGCCTTATGGTAAAGTTTGAAGTCTGGAAGTGTGATACCTCCTGTTTTGTTTCTTTTGCTAAGGACTGTTTTGACAATTCATGGTAAATGAGAAGACCAACTCCTAGACACATAGTAATTCGCCTACATAAAGTAGTCACAAAAAAAATTCTAAAGGCAGCAAGAAAGAAAGGTCAAGCTACCTACTGGGGAAAACCAACAAGAATACCAGCAGACCTGTCAGCAGAAATACTACAAGTAAGAAGGGACTGGCATCCAATATTCAAAGTCCACAAAGATAAACAATTTCTACCAAGAATTTCCTACCCACCAAGCTCAACTTCATCAGTGATGGAGAATTAAAATCATTCCCAGACATCCAATCCCTAAGTAATAATGCATCTTCCGGACCAGCTTTACAGGTGACACTTAAAAAGATATTAAGCAGCCGGGCTCGGTGGCTCAGCCTGTAATCCCACGCCTTTGGGAGGCTGAGGTGAGTGGATTGCCTGAGCCCGCGGGTTCGAGACCCGCCTGGGCAGCGAGACCTCATCTCTACAATAAATCAAAAATACAGCCGGGCGTGGTAGCGCATGCCTGTAATTCCGGCTACTCGGAAGGCTGAGGCGGAAGGATCGCCGGAGCCCAGCAGGTCGAGGTTGCGGTGGCCGGGAGCGGCCACTGCACTCCAGTCTGGGTGACAGAGTGAGACTCCAACTCGAAAAAAAAAAAAAAAAAAAAAAGAAAAAAGATATTAAGCACAGAAGAAAGAAAAAAGAGAACGGCCACACACTTCCCAAGAGAACAGCAGAGCACAGAATGAACAGAGAATATCTCAAAACAACAAACTTGAAAAGATACACATACATCAACCCCAAAGTCAAAAGAAGACTAGCGAACAAAGAAAACTTTATAAGAACCTCATGACAGAGATTCTTATAGTTTGAGGTTTTACATTTAGGTCTGATTCATTTATTATTAATTTTTGTGTACGGTGACAGGTATTCGTCCTGTTTCAATCTTCTGCATGTGGTCAGCCAGTTTTTCCAGCACCATTTACTGAATTGCTTCTCGCTTTCCCAGTAATTGTTGCAGGAGGCTTTGTTGAAGATGATTTGGTTGAGAAATTGAGGTTTTGCTTTCAAAATCTCTATCTTGTGCCATTGACCCATATACATGTTCTTGTACCAATACCAAGTTATTTTAATTGTTGTAGGCTTATAGTAAAGTTTAAAGTCTGAAAGTGTGAAACCTCCCACTTTGTTTCTTTTGCTAAATATTGGGTTTTTTTGGCTATTCACTGTTATTTATATTTCCATATGAATTTCTGTATTGTCATTTTCAGATCTGTGAAGAATGATATTGGCAATGTAATGGCTATTGCATTGAATCTGTAGATTGCTTTTGGTAGGATGGACATCTTAGCCATGTTGATTCTTCCTATCCATGAGCATGGAATATTTTTCCATTTGTTTGTGTCTTCTTGGATTTCTTTGGACCGTGTTTTGCAGTTTTCATTGTATAGGTCTTTTGCTTCTCTGGTTAGGAAAATGCCAAGGTATTTCATTTTTTTGGTAGCCATTGAGAATGGGATTATGCTTTTTATTTGTTTTTCTGCCCATCTGTTGTTGGTGCATAAGAACGCAACTGTCTTTTATACATTTATTTTGCTTCCTGGGCCTTAGCCATAGTCCTTTTTTCAGTGCAAGGAGGTTTTGGATAGGTCCTCTTGAATTTTCGAGGAATACGATCATATCACCAGCAAAGAGGGATAACTTAACTTCCTATTTTCCAACTTTGATAACCCCGATTTTCTTCTCTTTTCTAATTGCTCTAGTTAGGACTTCCAACATAATGTTGAACAGGAGGGGTGATAGTGGACAGCCTTGTCTTGTTCTGGTTCTCAGGGGAAATGGTTTCAGTTTCTGTCCATTTACCAATATGCTGGCTGTGGGTTTATTTTAGATGGTGCTTACTATTTTTAGGTATGTTCCTTAATGCATAGGTGTTTGAGTGTTTTTATCAAGAAGGGATGCTGGATTTTATCAAAAACTTTTTCGGCATCTAATTATATAATTATGTGGTTCTTATTTTTACATCTCGTTGATGTACTTGATTACATTTATGGTCTTGCAGATGTTGAATCAGCCCTGCATCCTGGGGATGAAGCCTACTTGGTCATGGCAGATGAGTTTTGAAATGTGTTGTTGGATCCAATTTGCTAGAATCATGTTGAGAATTTTTGCATCTATGTTCATTAGGGATATTGACCTGCAGTTATCTCTTTTTGTTGGATCTTTACTCCGTTTGGTTATCAGTGTGACGTTAGCTTCATAAGATGATTTGGGCAGAATCACATCTGTCTCTTTCAATAGGATTGTTATCAACTCCTCTTTGTTTGTTTTGCAGAATACCACTGGAAAGTCAACTTGTCCAGGGCTTTTTTTTGGTAAGTAGTGTTCTTATGATGGAGTCAATTTCCTGGGTTGGCATTGGTCTATTTAGTGTCTCAATGTCTTCTTATTTCAACCTTGGAATTTTGTGTGATGTCAGAAATCCCTCAATTTCATTTAGGTTATCAAGTTTATTTCCATACAGGTGTGCATAGTAGTCTCTGATAATCTTTTGTATTTCTTTGGGGACAGTTGTGATTTTATCTTTTGCATTTCTGACTGTGTTTATTTGGGCTTATCTCTTTTTCTTAGTCATTCTGGCTAGGTGTCCATCAATCTTGTTTATTCTTTCAAAGAACCAGCTTTTGTTTTGCAGATTTTTTCTATGATATTTTTGTCTTCTATGTCCTGTATTTGGGCTTTTACTTTGGTGATCTGGATTCTTCTGCTAAAGTTAGGGTTTTGGTGTTCTTGTCTTTCCAGCTCCCTTAGGTGATTGTTAGACTGTTAACTTGTGATCTTTCCATTTTCTTCATGTGTGTTCATAGAAATATAAATTCACCTCTTAGAAAAGTTTTCATAGCATCCCAGAGGTTTTGGTAAGATGTTTCTTTGTTTGCATTTGTTTCCAGGAATCTTTTAATTTCTGCTTTGATTTCTGTGTTGACCCAGTAATTGTTCAGCATCATGCAGTTTAGTGTTCATTTCTTTGTTGGTTTTGGGGGAATTTTGTTGGTGTTGATATTTATTTTTATTGCACTGTGGTCTGAGAAGGTGCATGGCAGTATTTTGATCTTATGAAATTTGTTTATGCTTGATTTATGGTCAAGGATGTGATTAATCTTGGAGTACATTCCATGTGATGATGAATAGACTGTATATTCTGTGGTTGTTGGGTAAAGTGTTCTATAGGTATCTATTAAATCCATTTGGTCAACTGTCAAGTTGAGGCTCTGAATCTCTTTGTTTATCTTTTTTTCCTTGATGATCTATCTAGGGTTCTTAGTGGGGGTACTTAAGTCCTCAGCTATAATAGTGTTAGAGTCAATGTCTCTTTTTACTTTACAGAGTTGTTGCTTTATAAACGCTGGTTCTCCTGTGTTGGTTACATATATGTTTAGGATGGATATTTCTTGTTGCTGTATTGAACTTTTTATCATTATGTAATGCTGTTTTGTATGTTTTTCAATTTTTGATAGCTTGAAGTTTGCTTTGTCTGATATTTAAGGTCATGACTCCTGCCTTCTTTTGTGATCCATTCACCTGGAAATTCATTTTCCATCCCTTAACTTTGAGTCTTTGTGTGCTCCTTGTGGTGACATGATTTTCCTGGATGCAGTAAATTATTGGGTCATGGTTTTTTTATCCAGTTTGTCATTTTGTGTCTATTCATTGGTACATTTAGTTCAGTTACATTCAACTAATTATTGAAACGTGATTGTTTATCTCTGTCATGAGATCCTTATAAGGTTATTGTTTGTTTTCTTTTAACTTTTGGGCTGATGTATGTGTGTGTTTTCGACTTTGCAGTTGCCATGCATTCTCTGTTGATTCTGTGTTCTCCTGTTCTCTTGGGAAATGTGTGGTTATTCTTTTTTTCTTTCTTCTGTGCTTAATACCTTTTTAAGTGTCTCCTGCAGACGTGGTTTAAAAACTGCATCATCTTTTAGGGATTGGATGCCTGGGAAAGACTTCAATTCTCCATCACTGATGAAGCTGAGTTTGGCTGGGTAGGAAATTCTTGGTTGAAATTGTTTATCTTTGAAGACTTTGAATACTGTACTGCATGCAGTCCCTTCTAGCTTGTAGTGTTTCTGCTGGTAGATCTGTTGCTATTCTGATTGTTTTTCCCCAGTAGGTAGTCTGATCTTTCTCTCTTGCTGCCTTTAGGAGTTTTTCTTTTTTTACCTATGTTGTGTAGGCAAATTACTATGTGTCTAGGTGTTCGTCTTCTGACTTGATGACTTGCAGGATTTCTCTGAATCTCTTGTGTTTGGATGGTCACATCTCTGCTGAGATAGGGAAAGTATTCTTGGATAACCTCCTGGAATACTTGCTCCAAGGTGTTCTCCTTTTCCCTTTATTCTTCTGGAAAACCAATCAGGTGTAACTTTGGCCTCTTGACATAGTTGTGCATCTCTTGGATGCTTTGTTCTTTCTTTCTGGGTTTCCTATGTTTTTTCACAGATCAGGTTAATTCCATGTTTTGGTCTTCAAGTTTTCAGATTCTTTCTTCTGTTTGATTAATTCTGCTTTCCATGCTTGTCATCTTTTTATTTATTTCCTAAATAAAATTGTTTATGGCCAAAATCTCTGTTACAAATTCTTTCAGTGTTGTATCTTGTTTTTCTTGAGTGTTATTCACACTTTCCATCCATTCTTTAACTACTGTTTTATTCTGGGGCCAGTCATTGGTGACTTCCATTGTTTGAGCCCAGAGGCCTGATTTTTCAGGCATTTTCTCTTTTTTTTTTTTTGGAGTTGGAGTCTCACTTTGTCACCCAGACTGGAGTGCAGTGGCCGCTCCCGACCACCGCT
The DNA here is from genome assembly GCA_027257055.1 of Cephalopachus bancanus. Taxonomy (NCBI): domain Eukaryota; kingdom Metazoa; phylum Chordata; class Mammalia; order Primates; family Tarsiidae; genus Cephalopachus; species Cephalopachus bancanus. The sequence goes on along the minus strand of JAPVLO010000795.1, from coordinate 121,834 downwards.
GCCTCGACCTGCTGGGCACCGGCGATACTTCCGCCTCAGCCTTCCAAGTAGCTGAAATAACAGGCATGCACTACTATGCCCAGCTGATTTTTTGATTTATTGTAGAGATGCGGTCTCGCTGCCCAGGCAGGTCTCAAACCCGCAGGCTCAGGCAATCCACTCACCTCAGCCTCCCAAAGGCGTGGGATTACAGGCTGAGCCACCGAGCCCGGATGCCTTTTCTCTTTGTCACACTGGAAATTACCTGTGTTCTGCTATTGATTTTCCCTCATTTGTGACAGATTTCTTTCTTTTCTCTTTAGTTCCATTATTCAGTAGCAGTGGGAGAGGATTTCACTTCTGATGTTTTCTCAGCCTTATAGTCTTCCCTGATCAGGGCTCTGAATCTGTTCTATTTTAAAACAGCGCTGTGGATGGGAAGCTTTGCTGTCTCTGGTAGTTTTGAGAGTCAAATAAGGTGGAGGATGATGAACTAGGATTCCAAAACTACTTGCAAATCCCAATGTTCACTCTTTGTGGTATGGATTCCCTGAGACCCACTCTCCACCATCACTCTATATGATGTTGCAATGAGTATGTGTGTGTACCATCTGAGTCCAAGATACAGTAACAGCAGTGAGGAGAGCAGAGAAAAATAGAATTAAATAAGATGGACAAATATATATATTTAAAAATCACCAAAAAACATAAGCAGAATTCAAAACAAAAAAATTAAATGCATTCACACACACAAACTAAAAACAAAACAAACTGAAATAATAACAAACAAAACAAAACAAAACAAAAAATAAACAAAAACCCAGGAAAACTAAACACACACACACACACACACACACACACACACACACACACACACACACACACTGGTGTGCAGCCAACCCAAAACAAAAAAAAAGAAAAGAAAAGAAAAATGAAATTCAAATTGAACCCTCACACATATATTTGCACACACATCAAACTAAAAAGGAAAAGAACAAACAAAACAAAAGAAACATACAAAAAACTGAAAAATTAACACTAAGTCATTCACATACAGACATAAACAGAAACCAAACAATGAAAGAAGAAAGAAAAAAAAAGAACTAAGAAAAAATGTGGGTGGGAATCCAGATTGAACCCTCACATACACATTCATGTACAAAGGAAAAACAAAAAACTGCCTGCCTCCTTGTGACAGGTTCTGTAATTGTACCTCTCAGCTGGTCACAGGTAAACCTATCTGCTGTCTCCTGTGGAACTATGGCTTCATGCACAGTTTCTCCAGTGTCTGGCCCAAGGAAGGAGGAGGAGGCAGTGGGAACGAGTGGAGCTTCAGTCCTCCCCTCCAACTATCATATTTTCAGGGGGTCTCCTCTAGTGGGTAGGTGGGGGATTTTCTCTTCCCCAGGTGCTGGTGGGGGCCACCCAAGCCAGGCTTGTCCTGGAGTAGAGTTCTCCCATTGTGGCTGATGTCCAGGCTCTGCCTGAGATCATACCCTCACAGTTGTACTTCAGCCATGTGGGTCTGATGTTCAGAGGATTATCTAGGAGGAGGGGGTTGGATTGACCCTGCACTCACTGCAAATCTCTTTGGGGTTCTTCCTTATTCTTTCCTGATCACACCCTTTGTCCCATGGCTGAATCAGGGTAGGGAGTGGAGCACCTGAGACTCAGCACTCTTGTCCTGTACCTCCAGAGTTTGTGCTTACAGGATATTCCCTCTGGGTCATGATCAACCCCTGAGTAGTTAATCTTCTAGTCACAGAGATTGGGTCTGTCAGTTCATGGCCACCAAACTGGAGCACTTTCCTGCCCAGTTTTCAAGATGGTGGCAGTGTGTCACTTTCTTCTTCTTCATTGGGCCTCTGTCTTTGGCTCCCTTGCTGTGCTCCCCCCACAGTTCTTGCTGCCAGTGTCTGTCCAGGTGCTGCAGTGGTGATACAGAGCCCGGAGCCAGCAATCACTCTTTACATCTTCTTCCTAGGAAGGACTTTGCTGATTTTTTAAAAATGACACTTGGCTTCTGCATCCCGGGAAGTGCTATGTCCAAGCAGAGTAGCTGAAGCACTCACCACTTCACCAGGAGAGCCCTGGTCACTTGCTCCTGAGTCCCCACTCAGTCAGCTTCTCACATGCTCACTTACTCACAGACATGTATGCAAAATGTTCCATACACTCACTCACTCATCCTGGAATTCATATAGTTCATCTGGCTCAACTGTCATCTTACCAGAAGTTCTTCCTATTTTCTAAAAGACCAGGAATATCTAGCATTTGTCATCTTGGAGTCTTACTTCCATCTGACATCATTAAAACAGCTGATGCCAAGAGTTTGTTCCCTTCACAGTACAATTAGCTCTATTTTATTTTCTGTCCATAGATTGTACCTCAGTTAATGCTTTCCTAAATATGTATTCTAATTTTTAGGAGGATCTGGGAGGCAATGTGCATGGGTCAAGACACTATATCTCTTTTACTTAAAGAAACAACTGCTTTGCTGATAGATTTAGTTATATTTTTTCTTATAAAATATACCCTGTGCAATTACTACAGTGGAAGAAATTTATTTAAATACAAGTCATCTTCAAAAAGTTTATGAAAATGAATATTATGAAAAAACTTTGTACCACAATATACATGTACTAACTTTTTTTCTGAATAGGATCTAGTTTGAGGCACTAAGAAAGATAAGACATCAATTTGAAAAGAGTTCATGTCAGAATGATATGAATTGTGCTAAAATTGAAGCAAGAATAAACATTAACTTTATGATAAAGTTTGGGAAGAAAAATGATGAAATCATTGATGCTTTATGAAAAGTTTATGAAGATAATAACCCAAAGAAATAATCAGTTTATAAATAGGCAAGTCATATTAAGAGGGGAGAAGAAAATGTTAACAATGAAGCCTTAATGTCAGACAATCCACATTAATTTGTGAAGAAAAAATTATCTTTTTGTGCCTGAATAATTAACAGCACAAACTATAGCTAGCACACAGATATCTCAATTGTTTCAGCTTACACAGCTGACTGACATATTAAAGCTGAGCAAACTTTTCACTTGATGCATGCCAAAACTGTTGCACCCAGCTCAGCTATAACAAGAGCAGAGATTTTAATGAAAATCTCAAACCAGTGGGATCAAGATCCTGAAGAATTTATTTGAAGAATTTTAATAGTAGGTGAAACATGGATTTACTAGTATAATCCTAACAACAAAGCACAATAATAGCTGTGGCTACCAAGAGGTGGAAGTGGTTCGGTCAAAGAAAAGTGAACCAGTCAAGGGCAAACAGTTTTGGGGAATGTTCAAGGCATTCTGCTTGTTGACTTTCTGGAGGGCCAAGGAATGATAACATCTCCTTATTATGAGAGGGTTTTGAGGAAGTTAGCTAAAGCTTTAGCTGAAAAAAATGTCCGGGAAAGCTTCACTGGGGAGTCTTCCTCCACCAGAACAATGCTGCTGTACATCCTCTCATCAAACAAAGGCTATTTTTATAGAGTTTCAATAGGAACTCATTAGGCATCCACCCTTACAGTCTTGATTTAGCCCCTTCTGACTTCTTTTTTATTTTCTCATCTTAAAAATTCTGTAAAGAGCATCCATTTTTTTCGGTTAATAATGTAAAAAGATATCATTGATGTGGTTAAATTCTCACGACCTTCAATTCTTTAGAGATGGACTCAATGACTGAACTTGATGGAATTTATGTTGAAAAACAAAATTTGTGTTTTTTATTTTTGTACTCTAATTCCATTTTTCCATGAAGTTTCAGAAACTCCCTTGTCCACATATCTAAATGGTATGTGTTCTTGTATCTACATGATATTTGAAAATCATGGATACCAAAAAGCCCCCTTTCTTTTAGTTATCAGATAGGGCCAATTAAGTCACATTCTACCTACTGATTTCTCAAAACATCTGCAAAGATAAGCATTCATGCTAATTCCCATGATGACATTGCAATTGCTATTTGTGTCAGCAATGTACCTAAGCTAACTGTGCTCAGCAAAAGAAAAGCATATTTTCCTGCCAGATCAATGCTAGGCAATGTGTTTTACTTCTCCCCAAAACTGGTGCTTTGTGAGAAGACTTATAGTGTCTATCAATCACTAACAGCAGCCACCAGATCAGATTGATTTTGATAGTTGAAAGTACCATACCAATTGCAGGTCTGTGAACATTGTGCTGTTTTCCAAAGTGTCTGCAGTTTAGATATTACCTCACCACTATTCACAGTCTAAGATGCTACAATAACGTATCGATTTTTCTAGAAGCCATGTTCCTTTTCTTAGACATTTCCTGTGTTTTTGTTAATTGATGCATTGATTGTAAATAATAAATCACTCCATAGGTAAAGGAATAATGTGATACCTACTCATGCAACAGCTTGAAACCCATATAAGTTCTCTCTGATACGGTTAAAGAGAAAAAAACCTTTATTCTTCTGCCTGGTTTTCTTCTTTTAGTTCAAAAGTTGAAAGGCAGCACTTAATATAGTTTTTTTAAAACCTTAAGCATAATTTTTGGCTCTTGGGTTCTTGTCCTGTCTTGGTTTCTATCTAGTGAATGACCTTAAGCCGGAGAGTCACATAACTTCTTGGAGCTTTAGTTTCCTTTTCTTTCAGATCATGAATGTCCTTTGAAATAGCCATGTATTATATTAAATAAAAGGAGACATTATTGACATTACTTTGAAAACCCTCTGTATGATACATTTGTGCTTTTTGTAAAAAAAAAATTGCCTTCATTTTTCTATTTCCTGTTCCTCTATTATGAAGAAAGTGCTAATATGATGTCTTAAATTATCTGAAGTTATAATTCCACAAACTTTGCATTGTGAAGATAATTTATTATTATACTTGGAATTGAAACATGAATATTCTCTAAAAGATGGAAAACTACTCTTGTTTATGATATAGAATCTATGAGGTAAAGTGATGGGATAGAAGAGACTGTAATCTGCGTCTTTTATTGTAATGAAATACATTTTCTGAAAAGTAGAAGCATTTTTTCTGCTGTTTCTGTTCCACTCAAGCTGTCAAATACCTGAGGGACATGGCATTTTGGACTCTGCTTATGCTCCGCTGCTTGTCTTGCTTCATGATCTCTGAAGGAAAAGACTCAGAAAGCATCAGCATTAAGAGGTTTTATAAACAGGTGTGTCAGTCACTTCAGTTTGGTGGAGCAGGCCTTCAACACATTCATACTCTTCTTAACTTACATGTTCAATCTCTCAGTTTGTCTAATTGATGTCAACCAAATTCCACTCAGGAGGTTGGAGAAGTGTGGAATCTGTTGTGAAAGACATGAATGCAAAGGAATTCTGCAAAAGAAGAGCATTCACACCCTTGTTTATTTTCTAGATTTCTTGGACTTAAAATAACGCACCTTGCAACATATGGACTAACTAGAAAGAAGTAAAGCTGTGTAATACATTATTTTGCATATACTTTTGCTTTCCTGTTTTCCCACACTCCAACTCTGGTCACAAGAATTCTGACATTCCATTGTGTATACATATCATATTTTCTTCATTCATTTATTTGTTGATGAATATATGGATACTTATTATGTCCTGGCTATTGTGAATAGTACCACAATGAACGTGGCAATGCAAATTTATCTTTGAGATTCTCATTTTAATAGTTTTGGATATATACCTAGAGGTGGTATTGCTGGATCATCTGTTTATCATATTTTTATTTTTTGAGAAACATCTGTACTGTCTACCTTAGTACCTGTACCATTTTACTTTCCCACCAAAAGTTCCAATTTATCCACATCTTTACCTACGCTTTCTCTCTCGCTCTCTTTCTCTAATGGTTATCCTGTGTGATGTGATTGACTATTGTGGTTTTTACTTGCATTTCTCTGATTAATGGTATTGAGCATATTTTCATATACATTTGCATGTCTACTTTGGGGAAATACCTACTCAAGTCTTTTGTACATTTTAAAATCAGGTTGTTTTTAAGTTATTAAGTTGTAGGGATTTTTTTTATATATTTGTGATATTAACTCCTTATTAGATATGTTTTATAAATATGTCCTCCATTTATAAGTTTCCTTTTTACTCTGTTAATTGTTCCCTTTGCTGTGAAGATTTTCAGTTTGATCGAGTCCCTTTTGTCTACTTCTGCTCTTTTGCTTGTGTTTTGGTGTCATATCCAAAAAAAATTATCGTCCATACCAATGTCATGGAGATTTACCCCACGTTTTCTTTTAGTAGTGTTCAGTTTCAGGTCTTGTGTTTAAGTCTTTATTTCATTTTGAGTTGATTTTGTATACAGTGTGAACCGAGGGCCTAATTTTATTGTTTGCATGTGGCTATTCAGTCTTCCCAATACTATTTATTGAGATATGTCCTTTTCCCAATGTGTGTTTTTGGCATACTTGTTGAAAATTGATTGCCCATGAACACTTGAAATTATTTATGTGGTTTCTATTCTGTTTCATTGTTCTACATGTCTGTCTTTGTGTCAATACCATATTGTTTTAATTACTGTGGATTTGTAATATTTTGAAATCAGGAAGAGTGATGCTTCCAGCTTTGTATTTCTTTCTCAAAATCATTTTGGCTATTCTGCTTTATGGTTCCATATGAATTGTCAGATTGTTTTTTCTTTTTTATAAAACATACCATTGAGATTTAGTTAAGGATAATAGTGAATCTGTAAATCACTTTGGGCAGTATGAACCATTTAATAATATTAGGTCTTCCAGTTAATGAACAAATAATATTTTCCACTTATTTACGTCTGCTTTAATTTGTTTCATCATATTTTATAGTTTTTAGCATACAAGCCTTCCATTTCTTTGGATAAGTTTATTTATTAGCACTGTATTCCTTTTGATGCTATTTTAAAAGCGATTGTTTTTTAAATCTCTTTTCTAGATTGTTCTTTGTGTATAAAAATATGATGATTTCTTAATATTGACTTTTTGTCCTGTAAATTTACTGTATTCATTTATCAGTTCTAAAAGTTTTTTGTGACATATTTGATATTTTCTACACATGAGATCAAGTCATCTGTAAACAGATGATGTTACTTCAGAGATAATTTTACTTCTTTTTTATTATATGGACGACTTTTGTTATTTTCCTTGTCTTATTTTTCGAGCTGGAACTTCTGTACTATGTTGACTAGAAGTGACTAGAGTGAGTATCCTTATCTTGCTCCTGGTCTTAGAGAAAAAGTTTTCAGTTTTTTAACATTAAGTCTGACATTAGGTGTGGGCTTGCTATACACAACCTTTATTAAGTTCAGATACCTGTACCTAGTTTGTTGAACATTTTTATTATGAAACTGTGTGTGGTTATAGTGTATAATCTTTTTTTTTTTTTTTGAGTTGGAGTCTCACTCTGTCACCCAGACTGGAGTGCAGTGGCCGCTCCCGGTCACCGCAGCCTCGCCTGCTGGGCTCCGGCGATCCTTCCGCCTCAGCCTTCCCAGTAGCCAGAATTACAGGCATGTACTACCATGCCCAGCTGATTTTTTTTTTTTTATTTATTGTAGAGATGAGGTCTCGCTGCCCAGGCGGGTCTCGAACCCGCGGGCTCAGGCAATCCGCTCACCTCAGCCTCCCAAAGGCGCGGGATTACAGGCTGAGCCACCGAGCCCGGCTGTATAATCATTTTAATATGCTGTTAATTTTGGTTTGCAAGTATATTGTTGGGGGATTTTGGCATGTATGTTCATGAGGGTTATTGGCCTGTAAGTTTCTTTTCTTGTAGTGTTTTTGTCTGGTTTTGGTATTACTGTTGTGCTGGCCTCAAAGAATGAGTTTGGAAGTGTTTCTTCCTACCCTACATCTGATCCATCAGCAAATAGTATTGACTTAAATGTGACCAATTCTCTCAGAACATAGTGTAATAAAAATAAATATCAGCACCAACAAATTTCCCCCCAAACCTACAAAGACATGGACACTAAACAGCATGATGCTGAATGACTTCTGGGTCAACATAGAAATCAAAAGATTCCTAGAAACAAATGAAAATAAGGATACATCTTTACCAAAACCTCTGGGATACCACGAAAGCAGTTTTAAAAGAAGAATTTATATCTCTACCAACACACATCAAGAAAATTGAAAGATCCCAAGTTAACAGCCTAACAAATCACCTAAGAGAGCTGGAAAGGCAAGATTACAAACTCCTTAACTTTAGCAGAAGAATCCAGATCACCAAAATAAAAACCCAAATATGAGACATATAAGAAAAAATATCATAGAAAAAAATCAACAAAACAAAAAGCTGGCTCTTTGAAAGTATACACAAGATTGAGGGACCCCTAGCAAGAATGACCAAGAAAAAGAGAGAAAAAGTCCAAATACACACAGTCAGTAATGCAAAAAAAAAAAAAAAAAAAAAAAAATCAAATCACAGCAGACTCCAAAGAAATACAAAAGATTATCAGAGATTTCTATACATACCTGTATGGAAACTCAATCATCTAAATGAAATGGAGAAATTTCTGACATCATACAACCTCCCAAGGTTGAAATAAAAAGACATTGAGACACTAAATAGACCAATGACAACCCAGGAAATTGACTCCATTATAACACTACTGACCAAAAAACAAAATAAATAAATAAAAAGCCCACACCAGACAGTTTTCCAGCAGAATTGTACAAAACATACAAGGAGGAGCTGATACCAATCCTACTGAAATTATTCCAGGCAATTGAGAAAGACGGAACTCCTCCCCAAATCATTTGGGTATTATCACACTGATACCAAAACCTGGTAAAGATCCAAAAACAACAACAAAAAGAACTACAGTCCATAATCCCTGATGAACATAGATGCAAAATTTCTCAACAAGATTATAGTAAATTGGGTCCAATCTCAAAAATCACTATAAGTAAATTACACAGATGGCCAGGGGAGGGATGGGGAAAATATAACATCAATTAGGGTGCCTGATCTCAAACCAGGTGAGTGGGGAGCAAAACAAGGCCTACACTTTACCTGTATGATGATCACTTGTATACCTAATCCTGAATTGTACTCCACATCATTAATACAAAAATAAAAGTATTTTAAAAAATGAATGTGACCAATTATCACTAAATTAAGTTCTATAACTCTAACCAAAGCTATGATCAGTTCTCACTTATATTATTGTTATTGCTTCTAACTTGTATCTCTGCTTCTACCCTTGGCCCTATTGCCTATTCTCAACAAAGCAGCTATTATAATTCTTTAACAATTAAGTTATACTGTATCACTCCTTTGATCAACACTCTCCAATGGTTCTGCATTTTGCTTAGTGTTTAAACCAAAGTCATGTCTATAATCTACAAGATGCTATAAAATCTCTCTCACCTGATGTTATGTCTCTAATTCACTTCCTACTATTTGCATCCTTGATACTTCTTGTTTATTTCAGGCACATTCCTGCATTAAATTAAAATAATTTCCATATCTCTTACTGGGCACTATCATATTTTCTTCCTACTTCTCTGTATGTATTTGTTCTATCATCCAGTCAATGGTGTTTGGCATCTGTCTGCATACAAATTTTGCACTTGTTTTGTTATCTTAATTCTTAAGTATTTTATTATTTTGATGTTATTACAAAAGTAATTGTTTTCTTAATTTTTTTTCAGGCTGTTAATTGTGACTGGATAAAGTTAAGTTTTATATTCATCCTGTATCCTGCAACTTTGCTGAACTTCCTTAATTAGCTCAAAATATTTTTAATGGTTTCCTTAGGATTTTATATATATATATATACACACACACATATATATGTATATATATATACACACACACATATATATGTATATATATATACACACACATATATATGTATGATTATGTCATCTGTGAATAGAGATAGTCTTAAATCTTTTTTTCCAATTTGGGTGACTTTTATTTCATTCTGTTACCTAATTTTTGGCTATAGCCTACAGTACAATGTTGGGTAGCAGTGGTAAAAGTGGACATCCTTGTCTTATTTTTTTAATTGACAGATAAAATTCTATGTATTATTAAGTCCAATGTGATATATGCACTGTGAATAACAAAATCTAGTTAATTAACAGATGCACTACCTCACGTAGTTATTTTTGTGATGAGAGCACTTAAAGTACACTTTCTTAATATTTAAAAAATATATTAACTAATTGTTACCATATTGTACAATTGAGCTCTTGAACTTACAAGGGAGGGCCCCCAAAACCCCCAAGTTATCTTTTGGAGGTTCACCTACTAGGTAAGTGTTCTAGGAACCCATCAGCATCAGTACCAGCTAGAGCTGTTGTGAGAGGTTGGATCGACTTCAGTGGATTTTCTGTTGGAGATTCTTTCAATGCATTTGCTCACTTCATGATGGGTGATTTACGAACGCACTTGCCCACATTGCACCAAATGTTCAGCAGTTTTTGATAAAAAAAATGGCATGACGCCTATGCCCCACCCTCCATATTCACTGGATCTTGCCCTGACCAACTTTTTTGTTTCCCTGAATGAAAATAAAACAACAAAAAAAAAAAACAAAGGGAAATGTTTTGGTGATGCGGAAGAAGTAAAACAAAAAACACCAGAAGCACTAAAAGTCATCAAAATTGACGAGTTCAAAAACTGTTTTGAGCAGTGGAAAAAGCATCTTGATAGGTATATTTCATGAAATGGAGACTACTTTGAAGATGACTGAAGTTTAAACATATAAGAATAAGTGTAAATTCCAGGTCTTGTTGGGTCCCTCATCCCATTCCTCCTATGTAAACAAACTTTTTTTCTTTTATCCTTTGCCTAACATCATCTTACCCTCTTCTCCCAACTGCCTCAGGTCCTGGTAAACTACCATTCTACACTCTAGTTCTATGAAATCAACATTTTTAGATTCCACATGTGAATGAGATCATGTGGTATTTGTCTTTCTTTGTCTGGCTTATCACACTTAACATAATGTCTACCAGGTTAATACATGTTGTTGCAAATGGCAGAATTTCACTCCTTTTAATGACTGGATAGTATATAATTGTGTATACATACTACATTTTCATTATCCAGTTATCCATTGACGGACTTTGTCTTCCTCATTTTTTCTTTTTCTTTTTATAGATTCAGGGGCTAAATGTACAAGTTTTTTTACATGGATATATTATGTAATGGATATGTTTTGAGGTTTGAACTTCTAGGTGCCTATCACCTGAAGAATGAACATTGTACCCAATAGGTAATTTTTCAACACTTACCGATTCTCCTACCCTTCCCATTTTGGAGTTCATGGTGTCTATTATTTTCCTCTGTGTTGGGAGCCAGCCGTGGAGGCCTGCCTGAGCGTTAGAGATCCAGGCAGGCTGCGGACCCTGAGACCACCAGGTTGGTTCAGGAGCTGAAGGCCCATTACCTCCTCTTTTCCTTGTTGTTTAGCATTACCCACTGGTAGGGATTTTAACGATCTAAGCATGAAATTCTGAGAATATGACAGGCATGGCTGACTCTAGGGATCCATTGTTCCCGCTTCTCACAGGCTGCGGTTTCGGCTTTAAACTTAACACAGTTCATACTCAGATCACATTTGGGAGCCTTATACGTGATACAAGCTTCTTTATAATACTTAAAAATATATTTGTAGAATTGGTATATACATTTAGAGAGCTGTTTCCAGCATGAGATGGTTATCTAGGGTTACCAGAAATGGCCCAGCATGAACTTTGGGCTGGGCCACATTCCTAAGGGCCCAGCGTCCATTTTGGGCTCGGCTGCATTCTTTTAATACAGTTCTTTAGTTATAATTAGTGTAAGTTTTTTCTGCTTATAATAGAAACTGAATTCATAGAAAGTATTTTAGAATAGGTCATGCTATAGCAGGGAATTATGTTAGTCCAAGCATGATCAAACATGATACCATAAGGTTCTATAAGAATACAGCTAACTTTTGAAATTTCATTGCTCCCACCTTCTACTAATTGTGATTTTGGCTTTATTACAATTACAGTTTGTGTTTGGGTTTTATTTCAGAAGCTTTATTGCTGATGATCAGCCTTATATATCAGGATAAGGAATTAGAAACTTTTATAGAAATTAAGATAGATACATAGGATTTTTAGAATAACCATTTTGTTAAGAGATCATAATCAATTGTTCGTGGAAATGGCCCAGCGTGATCTTTGAACTGGGTCATATTCTTTAGGTACTGGTCTGACCTCTAATTAAGAGTTTTTTTTATAGTACAGGTAAAGTTAGCACAGAATAAGAATGTATTAGGATTTAAGTCAGTCATTAGGTGTTGGGTATGCATAAGTTTTAGAAGTTATTGACTATTGGGATTTTATGATATTAAAACTGTTGTATTGCTTTTGAGGAACATAAACCAAGCATAAGGAACAGTGAGATGATTTTGGGATTGTCCTTCCTCGTACTTGGGGGAAAACACCTGGTGGGTGGGGACACCCCGACCCACCTGGCTTTGTGTTCATGTAAACTCTTGTGATTTGATTAAGATTGTCTTTCCTCATGCTTGGGGGAAAACGCCTGGTGGGCAGGGACGCCCCCCCCCACCTGGCTTTGTGTTCATGTAAACTCTTGTGATTTGATTAAGATTGTCCTTTCTCATGCTAAGGAAAACACCTGGTGGGTGAGGATGCCCTCCACCCACCTGGCTTAGTGTTCATGTAAACTCTTGTGATTTGATTGAGGTTGCCCTTACTCATTCCTAAGGAAACGCCTGGTGGGTGGGGGACGCCCCTTACCTACCTGGCTTTGTACCCACGTGAAAGTCTTGTGATTTGACATGTGAAAATTTGGAATAAAAGACTCACGTTTGTTCCCAATAAATGGCTTCTGCTCATTTCACTGAACAGTTGTCCACTTTCTTTCTTTCTCTTTCTTCCTCTTTATATCTATGCCTCCATCTTGCTTTCTTTTAATATCTATCCCTACTACAGAATCGGCTTCAGCACTAGACAGAGTCCAGTCTCTTTCTTTCTCTTTATTTCTCCAGAATATTCGCTGACACTGCCCCACCTTCCAGGGACCCTCTAAATCTCTTTTGGGGGGCAGGCTCCCCATACCTCTGTATGTCCATGTGTGCCCATTGTTTAGATACCACTTATTAGTGAGAATATGTGGTACTTGATTTTCTGTTTCTGAGTTATTTAACTTAGGATGGTGGGCTCATGGTCTATCCATGTTGCTGTACAAAACATGATTTTATTCCTTTTTTATGACTGCTAATTATCCCAAAGTGTATATATGCCACATTTGTCAATATAATCCTCCATTGTTGACCACTTAGGTAGATTCCATGACTTTACTATTGTGAATAATGCTGTGATAAACATATGAACAGTTGTCTTTTTGATATAACAGTTTCCTTTCTTTTGGGAAGATATCCAGTAGTGGGATTGTTAGATCATATAGTAATTGTATTTTTAGTTCTTTCAGAAATCTCCATATTGTTTTCCAACCACATTGTACTCATTTAATTCCCACCAACAAGGTATAAGTGTTACCTTTTCTCTACATGTCTGCCAACATCTGTTATTATTTAACTTTGTAATAATAGCCTTCTATACCATGTTGAATAGGAGTGGTGAAAATAGATGTCTTTGTTTTGTCCCAGTTCTTAGGAAAATGTGTTCAAATTTTTCTTATTCAGCATGATGTTGACTGAAGGTTTGTCATATATGGTTTTCATTATTTTGAGTTATGTTCCTTCAATGCCTAGCTTGTTTAGAGTTTTTATCATGAAGGGATGTTGGATCTTATTAAATGCTTTTTCTGCATCTATTGAGAGGATTATATGATTCTTACTTTTAATTCTATGAATGTGGTGAATCACGTTTTTTAATTTCATATGGTGGGCCACCCTTGCATTCCTGGAATAAAACCCACTAGATCATGGTGCATTTTTTAATGCACTGTTTGATTTGGGTTGCTTATATTTCGTTGGGAATTTACGCATATATGTTCATTAGGGATATTGGCTTGTAGTTATTATTGTGTTGTGGCCAGATTTTGGTATCAGGGTAATACTGGTTTTGTTGAATGAGTTAAAAAGGAATCCTCCCACACCAATTTTAAAAAAAATCGTTCCAGTAAGATTACTAACAGCTCTTTTATGTGTGTCTGGTAAAATTCAGCTCTGAATCCATCTGGACCTTGCCTTATTCTTGATCTTAGGAGGAGCCTTATTCTTGATCTTAGGGGGAAATCTTCCGGTCTTTTATCAAGTATGATGTTTGATGTGTTTTTTTAAAAAGATTCTTTGCATAAGTTTTCAGAATTTCTAATGCATTTCTGCTTAATTGTTTTGGTCATAAAATGGTGTTAGAGTGTGTCTAGTGCTTTTTCTTTATTTAGTGAGATGATCATGTGGCTTTGGCCTTTTAGCCTATTGATATGGTGTATGCTCTGGCTTAAATGATGGTTTCCCCTCCAAAATTCATGTTGAAACAATCTACAATGCAGTTGTATTAAGAGGTGTGTTTTGTGGGAGATTAAGTCATGTGGGCTCAGCCCTCATGAAAGAGGTTAGCACACATATAAAAGGACTCAAGATTAAAGGAAGTAAGGTGGAAGGATCTCCGGAGTCCAGCAGGTCGAGGCTGTGGTGGAAATAATACATGTGGGAAAAATTTTAGCCTACTCTGATTTTTGATGAAGAAAGCAATTCTAGGATGAGCCTGACATCTTTCACATTTCACAGCATTATAATTACTTTTTTAAACTAAGATTCTAAGACTATTAAAGACCTCCCTGGTTATATCAGTAACCCTGGTTTCTTTTCACACACATTATGTGAGGCTGCATTCACCATTTATTAAAACCATAATTTGTATCTAGTAATGATTATTTGGCAACAGGTTGGAGGAGCTTTCTAATCTACATTTCATCCATGTATTATATATATTTGAAATATTTTTATGAACCATATTATCTATAATAGCATAAGCACATGTCTTGTTATTCATATATTTACAATTTAAAGAATAATAATAACAATAAAACTACTCAGAAAAGGAAAATTATAAAAATGATTGAAGCCACTTAATTATTCCTACTTAATGGCATTTCAAATTCAAGAAAATCACTATTCTGAATTTTGTTTTTATAGTTTTCTGGCTTCTCTATATAGTTTGTCACATTTGCATGTATCCCTAAACAATATATTATGTTGTTTGCCTGCTTTTAACTTTATATCAATGGTACCATGTGGTTTATATTATTTTGTGTGTAACTTCTTTTGCTTAACTTTATCTTATTGATATCATATTGAGACTATATGTTCATATATTTTCCACAGTTTTCTGTTTGTTGCTTATCTTAGCTTTCTTGATTTTTGGAATATATATATAGATATAGTTGGTTAGATTCTAATAATTATTAGTCATATGATTCATAAATGGAATTTTTCCAGATTGTGACTTTCTTATCCCTTCCATTTTACCTTTTGCTAAGTGAAGGTTTTAACTTTAATTAAATTTACTAATTTATTTTCTTACAGTTGAAGATTTTTTGTTTTTGTTTAAATTTTTTCCTATATTTCTTCTAAAAGTTCAATTTTTTTCTTTATATTTAAGTTCTTAATGTATCTAGAATTAATTTTGTTTGTGATGTAAGATAAGTATCTATTTTTATTTTTCAAATACAAATTAAAACTTAAACTGAAAAACTTTTTGAATGTCCAGTGGCTTACTAATTTTTTACCATTGCTCATTGTAATTACTACATGTCTTATTATGATCTAGCACTGATTCTCATTTATACATACAGAGGAAAAATTTTATATCATATTAAATATCATGTATGATGAACTCTAGTATTTTATATTGTATTTCAATTAATTTTTGTTGAGATAATTGTAGATTTGAATGCAGTTGTGAGAAATAATACAGGGAGATTTAATGTACACTTTATTTAGTTTTCTTTATTGGTAACTTCTTGCATATTTTCTATTTGTTTGCGGCCCACTAAATTAATTTCATGTGATTGAATGATGAATAAAAGCATTCTTAAGAAATGCTTTTCCACTAAATTCTAATGTCAAATCTGTCTTATAAAGCTTACACATATGCATGCATGCATATGTTTTGGGCAGTGTATTATTTCCAATTATATATTAGAATATCACTGCAATTACTAAGTATTGGAGATCTATAATTATATTTGATAATTTTTTCTTCCTTAAAATTGACTCAGCTATCCTGTGTCCTATGTTCTTTCATATACATTTTAGAATAACTCTCAAGTGTTGTGAGCAAACCGCACTGAATCATGAATCAATTTTGGAAAAATTAGCACCTTTATTATATTAAGTTTTTCTATAAATGAATATTGCATGCATCTCTACTTAATATTTTCAAAATACATTTTAATACATATTAATATTTTAACATATATTTTAAAATATATATGTTACAGTTATTTCTAGGTAACTTATTATTGCTGTACTTGTTAATTATTGCAACGGTTCCATTAAAAATAACTTTTTTTACATGAGCACAATAGTTGGAACAATACACACTGGACACTGCTAAGGGAGGGAGGAAGGGAAGGGGGATAAAGAGCACATAATTACACACAGAGTACTAGGTTCACTATCAGGGGTAGAGAGGGCTAACCTCACCCACCTGCGTGCAGTTTACTTAAGTAGTAATTCTCACATGTATCCCACAACTCTAAAACAAACAAATGAAATTTTATAACTGTTATGGTGTATTAAAATATAATTGTTCATATTGATTTTTATATAACATAATTTTGATTATTTTATTTTTAATAATTTTAAAATTCTTCTATTTTTCATGTAAACAAATAATAGACATTTGTTTATTGCTTTCTAAACTGTGTACTTTTAATTTAATTTGTAGATTTAGTGCATTGGCTAGGACTTCCAGTAAAATACAGACTATAAATGTTAATATTAGAAATTCTTATTTTGATCCTTATTATAAAGGGTAGAAAGTTTGACTGTTATTTTGTTCCAGGCTTATTTACTACAAGTATTTTTTTTTATCAATTAAAGATGTTTTCTACTATTCTTACCCAGAAATTTTTTTATGAATAGTTGTTGAATGTCAATTTTTTTCACATATTGATATATTCATATTTTTTCTCCCTTAACCTTATAATATATGTAAAACATATAAAAATGTTTTAATAGCTGGGCACAGTCACTTATGCCTATAATTCCAACACTTTGGGAGGCTGAGGTGAGAGAATTGCCTGAGCCTATGGGTTCGAGACCAGCCTGGGCAACTTGGCGAGACCTCATCTCTACAATAAATCAAAAAATTAGCCAGGCATGGTGGCATGTGCCTATAGTTCCAGCTACTTGGATGGCTGAGGCAGAAGAATCACCAGATCCCAGCAGATCGAGGCCATGAGTGTGCCACTGTACTTCAGTCTGGGTGACAAAGTGAGACTCTAACTTAACAGGAAAAAAAAGAAAGAAAAGAAAGAAAGTCTAAAAAATATTTTAATACCCTAATTAATACATTTTTGAATATTGACCCAGTCTTACCATTTGAGAGTAGATCTAACATGGTCATAATGTATAATCTTTTTATTGCATTGTTGGTTTTGTTTTGCTAATATTAAAAGATTTTTCCATTTTTTTCTTTTTGAGTTGGAGTCTCACTCTGTCACCCAGACTAGAGTGCAGTGGCTGCTCCCAGCCACCGCAGCCTCGACCTGGTGGGCTCCGGCGATCCTTCTGCCTCAGGCTTCCATGTAGCCGGAATTACAGGCACGCGCTACCACGCCCGGCTGATTTTTTGGTTTATTGTAGAGATGAGGTCTCGCTGCCCAGGCGGGTCTCGAACCCACAGGCTCAGGCAATCCACTCACCTCAGCCTCCCAAAGGTGCGGGATTACAGGCTGAGCCACCGAGACCGGCTTTTTTTCCATATATTTTAATAAATGAAATGGGCTTCTGATTTTTTGTTCATACTGTCTTTACTTTGGTATCAAACTTCTTCTATATTATAAAATTGGTTGTGAAATTTTCTCTCTTTTTTGATTTTGAAAGTACTTATTTAATATTACAATTATTTGGTACTTCATTTTGTGGAACTTGCCTGTGAAGCCATCTGAGTTTGGAGTTTTTATTGTGGGAAGATTTTAACTTGATTTTTTTAAAAAATGAGATAAATTCTCGCTTTAGGCTTGGTCACCCAGGCTGGAGTGCAGTGGCGTGATCTTAGATTACTGCAACATTGAACTCCTGAGCTCAAACGATCCTCCTGCTTCAGTCCCCAAAGTAGCTGGGACTGCAGATGTCTACCACAACATCTAATTTTTTAAACTTTTTTTGTAGATATGGTGTCTCACTATGTTGTCCAGGCTCCTGGCTTCCAGCATATTCCCACCTCGGTCTCCCAAAGTGCTAGAATTTACAGGTAAGTTGTTTTTAAATTTTATTTTATAACCATTTATGCATATTTATTTATTTTAATTGTAAATTGATAATTTATAATTGCAATGTATGGAGTACAAAATGATGTTATGATTTATGAATACAATGCAGAATAATTAAATAAGTCAACAAATCCTTTTTCTCAAATACTTAACTTTTTTGTAGTGAGAACATTTGTAATTTACTATCTTACCAATTTTGAAATGTACAATACTCTATTATCAACTATGTTCACCACATTATGCGATGGACCAAAAAAAGTAATATAAAACCATATTTCTTCTATCTGAGATTGTGTAACCTATGACCATCATCTTCCCATTTTCCTACCCCTCAGTCTTTGTAATCACTATTCTATTCTCAACTCCTATGTGTTCAATTATTTTCTATTCTACATATAAGTGAGAAAATGCAATATTTGTTTTTCTGTGCCTGGCCTATTTCACTTGGCATAATGTTGTCCAATTTCATCCACATTGTTACAAATTATAAATTTTCCTTTTTTATTTAAGGCTGAATAGTATTCCATTGTGAATACATCTTCTTTATTAATTGATCTGTTGATGGGCAGTTAATTTTGTTACTTGACTAGTGTGAATAGTGCTGCAAGGAACATGGTAGTGTGTATATCTCTTTGACAAACTAATTTAAATATTTTTTCAGGAAATTCCCAGAAGTAAGATTGTTGGATTATACAGGGTAATTCAATTTTCAGTTTTGAGGAATCTCCATAGTTTTCCATCATGGCTGTGTTAATTTATATTCCCACCAAAGTGTACAAGTTCTGCAGGATGTACAAGAAGCATGGTGCTGACATCAGCTCAGATTCTGATGAGGGCCTCAGGAAGCTTTCTTTCATGGTGGAAGTCAAGGGGAGCTGGTGTGTGAAATGGTGAAAGATGGAGCAAGAGAGAAGCAAGAGAGAAGGGAAGTGATTCTCACTGCTAGTGGGAATGCAAAATAGTGAAATCTCTTTGGAAGACAATGTGGTGATTTCTGGAAGAACTAGAAATTGTCCTTCCATATGACCCAGCAATCCTCCTACTGGGAATATAGCCACAGGAACTCGTCATTCTACCAAAAAGATACCTGCACATGCATGTTTGTTGCAGCTCTATTCACAACAGCAAAAACATGGAAAGCACCATGCTGCCCATCGAAGCTGGACTGGATTAAAAAATGCGGTACATATACATAATGGAATGTTATGCAGCCATAAAGAAGGACAAATGGACTTCACAGCAACTTGGATGGATTTAGAGTCTGTCATACTCAGTGATCTATCACAGAAACAAAGAATAGAGTACCATATGTTCTCACTCATAAGCGGACCTTGAACAATTATCATAATACTATAAGAAAGGGATTGGCAGTAGTGGGAAACTTCCAGGGGAGGGGAATGAGATTGGCAGTTGAGGTAAACTGCCAGGGTAGGGAGGGGCACACCTCATCAACAAGAGTACCTGCATAATGTACATCTTTATACCTAACCCTGAATTGTGCCGCACATCTTTAAAATAGAGAAAAAAAAAGAAAAAAGAAGCAAATAAAGCTTCGATAGTGGAACTCAAAAAAAGAAAATGAAGATCCATGAAATGATTAGCAAGGAATGAGCTAAAAGAATATATGAATAGACAATTTAATGAAGTTTGGGAAACAATACAGAAGAAAGGAAGATAGGCAAATTGTATTTTTAAAGTAAGTGACTGTAAGCCTGTTCCAATTTTGCATTTCTTTTTTAGGGAGGAATTTTCAGTATATTTTACCTATCATATTATGGGAACACAAGTCCCTTTCCTATTTAGGAAGTTGTGCCTTCTGTTCCCCATTGAGAATCACTTATCTAATGTATATTGTATGTATCCTTATAAATGAGTCCATCTTTACCCTTATAATGAGGAAACAGACAGATAATTTGTAACTTGTGTGTCTTGTGAAGATGGAGCAGATGTTTCTTGATTTTTAATCTATTATTCTATGTCTTAGTGATTTTTTAAAATCTAACTCAATACTTCTTTGATGAAGACAGTTTTTCATTAGCTCTATTCAGTCATAAAATGTAAATGGGTGACATAGATGGAGAGAAAATTTTGGCCTAAATTTTAAAGTAATTCTTTCTATCATCTACTGTTGTTAGGTGGGGAAACCTTATTTCTTAAATTTTCCTTCACAGTGATGAAAGTAACACTTATCTATGCCCTGATTTATTTTTTTTCCGGGAAAGTAAGATTAGCTTAATTTCATTGTTGAGTTTAAATAAACACAGACTGTACATCCCTGGAATTTATACAAATTTTCCTTAAGAGTGAACATGCCTACCTACAAAGAACAGGTTTTCTATTCTGGTCCTCCATGAATTATATAGGGACTCACTCCTGTGAAGAAAATTTATGGTGATTTGAGAGTGCAAAGACTGGTTGGATATGTCTAATTCATGGATTCAATAATAGAAAGTCAACTTGACAACAGATATAAGCTATATTTTCCAATATAACCTATAATGGTAATAAAATAATGTTTTGAGTGCCATCTGTCTTACAACCATTTTTCTTCTAATGTGTTCAGAACTTGAACAGAAGAAAACAGTTCTTTTAAACCCAAATTCTGGTGTTTTAGATTTAGATCTCTGAGAAATCTTTAAAGAACAGAATTATGGGTCAAAATAACATGCTTAGGGGCTTATTTTTGGCCAAGGTACATAACTTTAGCTTTGGACTTCAGTGTGCAAACATTTTGCTTTGTCAGTTTGTAACATCTTTTACTAGGCAGTGTTGTTGGGATTTGTAGTTGTACACTTGGCTTTTAAATTATGTAACATGGACAGAACATTTTTGACCACAGATAACAAGTGGGATTTTCACCTTGGTGAATGTGATGGACAGCTTTCAAAGACAGTTCTCAGTGATCTCTATCTCCTAATATTCAGACTCTCATGTAGTACTTCACCCATTGAGTTTGAACTGCATCTAGAAAATGTTTCTAACAAATGATATGGTAAAACCAGTGGGATGTCATATCTGTGATTAGGTTACAAAAGCATGTGACTTTTATCTTTCTAACATTCTCCCTATTATTTTTTGCCTTGTATTCTTTGATGAAGTAAGCTGCCATTTTGAAGACGTCCACATGGCAAGAAGCTAAGAACAACCTCCATGTAACAGCCTGCAAGTATCTGAACCCCTGAGTTCAATAGCTCATAAAGAAATGAATATTGCCAATATTCAGCTGACAAAGAACTGAATGCTGCCAATAAGAGTAAGCTTGAAAGTGGTGCCTTCCCCAGTTGAGTTTTCAGATGAGACCACAGGTTCAGTCAACAGCTTGATTACAAGTGTGACACCGTGAGACAGATGACATGGTAAAACCATGCCCAGATATCTTCCAAACAGAAACTATAATATAATAGATGTATATAATTTAAGCCAATAATTTGGGGCAATTTGTTATGCATATATATCTAATACAACAGAAGCAAGTTATGCAGAAACAATTAATACTTTTGATAGAAAGAGCTGCATTAAGTAAAGAGTAAATAAGTATTTCCACATTAAGAAAAATTGAGCACCTCAGCAAAGTGTAGGGTTGGCAACAAAGTGAGGCCAGTCATAGACTTCAGTGAAGAAGCAGGTCAAGGAGACCTTAGTCTTATAGAGTATACTGCAGATGGTCTTTGTCAAATGGGGGAAGTTTTAAAGTATAATCCATGCCCGTTTGACTTTGAATTATATAAACATTGGCTGAAGCATATTTTGGGGTCTCATGTGTTCTGTAGCAGATGCATGAGTATTGAAGAGATCTTAGTAAGCAGGAATAGTTGAATCAAGTAAAAGGGAATCTTTCCAAATATCAGCTATTCAGACAAAGATCATTGGCTTTTGTTTTATTGTTTTTCTGCTAAGTCTACAAGAAAATACATGAGATGCATGTGTGTTGTAGAGTACTAATGTATTTTGTTCCAACTTTAAAGTGTTAGTAGCCAACTCATAAAGACTAGAATGCCACATTAGCTCTGTCAGATTCTTTTTGTATTTGAGGTTAAGTAGAAAACTGTCATGGTGGTTACCTTAAGTTCATGTATTTGACCTATACATTCAATTGTTATCTTCCTGTCAAAAAGTATTGAGTTGAGTCTAGCTATATTACTTACTCACATTTTAATTATGACTTTAGATTGCAGAAATCCAACTTATGACTTTATCTAGGAAAAGGCAATATATTTTATTAGTAAATCAACAAGTGAGTTACACAGAGACTATGCCATCTTAGCTTGAGGTAGAGAAGCAAGTTAATGGAATTATTAAAAATGCAAACATAAGAAAGAAAAGGAAAAGGCCCACTTTTGAGTTTTTGTCTATAGGAATCAGAGTTGTAGAGGAAATCAAGAAAGATCTACAGTGATTTGAAAAGTATGCTTCAATTTTAATATCCGAATAAGAAAAATAAAAGAATGGCAATAATTAAAATATTTACTTAGATAATTTGAGGGGGACCCCCAAACCCTGGAATTTATTTATAAAATATTATATATTTATTCTTACACATTTACACTTCCATATCCTTCAAAGTGTTATCTGTTTGATGTAATACACCTGTTGAGACACTTTTTCCACTGTGTAAAATAGTTTTTGAATGTATCAATTGTGATGCCTTTTAGTACTTCTGTTTTTTGTTTCACTTGGTTCACATCAGCAAAATATTTCCCTTTGGGGACTTTTTTCATCCAGAAAAAAACAAAGCAAAACAAACAAACAAAAAAACAAAACAAAAGGTTGCTCAAGGCAAGATCAGGATAAAAGGGAGAGTGGGGAATGGGAATCAAGCCCATTTCTGATAAAAAACTGCTATATACTCAGTGTGGTATGGGCAGGTGCTTTGTCGTGGTGAAAGAACCAGTCACTTATTTGCCACAATTCAGACTGTTTCTTCTGCAAATCTTGACACAACCACAACCTTCTCAAAATTTCCAGATAAAAACTTTGGTTGTTTCTGTGATAGGTCACTGAGTTTGGTGGACTCTATATCCATCAAGTTGGTGAAAAGTATATAATTTTTTTCTACTTTATGGCTGCATAATATTCTATCATGTATATACCATATTTTAAAAATCCAGTCCACTTTCAATGGGCAGTGCAGTTTGTTATATGTTTTTGCTATTGTGAATAGTGCTGCAATAAACATGCATGCACAGTAGTGCATCACTGACAGGGGAGGGGGGCACATACCACTAATAAGGGTACCTGATTCCAAACAAGGTGAAGTAAGAACCAATGGGGGGGCAAACTTCGCCTGTGCAATGATCACTTATGTACCAATCCTAAGTTGTACTCCATATCTTTAAAATTCAAAAAAAATAAAATAATAAACTTTGGTTGCCTTTTTGATTCGTAGGAAGAAATTCTGAGTGTACAACAAGAGGTCCACCCTCCAAAGCTAATTCCAATTTTGTTGGGTCCCCACTCATAGATAAAACTCTTAGCATAGTATGCCCTATTTTTATGAAAGGAAAAAATAGGTCTCAAAGGCCAGAATAAAATGATATAAAAGGGAAATAAAGATTGTTCCCTATCTAACATCTCTGAAAAAGATATTACCTATGGAGAAAATATCCAAGTTTTACCTAGCTCATAAAGAATGACTAAAGTCCATTGAAATTTAACAGAGGAAGAAATGAATGTTTTCAGACAACAATCAGGAATGATTCCCCAGTAGAAGATTAGGATTCAGGAGATTATTGAAAGATTGCAGATAAATAATCCATGCAGGAAAAACAAAGAAATTGGGAAAGCATTTTACAATTAGGGATAGCTATACCGAGTGAATACAGAAAAATCTGGATAGTTTCAATGAGAAAAAATTAAAAATATCTGTGTAAAATTATATAAAAATTATTAGGTAAGTTTCAAGCCAGCTCATATTTTTAAGGTAACAAATTTAGTTATAATCTATATTCTGAGGGAACAAGTCTGAGAAATGTAATATATTAAAACTCAAAAATGTATATAAAAATGACATGTTAAAGGAAATTGAGACAGTGTAATGATAGATCAAGTCTAGACCTAAGTTAGACATTGGACTGATGAGACAATATCTCTTGAGTACTATTATCTAAGTCTAGAAAGTGACAGTGGACATTATTTGTCTAAAGAGTAAATACCTTTGAAAGGCTCAACTTTTATTTGTTCCATATGTCTCATTATCTGAGATCCCACAAAATGCAATCTAGAGGAATATGTTAACAGAACAAATGTCTGTGCTAGAAATGAAAGGAAACAAAAGGAAGAACATGCCCAAATTCAGTAAAGAATCCCAGTACTACATATGTCAGAGAAGAAAACTGACCAACTTAAGAAGCAGTTAAACAGGTTAAACTGAGCCTTCTTTAAAGGTATAGAGGAACAGCAGAGGAAAATACAATTGAATTATTTTCTACCCCTAAAAGGAAAAGGTGAAATAACAGACATAAATGCACTATGTCTGGGAAGATTCAGAAATAGAGTAAAGGCATCAACCTAAGGAGCACATGAGAAGGCTGTTAATCAATACGAGGTTATTTGGTGAACAAGCTTTAGATGCATCAACCTTGGCTTCACAACAGAAATCCCACAGCAGAAGAAAATTTGGGGATAAGGATGAACACTTATTTAAGAGAAATATTTAACAAAACTAGATAGTTTCTAAGAAGGGAACAGTGTAAGAAGTTACTGTGGCATAGGACTGAAAATGCTTACTCTTTGTAGCTAATGAGACCACCCTCAGTGTAGCACTGGGATTTGAAAAACATGGGGATCAAAGCTAAGAAGTCTGACATCTACAAACGGGAATATAGGCTTCAAATAAAACTTAGTGACTGGAGCCATAATCATTTCAAATGTATAAACTCTTTCAGAGATTACAAATGTCTCAGATAACACTCTCTGAGAGAACAAACAATATACTAAGATCGATGTTCTCCTCCAGATAAAGTCAATGCATAGTTTCAAAACTAATCTCTGTGGGAGATATCTTTCCATTGTTTTGAGATTCATAGGTCATGGACTCATAAATTCGCATAGACTTGTTGACATCCTGGAGAAGCTTAAAATGGAAATTATTTTCCTCTCTTATTACTCCTTCCCTCAGATGCTACAGGCTCATTTTTTGTAAATTCACATTCTTAATAAAAAGTAGTACATTATAGAGTTGTCAATACAAATTCTTAGGCCTTAGAGGATCTATATTAATTTCATTTCAAGAATTTCACAGCCCTACCCTGTTATTTTCTTCCTTAAGAAGTGATTCTGCTTGAAAAGAGTACATTTTCTATGCCACCACTCCATACCCTAAATATAAAGCAGTCTATTGATGCAAGAAAGACATATATATGTGTGTGGGGGGAGGTAGGGGGTCACATTCTCCAATATCAGCTTAATCAGTAAGAAGGGCTATATTTTATCTTTCCTTTCCTTTACTCCTTGCCTATCTCTTAATGGGGTTTAGAATTTGGCCAGGGAGAAGACATCTATTTTTAAGGACCCTCATAAATGTCAGAAGTAGAAACTTTTTTTTGTATTTGATAGAAAAGAAATGTGAAATATGAAGAACTTAAAGAACATAAAGTTTTTGCTCTTGCTTAATAAATTTTAAAACACAGACACATGTATATGTTCTTTATATCATTTTCTATAGAGATTATGATGCCTTACACAATATTAAACATGCATGTTTTAAGTGAGGCAATGTTGGTTAAAGGATATACACTTTTAGTATAACATGAATAAGTTCTGGAGATTGAATGTCAGCAAGGTGACTATAATATAATTAATAATACATATAATGCATAGCTTATGTGTCCTTTATCCAAAATACCTGGAACCAGAATGCTTTCAGATTTCAGTTTTTAAAATTTATTTTTTTTAATTGCATATGCATAATGAGTTATCTTAGGGATGGGATCTAAGTATAAACAAAATATTTATTTATATACATAGACTGAGCTTAATGTTATATATATTTTTAATAATTTTGTGCATAAAACAAAGTTTTGACTTTGTTTTGTCTGTGACCTGTCACATAAGTTCAAAGGTGGAATTTTTCACTTGTGGTGTTGTATTCACATTCCCATAATTTTGGATTTTGAAGCATTGTGGATTTGGAGTTTTGGGGTTGAGGATACTTAACTTATACTTTAAAATTGTTGATAGAGTAAATCTTAAGTGCTCTTAACACACACACAATTAATAATTATGTCAGATGATGAATGTGTTAGTAACTTGATTGTGGTAATCATTTCACAGTGTATTAATGTAGTAAATTATGATACTGTTACACTTTAAATATTTACAAGTTTTAGGTCTTTCTTGCCCATGTGCTTGTTGTGCAGTCTGTGTTTACTACTCCTTCTTCCATCTGGGAGGTTCTGCTGTTTCTGCAGCTTCCTCTGTTTCCCTGTGACCTGCAGATATTAAAAGACCTATAGGGAGGATGACAGGACATCCTTGAAGAAATGCAAGTAGGCTTTATCAGATGTAGCTTCACAATATTGAACTTTCCACCATCCTGAACTTTTGCATCACCTAAAATTACTTTTGGACCAATCCAAGATAGTCACCATGGAGCAGCAGACTGGCACAATTCTCACTGAGCAAGGGAGAGAGTATGGACCAAGCTGCCAATAGATGGAGACATGGCAAACACTTTTGAATGAAGGAGGCATCCTGCACGCAGCAAAGTTCTTTTTGAATGCATAGAGACCAGAAAATGATGGCAGATGTGGAAATCTGGGTGTCCCAACCCCCACTGTGTGCCGGGCTCATACAGAAATTGAAACCCTGCCTGGTAAACAAGAGTGCATAAGTGTACCTAAAACCCTTTGGGTCTATACACCCCCTTCCCATCGTGCACAAGTCAATCCCACATGGGAGAACTCCTGGTTAAGTCACAGCAGTGGGCAACTAGACCCCAAGCAGAATGAGGAAAAAACAGTGCTGGATCAGCAACTGTGAGCATGGCTTTGGCCACTTCCCAGACAAGAAAAACCCACCTGCAGAGTGAAACTTGCTGGAACCTGGCCCATCTTCCCAGTCAGATCAGGAAAAAAATCACCTTCAAGCCCTGCATGCCTACAAGGTGGATCCCCTCCTCCATCACTTGTGGCAGGGAAATTTCTCTTTTTCAAGAGCAGAGTGTGGACTTGAACAAAGAGGGAGCAACATGAAAGACACCTGAAAGCTTTCTCAGTAGGAAGGCTTCTGGGCTACAAACCACAGACAGCAGATGTAAGACCCATCCTGCCTGCTATAGTTTGAGAAACCTTCCACAGGGTGGAGCAAGGAGCAGAAGTCAATACTCTTCACTCTCTCACTGAATGACCTACACTGAACCACCCAATGACACAATTCAAAGAAGCAAAACCAAAAGAAAATATAGTAGGAAGAGTGTCCTGTCACAAATGAGGAAAATTCAATGAAAAAATGTAGACAACCCTTAGAATACTGAAGAGACAGTGCTCACAAAAGAAGCATCAGAGCACAAAGAATGGAAATCCCCCTGAATCAACTGCTCAAATAATAGTCACAGAAATCAGAGACTGGATAGCTAAAATGACAGAACCAAAAGAAACTAGAAGTGAAACTCACCAGAGTCATATAGGAAGTAAAAGTGGAGTTGACCAATTTCAGAAAAGTCTATTCTGAAATAATGAATATGAAGAACTCCATAGTGGAAATAAAAAACAAAGTAACTAACATAGGAAGCAGGAGAAATAATCTCAGACCTTGAAGGCCAAAATATGTAACTAACCTAGTATGTCAAAAACATAGATTAAAAAGATCAGAAAGAAGGAGCAAAGCCTCCAAGAGATGTGGGACTATGTCAAGAAGTCAAATCTATGCCTCACTGGTATCCCTGAAGCAGAAAGGGAAACTGAGAACACCATGGAACAAACATGAGGTCAGCCTCGAAAACTTCCCATGTCTCACTAGAGAGGTGATGATTCAAGCACAAGAGATTCAAAGAATGCCTGCAAGATATTTCATGAGAAGACTAATGCCAAGACACATAGTAATCTGCCTCTACAAAGTAAGCATGGAACAAAAATATCCTAAAGTCAGTAAGAGAGGAAAGTCAAACTACCACCTGAGAAAGATCCACCAGAATCACTCCAGAATTATCTGCAGAAATACTACAAACCCAAAGAAACTGGAGTGTAATCCTTAACATTCTTAAAGATAAAAAATTCCAGCCAAGAATTTCCTATAGTGCCAAACTAAGTTTCATAAGTGATGGAGAATTGCAATTCTTCCCAGACATCTAGCACCTAAGAGAATATGCCAACTCCAGACCAGTCCTTCAGAAGATGTTTGAGAATGTGCTGAACACAGAAAAAACAATGGTCATACCGGTCATAAAAGTACAGGCAAACACAGAGAAAACAGATTATATAGAGTGCTCACAAAAGTAAAAATGCACACATATATAAATACAAAAGTAAAAAGCAATCCCTTAAGAGCCTTGTGACAGGGGTACACTCTCACATTTTAATAGTCATTTTGAACATCAATGGACTAAATGCATCACTGAAGAGACACAGAGTGGCAAACTGCATAAAGAAGCATAGTCCAAAAATCTGCTGCCTCTAGGAAACTCATCTTACTGCAGAAGACACCAACAGACTCAAAGTGGGGGCTTGGAAAATGATCTTTCAAGTAAATGAAAAACAGAATAAAGCAAGAGTAGCTACTCTAATATCAGACAGAGCAGATGTCAAACAAACAAAAGTTTAAAAGGGCATGGGAGGGCATTACAAAATGTAAAAGGCAAGAGGTACCCATCTTAAACAAATATGCACCCATCACAGGAACACCAGGTTTTATAAAATAACTACTAAGTAAACTAAGAGAGGACATTGACTCTCACATAACCATAATAAGAGACCAGAATATCCCACTAACAGCTTTAGATAGATCATTAAGGCAAAAAAATAACATGGAGATCTGGAACCTTAACTCAATGCTCAATCAAATGAATTTAATAGAAATTTAAAGAACACTCCACCCAACATCTACAGAGTTATAGTATACAGTCTACTTATCAGCACATGGAACACACTCCAAGATCAATCTCATTTTCAGATATATCAAATGTGAACAAATTTCAAAACATCAAAATAATATTAAACATCTTCTCAGATCAAAATGGAATAGAGATAAACATCACCACCAAAAAGAGCCCCACAAAACACACAAAGCCCGATACACCAAACAACATGCTGCTGAGTGACTTCTGGGTCAACATGGAAAGAAGACACAAATAAAAATAATTCTGAAAAGAAACAGAAACCAAAACACATCATCATAAACTCTGTGACACCATTAAATCAGTGTTAAGAGGAAAATTCAAGGATACAAAAATGGCAGCTGAGTCAGTCAGACTATGCAAGTCCCAGAGAGTGAGTGAGTGTATGGAAAAGTTTCTGCATGTGCTGGTGAGTGAGTGGGCATGGGAGTGACTGACTGAGTGAGGGCTAGGGAGCTAGCATCCAGGGTTCTCCTGGTGCAACGGCTGGTGCAGAAGCTCTGGGCTTGGACACTAGCAATTCCCGGAATGCAGGAACAGAGTGCCATTTAAAAAAAATCAACAAAACCCTGCCTGTGAAGAAAATGCTGGGAGAGACTGGCTAAATGGGGGCTCGTGAGCAAGTGGCCAGGGCCTTGGTGCAATAGATATTGCTGCAGCTTCTCTGCTTGGTTCCTGGCTCTTCCCAGTCACAGAAGCTAAGTGCCATTGTTTTTCCCCAATGGACAAAAGTTTTTCTGTGAAGAAGCAATCGGGAGAGACTACCACCACAGGCTCTGCCTCACCACTGTAGCAGGAGAGACTGCTGGCTACAGGCTCTGCCTCATCACTGTAGCAGGAAAGACTGCCTCACTACTTCAGGGCTATAAGCTCTGCCTCACCACTGTAGCAAGAGAGACTGCCTCATCACTTCGGGGCTTGGCAGGGCACTGGCAACAAGGGCTGTGGAGGGAGTCCAGAAGAGGAGTCCCACGGATAGGGACAGAAGAGACAAATTGCTGCCATCTTGAAGGCAATGAGAGAAGTTGTTCCAACTTGCTTGCTGCAGAGCAGCAGAGGCTAGCGGATCAGCTACTCAGGGATTGATCGTGACCCATAGAGAATATCCTGAAAGCACAAACTTCAGATGGACCTGAAAAGTGCTGAGTACCAGGTGCCCCACCCCATACCCTGATCCAGCTGCAGAAAAAAGGGTGTGGCCAGGAAAGGATGAGGAAGGACTCCAAAGAGATCAGTGGTGAGTCTGGGACTGACCCAAAACCCCTCCTCCACAGCAATATTCTGAACGTCAGACCCACATAGCTGGGCCATGACTGAGAGGGACAAAGCCCAGGATAGGCTTGACTGGGGCACCCCCTGCAAGTACACATCTAAGGAAGAGACAATCTCACACCTCCACACCAGAGGAGATCTCCCTGACCATACGAGAGTGAGAGGGGAGGACTACAGCCCTATACACCTCCACTGCTCCCCTTCTTACCTGCTCTGGACATTGAGGAAAGAGTGAAAGAGGTGACTCTGCAGGGGAGATCAGATTAGAAGAACAATTACAGAGCCTTCCAAAGGAGGGCAAGGCTTTTAGTTAATTTTTAATTTTTTTAATTTTTAAAAAATTTCCTGTTTGTGTGTTAGTTCATCTATTTTTAAAATATTTTTTCCTTTGTGCATGAATGTGTATGTGAGGGTTTGACTTACACCTCCCTTAATTTTTTCTTTCTTTTCTTTTTGTTTATTTCTTCATTTATTTGTTGTTTTCTGTTTATGAGTGTATGTGAATGATTGAGTGTTCATCTTTCAATTTTGTTGATGTTGTTGGCTTGTTTTTGTTCTTTTGTTCTTCTGGTGTTTTATTTTCATTTTTTATAGTTGAAGGTGTGTGTCAATATATGTGTGAGGGTTTGATCTGAATTCCATCTTTTCTTCTTCATTCACTTTGTGCTAGGTGCGTGCGTGCGTGTGTATGTGTATGTGTGTGTATGTGCGTGTTCAGTTTTCTTGTTTTATCTGTTGTTGTTTATTTTGTTTCACTTTTTTGTTATTCCAGTTTGTTTTGGGGAATGTGTGTATGTGTGTGTCTCTGTGTGTTCAATTTTATTTGCATTGGTTTCTGCTTTGCATCATCATATAAAGTCATGGTGGGAGTGGGTCTTAGGGAACACATACCACAGGAAGTGAAAATTGCAATTTTCAAGTAGTTTATGAATCCTAGCCCGCCTACACTTACCTTAATCAACTTTCAAAATCTACAAAAAAACAGCAAAGCTTCCCAACCACTGTACTATTTCAAAATAGAACAAATACAGAGCGTGGATCATGGAAGAATAGAGGGCTGAGCAAACATCAGAAGGGAAAGCCTCTTCCACTAACATTGAATAACAGAAATAAAAAGAAAAACAAGAGATCTGTAAGAAATGAGGAAAAGACAAAGGAAGAGCACAGGCAATTTCAAATGTAACAGGGAGAAAACTCCTGAAAAACTAGTCCTTGGTGCCCAAACAATGGACGTCAACAACAACTGGTCCCAGAATATGACAATTAGGGAATGGATGGAAAGAGTGGCTAAGACTCAAGAAAGATAAGCTGTAACACAGAAATAACTTGTATAAGAGATACTGGCAATAAAACAATTTCATACAGGAAATAAATAACAAGATGCAAGCGTGGAAAACCGAATTAATCTAACTGAAGACAGAATCTCAGAACTTGAAAATCAGAACATGCAATTAATCAGATCTGTAAAAAACATAGATAGAAGACTAAGAAAAAGTGAACAAAGACTAAAAAGATGTGCGATTATATCAAGAGGCAGAACCTACACCTGATTGGTATCCAAGAAGAAGAGAGGGAAATGGAGAACAGCTTTGAGCAAGTATTCCAAGAGGTAATCCAAGAAAACTTTCTGCATCTCACCAGATATGTGACCAGCGAAGCACAAGAGATACCGAGAACCTTCACAATATATCAAATGAGCAGACCAACCCCTAGACACATAGCAATTCACCTACTCAAAGTAGACACAAAAGAAAACATCCTAAAGGCAGCAAGAGAGAAAGATCAGACTACCTACCAGGGAAACCCAATCACAATAGCAGCAGACTTATTGGCAGAAACACTATAAGCAAGAGGGGACAGGAGCCCTATATTCAAAGTCCTCAAAGACAAACAATTTCAAACAAGAATTTTCTACCCAGTCAAGCTCAACTTCATCAGTGATGGAGAATTAAAATTCTCCCCCAGATATCCAGTCCCTAAGAGATTATGCAGTTTCCAGACCAGCTCTACAGGAGATACTTAAAAATATATTAAGCTCACAAGAAAGAAAAAAAAAATGACCACACACATTCCATGAGAACAGCAAAGCAAAAAACCAACAGAGAAAACAGTGCAACAGGAAACTTGAAAACACACACATACATCAACCCCAAAGCCAGAAAAAAACAAGCAAAGCAAGAAAAAAACTTTATAAGAACCTTATGACAGGGATAGATAATCAGGTTTCAATAATCAACCTGAATGCGAATGGACTAAATGCACCAGTGAAAAGACACAGAATGGCCAACTGGATAAGAAACCATGACCCAATTATTTGCTGCACTCAGGAAACTTATCTCACCAAAAGGGACGCACACGGACTCAAAGTTAAAGGATGCAAAATGAATTTCCAGGCAAATGGATCATAAAGAAGTCAGGAGTCATGATCTTAATATCAGACAAAACAACCTTTAAGCTATCAAAAATTTAAAAAGATACAAAAGGACACTACATAATAATAAAAGGTACAATTCATCAACAAGTATATATGCACCCAACACAGGAGCACCAGTATTTATGAAGCAACTACTAAGTAAACTAAAAAAAGATATTGACTAACTCTATTATAGCAGGGGTCTTGAATACCCCACTAACAGCCCTAGATTGATCATCAAGGCATAAAAATCAACAAAGAGTTCCAGAAACTAAACTTGACACTCAACCAAATGGACATAATATATACCTACAGATTATTCCACTCATCAATCACAGAATATACATTCTACTAATCATCACATGGAATGTACTCAGCCATAAATCAAGCATAAACAAATCCCTTAAGGTTGAAATACTGCCATGCATCTTCTCAGACCACAGTGGAATAAAAATAAACATCAAACCAACAAAATTTCACTAAAACCCACAAAGACAAGGACACTGAACAGCTACTTGGTCAAAACTGAAATCAAAACACAAATTAAAAGATTCCTGGAAACAAATGAAAATGAAGAAACATCTTACCAAAACCACTGGGATGCCATGAAAACAGTTCTAAGAGGGGAATTTATATCTCTATGAGCACACATCAAGATAATGGACAGATCAAAAGTTGAAAGCCAAACAAATTACCTAAGGGAGCTAAAAAGTGAGGACCACCAAAACCCCAACTTTAGCCAAAGAATTCAAATCACCAAAGTAGGATCCCAGATAAGGAACACAGAAGACAAAAATATCATAAAAACATCAAAAAAAAACAAAAAGCTGGTTCTTTGCAAGAATTAACA
Source organism: Cephalopachus bancanus (assembly GCA_027257055.1). Lineage (NCBI taxonomy): Eukaryota > Metazoa > Chordata > Mammalia > Primates > Tarsiidae > Cephalopachus > Cephalopachus bancanus. Next base: position 87,883 of record JAPVLO010000795.1, on the reverse strand, counting down.
AGATTAATGGACCCCTAGCCAGAATGAACAAGAAAAAGCCCAAATAAACACAATCAGACATACAAGAGACCAAATCACAATTGATCCTGAAGAAATTTAAAAGACTATCAGAGATTATTATGTACACCTATAAGGAAACAAACTTGATAACCTAAATGAAATGGAGGACTGTCTGACATCACACAATCTCCCCAGGTTGAAACAAGAAAACATTGAGACACTAAATAGACCAATAACAACCCAGGAAATTGACTCTGTCATATGAAAACTACCTACAAAAAAAGTCATGGACTGGATGGCTTTCTAGCAGAATTCTACAAAACATACAAGGAGGAGTTGATGCCAATCCTATTGAACATATTCAACGCAATTGAGAAAGATGGAATTCTCCCCAAATCATTTTTATGAAGCTAACGTCAGACTGATACCCAAACTGGGTAAAGATTCAACAGCAAAAAGAGAACTACAGGCCAATATCACTTATGAACACAGAAGCAAAAATTCTCAACAAGATTCTAGCAAATTGGATCCAAAAAGCACATCTCAAAAATCAACCACCATGACCAAGCAGGCTTCATCCCCAAGAGGCAGGGCTGGTTCAACATTCATAAGACCATAAACGTAATTAAATACATCAACAGATGTAAAAACAAGAACCACATGATTATATCATTAGATACAAAAAAAGCTTTTGATAAAATCCAACATCTCTGCTTGATAAAAACCCCCAAACACCTAGTTATAGAAGGAACATTCCTCAAAATAGTAAGTGCCATTTACAATAAACCCGCAGCTAACATATTGCTAAATGGACAGAAACTGGAAACATTTCCCCTGAAAACTAGAACAATACAAGGTTGCTCACTCTCACCCTTCTTGTTCAACATTGTGTTGGAAGTCCTAGTTTGGGCAATTAGACAAGAGAAGGCAATCCGGGGTATCCAAACAGGAAAATAAGAAATCAAGTTTTCCATCTTTGCTGATGATATGATCCAACACCTTGAAAATCCAAGGTAATCAGTCAAAAACTTGTTGGCACTGATAAAGGACTTTGGCAAAGACTCAGGATACAAAATAAATGTGCAAAAGACAATTGCATTTCTATACACCAACAACAAGCAGGTAGAGATCCAAATTAAAAGCACAATTCCATTCACAATAGCCACACACACACACACACACACACACACAAACACACACACACACACAAATTCCTCGGCATCTTCCTAACTAGAGAAGTGAAAGACCTTTACGATGAGAACTACAAAACACTGCTCAAAGAAATCCAAGAAGACACAAAGAAATGGAAAAATCTTCCATGCTCATGGATAGAAAGAATCAACATTGTTAAAATGTCCATCCTAAAAGGCAATCTACAGATTTAACACAATACCCATTAAGTTACCAACATCATTCTTCTCAGACCTGGAAAGGACAATTCAGAAATTCATATGGAAACATAAATGACCACAAGTAGCCAAAACAATCCTTAGCAAAAGAAACAAAGCAGGAGACAACTAGAGCTGAAAGGAAGTTGAAGTTACAGAAAGTGTCTCAGAGAAAGTTTTGTTTTTTATTGTTTGTTTGTTCTGCTTGGTTTTATTTTTATTATTTTTTCTTTTCTTCTTCTCTCTTTCTGTTTTTGATTACGTTTTCATGCTTTCTATGTCTCTGTTATTATTATTTTTTTATTTCAAGACTTCCTGTTTGCATATGGGTATTTTTGAGGGAGAGTACAGCAATAGGGTTTTTTTTTTTTAAATCAGATTGTGTGTTTGTATGAATGTCAGTATGTTTTTGTTTATTTTATCTTTTCTGTCTTTGCTTGTATCTCTTTTCATTTGTTAGTTGGTATGCCTGCCTGTTTTAACTCTTATTTTTCTCTCTCTCCACTTTCCTCTTGTCCCCCTCCTTCCTGTTTCCACTTTTTTCCTTTCCTTTTTCTTACTTCATTTTGCTTTCGAGGGGCAAACTTATACCCCCACTGCATGAACAGATTATAAGGTAGTTGGAAGAGGGTTCCAGGAGACCCACACACCTGTCAGTGGACACTGGGATCTACAGATAATTTCTGAATCACAGTTCCCCCTCAATTAAATCTAAAAATGGCAAAAAGTACAACCCCCAACCCACAGTCCAACCTCAGAATTGAACAAAGCCAGAGGATCCACATAAGGAAGAATAGGAGATGGAGCAAACAGAAGTAAAAACCACCCCCCATCCCTGAACAACATATTAAAGAAGAGGTAAAAAAAAAAAAATGGGGAGGAAAATCTATACAAATGAAGAAAAACCAAAAGGAGGATATGAGTCTCACACAGACCTTGGGAGGTCAGACACTGAGAATACAGAATTCAGAATGCAAACAATGAAGAGCCCACAGAATGACTGGTCTCAAACCACAAACCTAGATATCAAGACATTAATATAAATAAATAGAATTGAGGAGAGACGGGAGGAAAGAATGAAGGAGTTAATAACTGAGATAACAGCAATAAAGAATACAGTGAATAAAATAAACAACAAACTGACAACCGTGGAAAGCAGAATTAATGAAGCAGAAGAAAGAATCTCAAAACTTGAGCACCAAAATATGGGACTAACCAAAACTGTTAAAAACACAGAAAAGACACTTAAAAAGACAGAACAAAACCTTCAAGAGATGAACAATTATTTTCAGAGGTCAAACCTAAGATTATTTGGAATTCCTGAGGCAGATAGAGAGACAGAGACCTTCCTGGAACAAACATTCCATGACATTATCCAAGAAAACTTCCCTCATACATCAGTGACACGGCCATTCAAACACAAGAGAATCAGAGAACCCCTGCGAGGCAACAAATTAGAAGACCAACTCCCAGACACAATAATTTGCCTACACAAAGTAGGTATAAAAAAATTTTAAAGGCAACAAGAGAAAAAGGTCAGACAGCCTACTGGAGAAGACCAATTAGAATAGCACCAAATTTATCTACAGAAACACTTCAGGATAGGAGAGCTTGGAGTCCAATCTTCAAAATATTCAAAGATAAACAATTTCAACCAAGAATTCCCTATCAAACTAAGCTAAGTTTCACCAGTGAGGGAGAACTAAAATATTTCCTGGACATTCAATCCCTAAGAGCTTATGCTGTGAACCTCACTTTTTCAACCAACTCATCGACAAAGCCTCCACCACCAAACACTTGGGAGAGGACAACCTATTCAGTAAATGGTGCTTGGAAAACTGGCTGATCACATGCAGAAGATTAAAACAAGACCCCTACCTATCACCATACACAAAAATCAACTCTAAATGAATCAAAAACCTAAATGTAAAACCTCAAACTAAAAGAACCTTACTTATACCTTAATGAAAATTTGTGTAAGTTCTAATTGCAATCTATTAGAAGTTGTCTGCTATGGATAAATCATGGGAAACATTTAAATTAAAACCTGCATATTAAGGTTGTAGAAATTCAAGCCTATAAGTTAAATGATTTGCTCAAGCCAGTTGGTGACATTTTTGGAAATAAAACCCAGAATCTCGGATTTCTAATTCAGTACTTTTAAAACTATAATATGCATCCTCTTTCCAGCTTTATTGGGCTGTAATTGATAAATAAAAACTATGTATATTTTTTATTTTATTATAGGAATGTAGGGTTCAGAAAATGCAGTAGACACCCTAATGGAAATTGGAACTGGCAACCAAGTCCTGATCAAACCACAAGCGCCCATGCCACAAGAGATAAGATAGACAAGTGTGACCTCATTAAGATGATAAGCTTCTGCAAAGCCAAAGAAACCATCAAGAGAACGGGGAGACAGCCTACAGTCTGTGAAAAAATCTTTTCCAACTGTATATCTGACAAAATCCTGTGTTTTTTAAGGTTCTTATAGTTTGAGGCTTTATGTTTAGGTCTTTGATCCATTGAGAGTTGATTTTTGTGAATGTTAATAGGTGGGGTCTCGTTTTAATCTTCTGCATGCTGTCAGCCAGTTTTCCCAGCATCATTTATTGAATAAGATCTCTCCCCAGTGGTTGCTAGTGGAGGCTTTGATAAAGATGAGTTGATTGAGAAACTGAGGTTTTGCTTCTGGAATCTTTATACTGAACCATTGATATATACGCCTGTCCTTGTACCAATACCAGGCTGTTTTGATTACTGTAGCCTTATAATAAAGTTTAAAGTCTGGAAGTGTGATACCTCCTGCTTTATTTCTTTTGCTGAGGATAGTTTAGGCTATTTATGACCATTTACGCTTCCATATGAATTTCTATACTGTTGCTTCCAGGTCTGAGGAGAATGATGTTGGTGATTTAATGGGTATTGCATTACATCTGTAGATTGCCTTGGGTAGGCTGGACATCTTAACAATGTTGATCCCTCTAATCCATGAGCATGGAATATTTTTTCCATTTGTGTCATTTTTTATTTCTTTGAGCAGTCTTTTGTAGTTTTCATTGTAAAGGTCTTTCCCTTCTCTGGTTAGGAAGATGTCAAGGTATTTGATTTTTGCTGTTGTTGTTGCTGCTATAGTGAATGGGATTGTACTTTTTTGTTAAAAGATTACTTTTATTCTGCTAAAATCCCCTCTTTCATAATTGTTTTGATTATAATTTTTTTATTTTAAAGATGTGGGGTACAATTCAGGGTTAGGCATACAAATATTCATTTTGTAGGTACTCTTGTTGATGAGGTGAGCCCCTCTCCCACAGCAGATCCCCACTACTGTCAATCCCACTTCCCCAACCCCCAGCAGTTTTCTGTTACTGCCAATCCTTTTCTAATAGTATTATGATAATTGTTCAAGGTTTGCTTATAAGTGAGAACATGTGATATTCAGTACTTTGCTTCTGTGATAGATTGCTTCGTATTATAGACTCTATTTCCATCCAGGTTGCTGTGAAGTTCATAATATTGTCTTGTTTATGTTTGCATAATATTCCATCATGTATATGTACCACATGTTTTTTTCCAGTCCTCTCTCGATAGGCAACATGGTTGGTTACATGTGTTTGCTATTGTGAACACTACTGCAATAAAAATACGTGTGCAGGTATCTTTTTCATAGAGTGATGTGAGCTCCTCTAGGTATATTCCAAGTAGGGATATTGTGGAGTTATATAGAAGGCCAATTTTTAGATCTTTTAGGAACTGCCACACTGTTTTCCGTGGAGGTTGTACTAGTTTACATTCCCATCAACAATGTAGAAGTGTTCCCTTTTTGCCTCATCCTCTCCAACATCTGTTGTTTTTTGAATTATTGATAGTCATCCTGACTGGAGTTAGATGGTATCTCAGTGTGATTTTAATTTGCATTTTCTTGAGTGAGGCTGAGTATTTTTTCATGTATTTGTTGGCTGCTCATAGGTCTTCTTTTCAGAAGTGTTTATTCATATCTTTTGCCCACTTTGTAATGGGACTTTTTGTTGTTTGTTTGTTTGTTTTCTGGTACATTTTTTTTTTAAGTTGGAGTCTCACTCTGTCACCCAGCCTCGACCTGCTGGGCTCCGGCGATCCTTCCGCCTCAGCCTTCCGAGTAGCCGGAATTACAGGCATGCGCTATCACTCCCGGCTGATTTTTTGATTTATTGTAGAGATGAGGTCTCGCTGCCCAGGTGGGTCTCAAACCCACGGGCTCAGGCAATCCACTCACCTCAGCCTCCCAAAGGTGCAGAATTACAGGCTGAGCCAACGAGCCCGGCTGTTTTCCAATACATTTGAGCTCCTTGTAGATCCTAGATGTTAGGCCTTTGTCAGACATATAGTTGGCAAATATTTTTTCCCAGTCTGTTTACTATTTCCCTGCTCTCTTGATGGTTTCTTTGACTTTGCAGAAACTTGTCAGTTTGATGAGGTTCCACTTGTCTATCTTATCTCTTATGTCCTGGGCACTTGTAGCATTGATCAGGAATTGGTTGCCAGTTCCAATTTCCATAAGGGTGTCTCCTGCATTTTCTGTACCCCACATTTCTATACTAAAATAAAAAATATAGAGAGTTTTTATTTATCAATTATACCTCAATAAAGCTGGAAAGAAAATATATATTATATTTTGAGAAGTATCATTAAAAGTCAGAGATTCTGTCTTTTATTTCCAAAAATATCACCAACTGGCTTGGATAAATTGTCTAATAGGCTTGAATTTCTACAACCTTAATAGGCAGGTTTTAAGTTAAATGTTCCCCATGATTTATCCATAGCAGTAACTTATAATAGCTTGCAATTAGAACCTACACACATTTTCATTAATTGTATTAGTAAATGTTGGTACATGACTTTTGGTGAATATAAAGATGCATTACTTTTGGATATGTATCTTGGACTTGAATTGCTGGATCATTGTATATACTTGTATCTACTTTACTAGACATTATCAAAAAGTTTTCCAAAGTGCTTGACTATATCAATGTATTCTTTTACTGACAATAATACAGATGATCTTTAATTTACAATTGTTTTACTTATCATTTAATGACTTTGCAATGGTGCAAGAGTTATATGCATTCAGTAGAAATCTTGCTTCACAGCTGGGCTCGGTGGCTCAGCCTGTAATCCCGCGCCTTTGGGAGACTGAGGTGAGTGGATTGCTTGAGCCCACGGGTTCGAGACCCGCCTGAGCAGTGAGACCTCATCTCTACAATAAATCAAAAAATCAGCCGGGCGTGGTAGCACATGCCTGTAATTCCGGCTACTTGGAAGGCTGAGGCGGAAGGATCACCGGAGCCCAGCAGGTCAAGGCTGTGGTGGCCGGGAGCAGCCACTGCACTCCAGTCTGGGTGACAGAGTGAGACTCCAACTCAAAAAAAAAAGAACTCTTGCTTCAACATATCCATACGAACATTCTGTTATTCACTTTAAGTAATACAGTATTCAATAAATTGCATAAGATATTCAACCCTTAATTTAAAATAAGTTTTATGTTAAATGATTTTGCCCAACTATAGGCTAATGTACATGTTCTGAGTCTGTTTAAGGCAAGGGAGACAACACTATGATGTTTGAGAGGTTAAGTGTATTAAATGCATTCTTGACTTATGTTTTCAACTTACAGTGAGTTTATCCGGATGCAATCACATTACAAGTTGAGGATCATCTGTATATCAGTTATTCATATCCTTGCCAACATTTAGCATTCTCTACCTTTTTCATTTTAGCCATTCATGTGGCATGTAATGGTATTTCATTGTGGTATTGACTTGCATTTTCCTGATGACTAATATGGTTGCACAATTTTTAATGTTTATAGGCTGCATTTTTTTTGACTGATGATTCTAAGATAGTACACTTGGCAACTTGAAACTTTCTTAGGTAAAAATGCCTAGAAATTTAAGTGGAGTTGAAAGCAAAAAGTAAAGCCGGGCTCAGTGGCTCAGCCTGTAATCCCGCGCCTTTGGGAGGCTGAGGTGAGTGGATTGCCTGAGCCCGCGGGTTCGAGACCCACCTGGGCAGTGAGACCTCATCTCTACAATAAATCAAAAAATCAGCTGGGCGTGGTAGCGCATGCCTGTAATTCTGGCTGCTTGGAAGACTGAGGCGGAAGGATCGCCAGAGACCAGCAGGCTTGGTGGCCGGGAGTGGCCACTGCACTCCAGTCTGGGCAACAGAGTAAGACTCCAACTCAAAAAATAAATAAAAAGTAAAAAGTATTCACTGAAATATGTAGCTAAGGCAAAAAGAGAAAAGAAAAACTACCAGGTGCTAGAAGAAAAGAGAAAAAAAACTAAAACCAAAAGGTAATCTCATAAGTTTGTGATAGTTGAGTGGGGAAGAAATTGGCTTTAGTAGTCAATCTGAGAAGGTCTTGGGACTTTGCATCATGATTGAACAGAAAATTAAGTCTTTCTGCGAAATGAGTGGTTGGAGCCAAGATCCTGAATAAAACAAGAACTAAAAAAATTCTTCCCACTGCTTCTGGGAGAATGCAAAAATACTTGCCTTGTAGGACTTGGTAGAAAACTGTATTATGCTCTGAGAAACTTAAACTACAAGCATAAACTATACAGACAATTAAAGACTGAATTTACTTGTTCCACAAAGTTAAAGAATCACCAAAATAAAAAAACAAAAAAATAAACAGAAAACAAAAAACATAAAGATAAATTCCAGGCCTGACATACTCTAAGGGTATGGAAGAAACAGCATTCAATTCTCATAAGAATTCTACAGGAAGTAGGAAAAAAATATCCCTGCTGAAAATGAGCCTAAAACAAAGAAATAAAAATTTACAAAACACACACAAAAATGATACATTTAAAGTGAAATTCAGTAGTCACAAAGAAGGGGGTAAAGCACAGCACATAAAATAATAGGGCAACTTGAAAAAAATGTAGATAAGTGTAGATAAGATTATTAATTTTTAATAAAGAAAAAAATTAAAAAATAAAAATCACAGGAAAAGTAGAAAACATCGTGGAAAAATAAGTCAAATTTGAAATAAAAGGCTACATAGAATGTTTAAAATAAAACTCAATGAACAAGCTAAATAGCAAAGTAAGCAAAGCTGAATAGAAATTTATTGAATAAAATGTTAAATAATAGAACTGACTCATAATAAATAACAGAAAGATAAAAATATGGGAATATGAAAAAGTTTGAACAGATATGTAAGATAGATTAGAAAATTAAAACATATAGCTTCATAATGAGAGAGAAACTAGAGTGGGTGAAAAGTAAGTGCTTATCAGAATTATATAGTTTTAAAAAGTATGTATAATTTTGGAGGAACTTAAAGGTATGGATAAACTTTAAACTTTTTAGGTAAAATATGAATTTTAAAATTTTAAGGTTAAACATAAAAAATTCAGAAGCTTTTTAAATGGTTATAAACTAAGAGAGAAAGAAAAAGAGCCTGAACATAGTTTGACCAATCCAATAGGAGCCATGGAGGAAAAAAATAAATAAATAAAATAGAAAGAATAGGAAAAGAAAAAGGACAAAATCAGATTAAAAAAACCAAAGTATGTATATTCAGACAGATATAAGACACATCATTAGGTGATAAAGAAGCAATATCCAGTACATAAATACATAATTAAACCTTAAAAATGTGGAAGGTTAAAAACATAGGGATAGAAAAAAGATGTAACAGGTATACACTAAAAAAAAATCTGCTATATTAGCATCAAACAAAATATACTTTATGAAAAAGTTATCAGAAATAAAGAGGATTATTACATAATGACAAATAGGTACATTCTACTCAAAGACATAATGATTCTGAATGTGTATGTACCCAATGCCTTATTTCTGAGATATATAAATGCATATAAACATATAGCCTCAAATGTATTTGAAATATAACAAAGCCACAAGAAGAAATCAACAAATCCATTACCATCATAAAATATTGTAACACTCTTCTCTCAGTAATTAAGTAGTTAAAAAATATTACAAGTATCTTCCAAATTTTAACTTTAAAAAACTGATCTAATGAATATATACAAATGCCTATATCCAAAGATTAGGAAATATTCTTTCCAAACACATATGGAGTTTTTATAAATATTCACCACATATTAGGCCATGAACTAAGTCTCAGCAAAAAACAAATATATTCTCTGACAACATGCATTTATACTTGAAATAAAAAATAAAAATATGACAAACTTACTGCTATCCATTTGAAAAAAGTTTAAATAATTCATGAGTCAAAGGTGTCATACTAAAAATTTTTTAAAAGTAATTTTAAGATAAAATCTACATCAAAATTAGTAGAAATTAAAATTTTACTTAAAAGGGAATGAATAATCTTAAATGGTTATCCAACAGAGAGTAAGTTTTAAAATCAGTGAATTCATCACCCAATTCAAGAAGTTAGAAAAACAGTATCTGGCCATTGCTTTGCTAAGCCATGGTCTGACCATATGGCTCCTTGAGACATGGTCACCATGTTACTTATTCTTGATCCATTCTCCTACCCTGGGGAGGTGAATCTTCTCTCTTTTTTTCTCTCTAATTTACTTTCTAAATGAACTATATTTTCCAATCTAAAAAAAAATCAAAATAAGCTGAAAAAAAAGAAAGGTCAAAAATGATAAAAGTGAGAATAGACATTCATAAGGCAGCTAATAAAAATAAAAAATAATAGAGAGGATCCGTAACATAAAACTAAATCTTTGAAAGTATTAGTAAAGTAGGCAAATATTATAAAATATTGATAAGAAGGAAAAGAGAGAAGTTCCTAATGACCAGTGTAACAATAGCAAAAACATGGAACCAACTCAGATGCTCACTTAAAATGGACTGTATTAAAAAACTAATGTGGTACATACACACAATGGAATACTAAGCAGCCATAAATAAGAAAAAATTTTTAAAAATCACATTTTTTTTTTTTTGCAGCAACATGAATGTAACTGGAGGCCATTATTCTAAGTGAACTATCACAAAAACAAAAACAAAAAATGATTATTGCATGTTCTCATTTATAAACAGACCCTAGACATTAGGCTGTGAGCACAAAGATGGGAACAATAAAATAAACACTAGGCACCAGTAAAGGAAGAAGGGAGAGAGGCGGTATAAGGGGCACACAACCACCCACTGGATGCCATGTCCACTACGAGAGAGAGAGTGCTTGCTAGAAGCCCAAATTTCATTTGTGCACAATTTACTTATGTAGCAAATCCCTCTATGTAACACATAACTATTTTTTAAAAAGTGTAAAAATAACTAAGAAATACAAATATAGATTATAGATTACAGATGTTTAACAATAAAATAATACTATGAGAAATTTTTTGCCATGCACTTGAAAATATAGATAAAATGTACAAATAAACAGAATATTATATATTATTAAACTAATTTAAGAAAAAATAGAACTGAATGAACCCATGAAGGAATCATCAGAAATTCCCCAAACCAAACCCTTAAGATCTACTGGATATTTTAAAGAACATATAATTTCTGTCTTCTGAACATAGTTCCAAAAAATATAAAAGACAAAAGGGAACATTTTGTCACTCATTTATGAAACTATTATAACCTAGAGATAAAAGTAAGAAAGAATATTGAGAGACCCATCTAATTTGTGAAAACAGATGCAGAAAATCTAATGAAATATTAGTAATCCAACTCCATTGATATATTTAAAAATATATCCTGACCAAGTAGGGTTTAACCCAGGAATATAAAAATGTTTAAATATTAAAATAAACATTACTGTAAGTCTTCACATTCTATCATTTTGGCATGTTGGATGTACGGGGAACACTCCTGGTGTAGAATATCTAAAATCTCTGAAGAGGTATAAAATTCATTTGTAAATACATAGCTGAACTGATCAGAAATTAAACTAAGTCTTTAGTACAAGAAAAAAGAGAAAATATAAATTTAGAGAGGCAAGGAAGCACTGGAGTAGGCATTTGTCTCTCAAACTTCTGATTTCTGAAAATAAAATTTGGGTTAAAATGAAGCATTTCATGCAGATTTAAAGAAGCTGCACTTATTGAAATTAACAAATATAGAATAAACAGTGCATAGATTTATTATTTTAAGATTATAAAAAAGGTATTAAATGTTTAACAAAAGGATAAGAGATTTTTAAAAAATAACCAGGTAGATTTGAAGAGCCAAATAAAACTTCAGAAATATATTCATATATAAATGTATATATGAAATTAGAAATTCAATTGACAAGTTAGATCACTGATTAAACATAGAAAGAGTAAGAGAGTTACAAGATAGATATGAAAATCATTTGAGAATGTAGTAGTGAGAAAAAAATTGAAAATATAAAGATTAAGGATCATAAATAATACAGTGAGAAGATTCAATATAAATTCATTTTAAGAAACAGATGAAAGTAACAGAGAAATTGGGGAGAGGCAATATTTGAAAATAATAGTCTGACAGCTTTTTAGAGTTGATGAGAAACATGAATCTTCCATTTTAAAAACTAATGGATTCCAAGAAGGATAAATAAAAGTAAATTCACAACTTGACATTCTGTAGTAAAACTTCAGAACCCTAAAGACAACACTAAAACAGAGAGAAAAAAAGGCCTATTAGCTGAAAAGGACAATAAGATAGTCAGTTGACTTTTTAGAAGAAGCAATGGAAGCCAGAAAACAGTGAAATATTATTTAAAGAGTTAAGAAAATATGTAACTATCAACTTAGAATTGCATACCTAACTAAAACATCCTTTAAAAACTTACAGAAGAATAATGACATATTCCAACAAGCATAAACTTTGAAACTGACTATGAACTGTTTCATACTAAAGGAATTTCTACAGATTGCTCTTTAAGAAGAGGAAAAGTGACGTCAAAAGGAAGTCAAGTATACAATAAATAATTATGAGAATAATAAATGTAGGGATAAACTAAATAAACTCTGAACTTAACAATGACTGAGTCAACACTGAAATCAAAGAAGAAAAAATAAAAAAATAAACTCTGAACATATAAAACTATATGTAAGTATATTTGTGAGCTTTTTCTGGTATTAACCGCAACCACCAAGTCTCAGTGGCTAGCAGCACAAAATATTTATTTCCTGTTACAAGTCTATGAGTTGTTTGACCCTGTGCTCCTTGTGTCTTCTTTTTCTAGAATATCAGCTGAAAAAATAGCTACTATCTTGGACATGCTAGTCTTCTAACGGAGAACAGGAGAATGAGAGAAAAATCAAACAATTTGATAGAATTTAAAAGACCTAGAGTCAACTGGCAGGCACAATATCGCTTCCGTTAAAATCTCTTCGACCCAATAAATTACCACGATAAAGTCTGACAAAAGGGCAGTAAAGAATATGTATTTGATTGTATTTACTTTTCTCTATGTTTTAATTACAGCTTTTTATAAATGTATTTTTTTATTTGTGGGTATTGCTTTGTCCTGTGCTAGCTGGAATGAAGTCATGATATATGTATAAGAATGGAAGTCAGGAAGCCCAATTTATAATCTCAGTATCATTACTATATAACTTGGTTAGGTGTTTTAAATTTTTTGCACCTGAAACTGAAATCTGAAATTGACATCACTCAAGTTAAATGTTTGTTGTCAAAGAAAACTAGGGTAGTCAGTGGTCTCTGGTCCCCAGATTTAACAAATAGACAATTAGTACAAATAGTCAGATAAAAAAGTGAAAAAAGATTACCACCCAATATAAATGTTAATTGACCAACTGCTCAGAAGGTAACTAGAAATATTCACTGAATGAGCAAAAAGAATTACTAGTAGACTACACCGCAGACATACAGTTTCATAATAAAAGCATGCGTGTAAAGTATTTTACACTGTGTTGACATGTTAGAGAATTTCACACTACACTGAAAAGTCATTAAAGACTATTACCAGGTCATTAGTGTACACTTAAGTCTCAGCTTTGAAATTTTATTCTCTAAAGAATTCCCTTGGACAGACATTTTAGCTCTTAGCATATGCTGAGTCAGGATGAAATTTGCTAAATCTTTTCTACCCACCAAACAGCCAGCCTTTAGAGACTGCTAAGGGAGTGTTTCTGTGATTTGTACAGAAAATCCAGACATTCATTTAACTGTTTATGACTTGCAGATTCATTTAAGTCAACTAGAAGGAAATCCCCATAATCCAGTACAATGGATTTTTGGTCTAGTGAGAGTGAGATTCTTCAGTGACTATTTGTGTATTTAAAAATATCCGTTATTAATGTTCTTTTAAATGTATAGAGAGTAAAGAAAAATAATTTATCATTTAATTGCCCATATAGCTCATTTTAATATATTGTGGTATTTATTTATTTTTAATTGCCACATAATTAATATATTACTAATAATCGTACATACTGTTGGGGTACAGTGTGATATTTTCATACATGTATATAATGTGTAATGATCAAAACAGGGTAACTAGCATGTCTATCACTTTAAATTTTTATCATTTATGTTTGTAACATTCAAAATTCTCTCTTCTATATTTTGAAGAAATACAATAAATTATTTTTTACTATAGTCACCCTTAGTGCTATAAAAAGCTGTAAGTGTTTATTCTATCTAGTTGTAATATTGTATTTATTAACCAACCTTTGTCTCCCCTCCCCTCTACCTTTCCCAGCTTCTAGTAACCACTATTCAATCCTCTACTTCTATGAGATCAACCTTTTGGCTTCCACATATGAGTGAGAATATGTGATATTTATCTTTCTGTGCCTGACTAATTTCACTTTACATAGTGTCCTCTAGGCTCATTCGTGTTGCCAAAAATGACAGTATTTCATTCTTTTTTAACGGTTAAATAGTATTCCACTGAGTATATATATCACATTTTTCTTTATCTATTCACCTGTTGATGGACACAGGTTGATTCCATATCTTGGTCATTGTGAATAGGGATGCAAAAAACACGAGGGTGCAGTTATCCCTGTGACATATTGATTTCCTTTCTTTTGGTTAAATATTCGGTAGTGAGATTGCTGGATTGTATGGTAGATCTAGCTTTAGTTTTTTGAAAAACTTTATAATGTTTTCCACAATGCCTGAATTAACATTCCTACCAATAGTGTATAACAGTACTCTTTTGTACATATCCTTGCCAGCATTTTTTTTTTTTTTTTTTGAGTTGGAGTCTCACTCGGTCGCCCAGACTGGAGTGCAGTGGCTGCTCCCGGCCACCGCAGCCTCGCCTGCTGGGCTCCGGCGATCCTTCCGCCTCAGCCTTCCGAGTAGCCGGAATTACAGGCATGCGCTATCACGTCCGGTTGATTTTTTTTTTTTTTATTTATTGTAGAGATGAGGTCTCGCTGCCCAGGCGGGTCTCGAACCCGCGGGCTCAGGCAATTCACTCACCTCTGCCTCCCAAAGGCGCGGGATTACAGGCTGAGTCACCGAGCCCGGCGTATTTTTTTTTTTTTTTAATCTTTTTGATGATACTCATTCTAATTGGGCTGAGATAATATTTCATTGTGGTTTCCATTTGCATTTTCCCGATGATTAGTGATGTTGAACATTTCTGTATACTGCTGAGAAATGTCTGTTCAGATACTTTGCACATTTTAAATTATTTAAATTACTGTTAGCAATACAAACATACAGTGAGACAATTTCATCATAGTGTTTATGTATAATATTTTTAAACTTTTTACAAGATTGCATTACATCTTATAGATTGATTTATACATTGCAATAGATATAATAATTATCTTGGGAATTGTTCCGTATTATTATATGCATATATTTTTACTAAATAGCTGTTTATCATTCTATTTTATGCTTAAATAAATCATTATTATTAGAATTATAAATAATATAGTTTATTTAATAGTTCTTCTACTGATAAATATTTGGATGACTTACCATTATGAATAATACTACAATGAACATCCTTACACATGCATATTTTGATGTATTTTTATGCATATATCCATATATTTCCCAGTTTTTTATGTGTCCTCAAGGTCCAACAAATGGCAAGAAGTATAGTCATGTGTATAAGGGCATTACAAAAGTGTATTTGGAGTAACATATAATTAAGATGACTTTCTTTATAGAGGAATGAAGATACACACAGTTTTAGTCCACCTAGCATTAAAAGAGAGTTTCTATGACACTTATGTATTATTTGCAAAATTTCTTGGTTTTGTGAGAAAGATGAATCTTTACTTGTTATGATCTCTTTCTGTTGAAACATAAAGCATGCCTAACCAAAACGATAGTACTCGTTAATCTATGTAAAGGATAAATTTTGTACTTATGATAGACTATATTTGCATTTTCAAAGACTTTCCGGTAGCAACATAATGAGAGGAAATGGTGCTCACGGAACAATGTAATGCATTTATTCCAACTCTCCTTTGCTGAATGTATCCTAATGTATCCTAAGTGTTAGAGTTTCCAAAGACCAAAAATGTCTTTGAGACATCTATATAGATGTTGAATAAACTATGTACTTTTGTCACTTCCCTTTAATCCTGACCCCGATTTCCAGAGAAGAATATGATTTGGAAATCAGGGAACAAGAAGGGGCTGTGATTTGTTGGTGATGCAGTCTTAGCAAACTGTGATAGTATACTCAAAATGGATGTGTTGAATCTTTCAAAATTACACCATTTGGATAAACTGAAGGGATATTATGAATAGGTAGTCTATTTTGGGGGGAATTACCTTCATTCAAGTAAATAATTTTGGGGAAGAAATAGTTCAGGAAGAATTTCAAATTCACAAATTTACTCAGCCTCCCAAGTAGATCTCCAGGGTCTAACATATTGAGTCTTTTTTTTCTCATTTAAATTCCAAGTGACTTTAGTAATGAGAAAGGAGTTTAAAGAAGATTCTACCAGAAAATGAGGTTTGAAATGAAAGATTGCTTGTAAGGGTCCCTTGATATTTTGGGGATCTGCAAATTACCACAGTTTAGTCTGTACCTTGAATAAGAATAAACCTCAGTTAGAAGAGATCATATTGGCTCTAGCAGAAAGTCCCAGAACTCCTGATTTATGACACTCCCATCTAGCCTCTCACTAAGCTGAACATGACCTTGCTTGTTGACCCAGCACACAGCTAGCCTTGTATGACCTGGGTAGTTATAAGAAGCTGCCCACAATTTAGCATCTAGTGATCCATGAAAAAACCTGCTGCTGTTAGGAAAAAACTTGCTCAGCCTTGCAAAAAACCCAGTGAAACCTGGGGATACAGCACTCCCCAAAAGCCTTGTGAGTAGAGGAAATTATATTCTTTTCTTCATTGTGACTGCAGTACAATTTCTACTGTTCTTCTGACATAGCTATAGACATGTGTATGAGCTTGCTGAAAGTAAGTTAAAGAGGCCAAAATCACACACCTATATCATCTTATCACTTTCCCTGTTATTCATCTACATTAAGACACAATTCTCTGTCCCTTTTGTCTTTTCCACCAGCAGAATTTCCAGTTGATCTCTCTAGGTGATGGCGGTATGGGTGTGTAGCACTATATGGTACTAATATATAGTTGAGTTTGTCTTACAATATTTATTTCTTATGGTTTCTAACAGGTATTGTCACTAACTTCCATTAGCATGAATCAGATAGGTGTTTCACACTGCATTATTGGAAGAACCTATACTCCAGATATTTTACTTGTTTTCTTTCATTTAAAGCCACATGACACAGACATTCTTTGTGAATGAAAAGCATACTATTACTGAAAAATGATTAACTAACCATCTCTGACCCTAGACACAGATTTATATCCTCCTATAAGACTGTGATTTGAAGTGAACTGAAGATGAGGCTGAACAAAAGGAAATACTGCGTCTTGTAAGAGTACTATAACAAAAATAAGCCTTTTGTTCAAGTGTCTGAAGCGTTAAACCAATTCCCACATAGAAACAATGCAAAAATTTATCACTGAAAGGGATTTCTTCTGTACTAGAATTGTTGACTACTGGCAGATGAACTCAGTCACACTATGCAGAACTCAAGAATAAAGTCTAAAAGTTAATCACATGAAAGATACCTGTATGTTTTATCTTAAATTCTATGTTGATTTATTAATTTACTTATTTGGTTTTTATAATGGCACCCACATACCTATCACTTATATTTAAGCAATTTTATAAATCATTAGGCACATGTGCCTCAGTGTATAGTGTAGTTAATATAGCTAAACACAGTCAACCCAATAAAAACATACTGCAGTTTATAAGTATGCATTGATATTCTATATACAACCTGTGTTTTTCTCAGCAGTGAGGTAGAGAACACAGATTTCACAAAACATGGTCTTTGATCAGTAAACATTTCAAAAATAACAGTGACTACAATTTTCACCTATATACTATTTTAAAATTTATGAAGCTCTTTATTTTATTTTTGTCTTTTTACCCAAATAAAAGCTCAAAAATAGTTTTGTCTTATATCATCATCTGTTTTAAAGTTAAAACCGATATTTTACTATGCTATGAGGATTAGTAAAATATCCAATGAGCCCAGGATGCCTAATATAACTACCTTGTGGAAAATATTAACTGCTCCTTTCCTGAGGTGTAAATCTGGACAGCATAGTGTAAACCCTAACTTGACCAAATTATCAAAATTCATGAGGAAAAACAATGCTGCCTTATTCTTCTAATGAACATTGTTATAAACTATTTTTAGATTTAATTCCAGATAAATGTAGTTAGATTTAGAATCTACTAGCATAGATTCAAACATATTTGTATCTGGATAAACATTCAGAGTATTTCAGCTAAATGTACTGGGGCTCAGGGGTCTAATATGTGGTGCAAAACTGGTCAGGTTTCAAAATTATGACTTCAATTACTAAATTTTCAAGCAGCAGAACTTACTTTTTTCCTAAATACAATATATTCATATTTTCAAAGAAGGATTTTTGTTGAAATGGAATATGTCTTCTTTGGATATATATATTAATTTTTAAGCACAATTTTGGTTATACATTCAAACATGTGCCAAATTATGTTTCAGTCAACAACAAACTGCATATAAGACAGTGGCTCCATAAGAATACAATGGAACTGGAAAAATTCTTATTGCCCAGTGACATTGTAACCATCATAATATCATAGCATAATTTCTTTACTTTTTAAAAATAAATTTAGTGTAGGCTAAGTGTACCGTATTTATAAAGTCTACTGGAGTGCACAGTGTTCTAAGCCTCCATATTCACTGACCACTCACTCACTGACCCACCCAGACCAACTTCCAGTCTTGTAAACTTCTGCATGGTAAGTACCCTATCCTGGTGACCTGTTTTATTATCTTTGGTACCAGATTTTTATTGTATCCTTTCTAGGTTTAAATATATTTTGATACACAAATGCTATTATGTTACAATTTCTTATTCAGTACAGTAATATGCTGTATAGGTTTGTAGCCTAGAAGCAATAGGTTATACAACATAGCCTAGGTATGTAATAGGCTAAACCAGCTAGGTTTACATAAGTATTTTCTATGATATTTGCACAAGGAAATTACCTAAAGGCATATTTCTTATAACATATCTTTGTTATTAAACACATATTTCTTATAGCGTATCTTTGTTATTAAACAATGTATGACTATATTATATTCCATCAATATGCTTACTGAAGTCATCCTGCTGGCAACCGGGATGCCATTCACAGATATGGGTTCTGATTAAAAGTTAACATCTATTTCTGTGTTGTAAAGGTCTTGCTCAGAAATACACTCATAACCAAATTTGTTCCCCAGCGTGTATATGTTGGGATGAAAACATAATAATATAAAAATGAAAAGGTCTTAGACAGAATATATCAGAGCTTGGTTTGGTGTAGGACATGTATTTATAAAATTTAAAAGGGAGGTTAATGTGGAATCTGCTAATCAAGAAGCTTAAGAAGTAATTTAATTGGTACTTGTTGCTCTTGGAATAAACTCCACGTATTGAGGAAGCACCTGGCTCTTTATTTGCTGACACATTGTCCAGGAAAATTCTCATTGCGATATGCCTAACCAAGTGTTTTCTTGAGTTGTTATGGGTATCTGCAGTTAAAGTCTGTCAGTCCTACCTTGTACTTTGTTGTTCTCCTTAGTCCTTTTCACTGTTAGCATCTTCTGACTATCCTTCAAATTTTTACTTCTTCCCCAACATCTGTGAAACTGGTATGGGGATGAAGTTAGGATGCCAGAGGCAGCTGAAAGACACTTATAAATTTCTCCTTCATTATTTTTAGTGATACTCTGTTTTAAGACTATCATATTTTAATTTTATTTGCTTCTGGAGCCTTATCAAATGAGTGTAAATGGTTGAATAAATATGTTAATTAATTTCCCTACATGCAATGAGTATGCAACCAGAAATAGTTTCGTTTTGCCAGTTCAGATATTCCCAGGACCTTACATTTTACTAATAGCTGTTTGTGTAAGAGATTTCATTCCTTCTCAATTACCCACATCTTAAAATTCATTTTTCTGTCTAAATACTTAAGAAGAAAATAAGTTAACTTGTTCGCTAGTTTTAGTTAGCATTTATTTTAAAAGTTTTCATTTCCTGGCAGAATTTTCTTCTCTGTTACAAATTTTGGCTAAAAGTGTGGCCACTTCTAATGTCTTTATCATTTGCATGGGATATTGTTTATACCCCTTCACTTTCAGACTATGTGTATTCTTAAAACTAAAATGAGTTTTTCATAGAAAGCATATTATTGGATCTTGTTTTTCACTCTATTTACATTTGAAGTAATCATTGATAGGTATGGACTTACTATTGCCTTTTGTTAATTATTTTCTGACTAATGATTACTTTGTTCCTTCTTCTATTGCTGTCTGCCTTTGTGATTTGATAAAACTTTTTTATGGTGGTATGCTTTGCTTCTTTTCTTCTTGTCTTTTGTGTATCTACTGTAGGTGTTTTCTTGTGATTATTATGAGGTTTACATAAGATATCTTATAGTTATTACAGTTGATAACAACTTAACTTTGAATATGATACAAAAACTATATACATTCACTTCCCCCTCTTCTCCACATTTAATGCTATTAATATCACACTCTGCATCTTTTTATATTATAGATTGTCTCGGTCTATTTGTGCTGCTATAAAAAATATCACAGACTGGATAATTTATAAACAACAGAAATTTATGTCTTACAGTTCTGGAGGCTGGGCAGTCCAAGATCAAGGCACTACATTGGTGTCTAGTAATGGCTACTCTCAGCTTTCAAGATGGCACCTTATTGCTGTATCCTCACATGGAAGAAGGTGGATAAGCTTACTGCCAATTCTTTCTCTCTTTTTCTTAAACTCTCATAGTTCATATATTTGTTTGCTTTATGGTGTCTCATCAGTCCCGTATGCTTTTTACTGTTTCATTCATATTTTTGTTGTTGTTCCTCTGGCTAATTTAAAATGACATGTCTACAGATTTGCTGATTCTTTCTTTAGCATGGTCAAGTCTGCTCTTGAATTCTCTGGTATATTTTTGAGTTCCCCAGGGTTTCTGGTTTTTTTTATGATTTTATTTCTTTATTAAAATTCTAATTTTATTCATGCATATTTTCTTATTTTGTTTAGTTTATCTGTGATCTCTTGCATCTCATTGAACTTCTTTAAGATGATTACTCTGAATTATCTGTCAAGCAATTTGTAGATCTCCATTTATTTGGAGTAGGTTACTGGAGTTTTATTAGAGTCTTTTGGTTGTGTTATGCTTGCCTGATTCTTTTTTATACGTATAGCCTTGTACCAGGATCTGTACATTTGAAGGAATAAACATATCTTCCACTCTTTGCAGACTGATTTTGGCAGGTAAAATCTTCTTTTGTTGGGTCTCTAGGCTGATGGGATGCCTCCAGAATTGCAGTAAAGTGGGACTTGAGACAAATCATTTGGCTGCAGCTGAGTCTGCAGTGTGGTCCACAATTGATGGGTCTGTTACCAGGGCCTTGGGTGGGTGTGAATCTTCCTCAGTCTCTGGAAAGACAGCACTTCATCTAGGACCTTGGTCAGTAGGGCTGCTGCTGAAACAAGGAATTGTTTTAGGATTCACAGATGGCAGGCCTATTAACAGGTACATTGACAGATGTGGCTATTTTGAAGTGACTGAGTGGGATCTTACCAGATTATTGGATGAGTCTCTAGTTGGACAGAGCTGCTTCTAGACTGCAACTGAGAAAACCTGGAACCAAGTCACAGAGTTGCGTCAGGGTCCTTAGATTGTGATTTGCAAGCCTACCTACAGTGGTATGGATGGGCATTCTTTCTGCTGAGTTCCTGAATAGGCAGCACTTTCCCTGGACCATGGTTAAGTGGAGTTGAAGTCCAGTCACATGGTTCTCTCAGGATCTGCAGTTGGGTCAAGAAGGGAGGACCTACCTGCAGGGACTCAGAGGAATGTGTTTCCACCCAGGTGTCTGTGTGAGCAGAATCATTTCAAAATTGCAGCAAAAAGTGACTGGAGCCAGATCACAGGGTTGCTTTATGACCAAGATCAGCAGGCCTGCTTCTGGAAACATAGATGAGCATGTTTTGCACCAGAGCTGATCCTAGAGTGCAGCTGAGAGGATCTGAAACTGAATTACAGGTCGCTTCAGGACCTGCAGTCAAAGTTAACTTGTCAGGGCTGCCTTCAAGGACACGTGTGAACATGTCTTTGGTGGGTTCCTGGTGGGAGAGGCTGGTGCCAGGTCACAGGTTCTTTCAGAATCGAAAACTGAGCCTGTTGTCTAAAGTACTAGTGGCCCTGGCTCCTCCTGAGTTTCTTGGTGACTGGTGCTATTGGCAGTGCCAAGGTCAAACAGGTCTGTAGTTAATTCTTTAGGAGATGGGGCTGTTTCCAGCCCTCTTAGGGTCGAACAAGGTTTTTCAACCTCCTACTTGGATCTCAAAGCTCACATAAAGGCACTTTTGTCAATGAATGGCTGCCAAATTATTGTTGCTGGAGGAATATGAGTAGAGAATCTCTTATTGTGCCATCTTGCTGATGTCACTACCCTACCACTCTCTTGGTTACTGTTTTTTATAGTAAGAATTAAAATTTGATACTAACCCGCGGGATCGAGACCTGCCTGGGCAACTTGGCGAGACCTCATCTCTACAATAAATAAATAAATAATTAGCCGTGCGTGGTAGCACGTGTCTGTAGTTCCAGCTACTTGGAAGGCTGAGGCAGAAGGATCACCGGAGTCCAGCAGGTCGAGGCTGAGGTGGCCCGGGAGCGTGCCACTGCACTCCAGTCTGGGCGACAGAGTGAGACTCCAACTCAAACAACAAAAAAAAATCTGATAGCGTAAGTTCTCCAAACTTGTCCTTTAAATGTTTTTCACCTATTCAAGAAAATGGCATTTAATTATACCTTTCAGAGTAGGTATGCCAATTTCTAATTTCTACAAATGAAAATGATTGCTGGGTTTTATTGACATTGCTTTGAATCTATAGATAAATTGTGGTAGAATATGCACTTGAATAATATTAAATTTTGCTGTCTATGAATATTTCCTCTTTAATCATGCCCTTTTTATTCATGTCCTTGTTACTGTTTCTCAGTTTTATTTTATTTTCAGTTTCTAGGTCTTGCAAATATTTTGTTTACTGTAGCTCCAAATATGTCTAATATTTTATATTGTAAGAGTTAATAAAATGTTTCCACTTTTAATTGTCTATTTCAAGTATATAGAACTATAATTGAATTTTTACGTATTGACCTTGTATCTTGTGAGCTTTATAAACTCACTTAATTCAAGTAGCTTTTTACTGATTGATCCTTTGATATTTTCTATGTAGAAATGATGTAAATAAAGAGAGTTTTGCTTCTTCTCCTCAATTTATATTTCTTTCTTTCTCTTAACTCTTTTTGTTTATCATGGTTAGACTTTTCATTATAATATTAAATAGAAGTGGTAAAAGTGAATATCATCATCTTACCCAGTATTAGGGGAAAATCGTGCATACCCTTACCATCAATATGATATCAGCTGTAAGTTTTTTGTCATTACCTTTTATCAAGTTAAGGAAGTTCCTTCTATTTTTACTTTGTTGAGCATTATTTCTTTTCTTATTAATGGAAGGTAAATCTTGTCAAACAATTTTTTAAAACATGTGTTGAGATAATTATAGGGGTTTTTTGACTCCTAATATGACAAATTTCATCAATTAATTTGTGTATACTGAAACAACTTCATATTCCTGTGAACATAATTTGTTCATGTTGTATTATTTTTGCCATATATATCATTACTCAATTTCCTAAAATTTTGTTATGGATATGTGTTTATTTATGAAAGAATTTGGCTAAAGTTTTCTTTATGTATAATACCTTTTTTTCCTGGTTTTTGTGTCAGGATAATGAGGTCAGAATTGTTCTTAATTCCTCTATATTTTGGAAAAGTTCATGTAAAATTAGAATGATTTCTTTCTCAAATGTTTGATTGCATTTAGCATTGAGGTCACCTTTGCCTAAAATTTTCCATGTGTGAAGATTTTTAACTGTTCGATTTCTTTTTAATAAATTAAAAAGTTTTTTATTATTATCATTATTTTTTTCTTGACTAAGATGCCATTGTGTCACTTTAAAGGAATTTATCCATTGTTAAATTTATTGGTGTAGAATTTTTATAAAATTACTTTATCCTTCTTTTAGTGTCTGTAAGATCTGTAATTATCAATTATGCCTTATCATTCTTGACAATATTTTATTAATTTTATTGCTATTTTAAAATAAGTGGTTTTATCATTTTTATATTTTACTGATTTCTGCTCTTGTCTTTATTATTGACTTTATCCTTCCTTGAGTATAATTTGCTCTAATTTGTGTTATGTTGGAAGCTAAGATCATTGAATTGAGATCTTTAAATAGAAGTTTCTAATGCTATCACATTACCTCTGCTTGCTGCTTTAGCTTTATGCCATAAAATTTAATTTGTGTGTTTTATTTTCATTCAGTTCATTATATTCTTTAATTCCTCTTGCAATTTATTCTTTGTTTCAGGGTTATTTAAATGTGTAGCTTAATCAATAAATACTTGAAGACTTTCTTGAAATCTTTCTGCCATTTTTTAGATAATGTGTAGTCAGACGTCATTCAGTATATGATTACGGTCCTCCTCATTTTTAAAAACACATTTTATCACAAAGAGTATCTTCCATCTTTTTAAATGTTCTGCACATTGTTCTAAATGAAGTACATTATTCTATGGTTGGGTGAAGTGTTTTATAAATATTAATTAGCTCTTGTTGATTTATAGTTTTGCTTAAGTTTAGCATATCTTTATCAGATTTTGTATCTACTTATTCCATCCATTACTAAAAAGAGTGTCATCATGGATTTTCTAATATCTCCCCATTCCGTGTTACCAGTTTTTTCTTTAAGTGTTTTGAAAGTCTGATTATAGATCCATAACCATGCAAGTTGATTATGTGTTCTTGATGAATTGACTCCATTATTGTTATTTTTTAATAATAAAATGTTACTATGCTAATATATCATAAAATTTATCATTTTAAACATTTTAAAGCATCTAGTTCAGTGGCATTAAGTGCATTCACATTGTTGTGCAACCAACACCACTGCTTATCTCTAAAAGTTTTTCATCTGCCCTAACTGAAATTCTTAAACCATTAAACAATAATTTTCCATTCCTTTTTCTTTTTAACTTCTGGAAATCACCATTCTATCTTCTGGCTCTATGAATTTTACTACTCTATATACTTTGTATAAGTGGAATTGTATAATATTTGTTTTTTTTTTTTTCCTCGTCTAGTTCATTTCACTTGGCAGAGTAACTTCAAAGTTTTGGCATATAATTTAATTTTATGATGATTGAATAATATTCCTTTGTATGGATATACCACATGTGTTTACATATTCATTCATCAGTGGATATTTGGGTTGTTTTCACTTTTTGGGTATTGTGAATAATGCTGCTATGAGCATTAGTGCGCAAATATATGCTTGAGTTATTGTTTTCATTTATTTTTTTCAGCATATACTCAGAAGTGTGATGCCTAATCAAATGGTTATTCTATATGTAATTTCTTTGAGAATCTTCCATACTGTTTTCTATGGTGGTTGTACTATTAGGTATTGCCACCAGCAATGCACAAGGGTTCAGATTTCTCTACATCTTGCCACCAATTGATATTTTGTTGTTGTTGTTTTGTAATAGACATGCCAATGAGTGTAAAGTGGCATTCCACTGTGATTTTAATTTGCATTTCTCTAATGATTTGTGATGTTAGCCATCTTTTTAAGTGTTTATTGACCATTTATATGTTTTTTAGAGAAATTTCTATTAAACTCTTTTGTCCATTTTGTAGATTCAGTTTTTTAAATTGCTGTTGAGTATTTTTTTTAATTTTTAATTTTAAAGATGTGGGGTACAATTCAGGGTTAGGTATACAAGTGTTCACTATGCAGGTACCCTTGTTGATGAGGTGTGCTCCCTCCTCCCCAGCAGATCCCCACTACGAACAACCTTGTCTTCCCCCACTCCCACCCTGACGGTTTCTCACTACTGTCAATCCTTTCCTTATAGTATTATGATAGTTGTTCAAGGTCTGCTTATGAGTGACAACATGTGATACTCAGTTATTTCTTTCTGTAATAGATCACTCAGTATTATAGACTCTAAGTCCATCCAAGTTGCTGTAAAGTTCATAATTTTGTTATTCTTCATGGCTGCATAATATTCCATCATGTATATATACCACATTTTTAAATACAGTCCTCTTTCGATGAACAGCACAGTTGGTTCCAAGTTTTTGCTATTGTGAACAATGCTGCAATAAACATACATGTGCAGGTATCTTTTTCATAGAGTGATTTGAGTTCCTTCAGGTATATTCCCAGTAGGGGGATTGTGGAATCTTATGGAAGTTCGATTTTTAGATCTTTTAGGAATTGCCAAACTGTTTTCCACAGAGGAGTGTATTAGTTTACACTCCCACCAACAGTGTAGAAGTGTTCCTTTTTCCCCCACATCCTCTCCAGCATCTGTTGTTTTTTGAGTTATTGATGAGTGTCTTACATATTCTGGATTTTAATGTTTTATTAGATATATAATTTTCAAATACCTTCTCTCAATTTGTGAGTTGCCTTTTCACTCTACTGATGGTATCTTTTCGTGCATTAAAGTTTCTAATTTTGATGAATTTCAGTTTATGTATCTTCTTTTGTTGTTTATATTTTTATTGTCACGTCCAATAACTCATTGGCAAATTCAATGTTATAACAATTTTCTTTTTTTTCTTCTAAGTTTTGTATAGTTGTAGATCCTATATTTAGATTTTTGATTAATGCTTTGTTAATTTTTGTATACAACATAAGGTAAGGTTCCAACTTCATTCTTTCATGTCAATATACAGTTGTGCCAGAACAATTAGTTGAAATGATTGTCCTTTCCCCATTAAGTGGTTTTGGAATCCTTGTCAAAAACCATTTGGACACAATATATTCAAGGGATATTTTTCTGGACTCTCCATTTTATTACACTAATCTATTCATCTATCTTTATTCCAATACCACACAGTTTTGATTATGCTTGTTTTTAGTAAGATATAAAATCAGGAAGTATGAGTGTTCAAATGTGTTTTTCTTTTTTGATGTTGCTTTTGCTCTTCAGGGTCCGTTAAGATTCAATATAAATTTTAGAATAGATTTTTAAAAAATTTTTTCAAAAAATATTATTGGTATTTTTATATGTATTAAAGCGAATATGTAGATCACTTTGGGAGTATTAACATCTTAACAATATTAAGTATCGCAATCCATAAACATAAGATGACTTTTCACTTATTTCTATTTTTTTCACTTTCTTTCAGGTACAAGTTTTCAGCATACAAGTCTTTTGCTTTCTTGGTTAAGTTTGTTTTTAAGTAGCTTATAATTTTTGATGCTATTGTAACTGGATATTCACATTTATTTTCTTTTAGATTGATCATTGTTAATACATAGAAAAACAACTAATTTTTATGTGTTTGTTTTTTATTCTGCTACTTCACTGAACTTTCAAATTTGTTCTAATAGGTTTTTGGTAGACTATTTAGGGTTTTCTTCCCATAAGACAATCTCATTTGAGGCCAGAGATAATTTTACAGCTTCCTTTCCAATTAACATGCCTTTTATTTTTATTCTTTCCAAATTGCTCTGGCTGGAATTTCAGCACTGCACTGAGTTAAATAAAAATGGCAAAATCAGGTAGCTGTCTTATTTCTGATTATTGAGCAAAATCTTTCAGTCTTTCATCATTAAATCTGATGGTAGCTGTAGGATTTTATACCTGGTCTTTATTTTGTTGATGTAGTTTTTTTTAAAATTCCTAGTATACTGAAGGCATTTTTTAATTACAAAAAGTTTAAATTTTATCAAATGATATTTTTTGCATCAATTGAGATAAACATGTTTTTATTCATTTTGTTAATGTGATACATCAAATTGATTTTTTAAATATATTTAACCATGCTAGCATTCCAAGTAAAAGGCTCAATTGTCATAGTTTATGATCCTTTTAATTCTTTTAATATACTGTCACATTGTTTGCTAATAATTTGCCAAAGATTTTTGCAACAGTGTTCATAAGGAATATTGGTCTGTAGTTTTATTTTATTGTTTTGTCTTTGTCTGATTATATTAATTTTCTAGGGCTGCCAGAATCAAATACCACAGAATGCGTTATTTAAGCAACATAAATGTATTTCGTCAAGGTTCTAAAGGTTAAAAGTCTGAGATCAAACTGTACCCAGGATTTTTTTTCAGAAGGTTTTCTACTTCATTAATATATGGCTGTCTTTTCCTTCTGTTTTCATATGTGTTTTCTTATGTGTGTGTGTGCCTGGTTTCTTTTCATGGGTCCTTTTAATAAGTACACAAGTCAGATTGAATTAGGGCCCACCTAACAACTTTGTTATAACTGAATTGTCTTTTTAAAGGCCTATCTCCAAATATAGTAACATTTCGAGGGGCTGAGGTTTAAAACTTTAGTATATAAATTTTTAGGGAACATAATTCAGTGCATAACATTCTGCTTTCTTGAGTGATAGAATTCATGTTCATCTCAGTGATAGAATTCATGAACATGCAAAACATGTTCACTTTCATTTCAAGAGCCCAAAAGCCTTAACCCCTCCCAGCATTAATTCTAAGTTCCAAATCTCATTTAAATATCATATAAACCAAAAGTGGGTGAGACTTAAAGTGTGAGTCATTCTGAGGCAAACTGTTTTCTCCAGCTGTGAATGTGTGAACCAGACAAGTCATCTTCTTCCCAACACTACAATGGTGAAACAGGTATTCCACAGACATTCCCATTATAAAAGGGAGAAATTAGAAAGAAGAAAGAGGCCATTAATCCTAAACAAGTCCAAAGTTTGGCAAAGCGATTCCATTAGATTTTAAAACTCTGGAATTATCCTCTTTGTCTTCATGTTCTGTTCTTTTGGTCCAGCAGGGTGGTGACATGATTATCTTACTGAGGTGGCAACCCTGCCCTCAATGCCCTTGGCAGTGGCTCTGCCACAGAGACTCTGAGTGGTAGCCTCACCTATAAGGCCCTAGGTGGTAAAAGCCTGGCCCATTGAAATCGAGGAACTAGCCTACCATTCTCCCAGATCTGTGTCCTCAAGGCCTACAATAAATGAAAGCTGCAGTCTGTTGATCTCTGAATTGCTTTTAGGGGCATTCTTCCCTTTGCTTGAAGGAAAACACGTTTGCAGCCATATATCTTTATTAACCTATCCTATAGAACTGCAGAATACTGACAGCCTTCTGTCATTTTGTCTCATCTATGTACCCTTTAGTTCAAACTGGCGATGTTTCTATTGGTATAATTCCTATTTTTATTCCTGAATTTTACTGAGATGGCTTATTGGATCTATATCTATAAGTTTCACTCATAATCTCTTGTTCAAGTGATTTTCCAACCACACCTTTGCTGTTATCCCCAGAACATGTGTTCTCGTATTTTAAAATATCGATAGAGCCGGACTTGGTGGCTCAGCCTGTAATCCCGCGCCTTTGGGAGGCTGAGGTGAGTGGATTGCCTGAGCCCGCGGGTTCGAGACCCGCCTGGGCAGCAAGACCTCATCTCTACAATAAATCAAAAAATCAGCCGGGTGTGGTAGCGCATGCCTGTAATTCCGGCTACTTGGAAGGCTGAGGCGGAAGGATCGCCGGAGCCCAGCAGGTTGAGGCTGCGGTGGCCGGGAGCGGCCACTGCACTCCAGTCTGGGCGACAGAGTGAGACTCCAACTCAAAAAAATAAATAAATAAATAAATAAATAAATAAAATATCGATAGGCTGAGAATTTTCCAAATTCTTTAAGTTCTGAGTTATTTTGCTTAACAATTTATCTATTAATTTAAATATTTTGTTTTGTATTTTACATTAAGCAGAAAAGAGAAACCTTAAACACTTTGCCTAGAAATTTCTTCAGCACACTATCAAAGCTCATAAGTCATAAATCTTCCACAAAACTGTGGAACACAATTCAGCCAAATTTTTGCCACTTTGTAGCAGAAGTCACCTTTTCTTCAGTACTCAATAATGTGTTTCTTATTTCCAGCTAAGGCCTCACAAGAAACATCTTTTTTTTATTATAAAGATGTGAGGTACCATCTAGGGATAAGTATACAAATGTTGATTATACAGATACTCTTGTTGAAGAGGTATGCCCCTCCCTCCCCTAGCAGTTTCCCTCAACTGCCAATCCCACCCCACCCCTGACAGTTTCCCACGACTGCCAATTTCTTTCTTGTATTATTAGAATTGTTCAAGGCTCACTTATGAGTGAGAACATATGGTACTCTGTTCTTTGCTTCTATGCTAGATCACTGAGTATGATTAAATACAAATCCATACAAGTTTCTGCAAAGTCCATATGCTTGTCTTTCTTTATGACTGCATAATATTCCATTGTGTATATGTACCACATTTTTTAATCCAGTCCCACTTCACTTCAATAGCTGAAAGAACTAGAAATTGACCTTCCATATGACCCAGCAATCCCCCTATTGGGAATATACCCAAAGGAACTCAAATCATTCTACAAAAATGATACCTGCATACATATGTTTACTGCAGCTCTATTCACAATAGGAAAAACATGGAACCAACCATGTTGCCCATCGAAGCTGGATCGGATAAGAAACACCTTTAACATTCATGTTTTGGCTGGGCATGGTGGCTCAAGTCTGTAATCCTAGCATTTTGGGAGACCATGGTGAGAGTATTGCCTGAGCCCACTGGTTCGAGACCAGCCTGGGCAACGTGCGAGATGTCATCGCTACAATAAATAAAAAAATTAGCCAGGCATGGTAGTGCATTCCTGCAGTCCCAACTACTTGGAAGGCTGAAGCAGAAGAATCTCCTGAACCCAGCAGATTGACGCTGGCTGGCCATGAGTGTGCCACTGCACTACAGCCTGGGTGACGCAGTGAGACTCCAACTCAAATAAATAAATAGCATCCATGATTTCACCAATAAAATTTTCAAGGCAATCTAGGCTTATTTTTGCATCCTCCACAAAACTATCTCAGCCTCTGCCCAGTTCCAAAATCCTTTCCACATTTTAGGTATTTGTTACAGCAGCACCCTACTTCATGGTTCCAAAATCTGAATTAGCCAAGGTACTTTATAGAAAAAGAACAAACAGAGTGTAGGATATTAATGTAATGCAGAACTTATAGAATAGTGTTTCCTAATCTTCAATATTTTGGAAGAGTTAAGAAGGATTGGTGTTAATTATTCTTTAAATGTTTGGCATAATTCACCAGTGAAACCATCTGGTCCTGGGCTTCTCTGTTTTGAGAGTTCTTTTGATTACCAATTCAGTCCCCTTACCAGTTTAGAACTATATTCAGATTCTCTATTCGTTATGATTCTGTCTTGACAGGTTTGTATGTTTCTAAGATTTGTCCATTTTATCTAGGTTATCCAATTTATTTGTGTACTGTTATTGATAATACTAATTTACAACCTTTTTTATTACTATAGAATTGTTAGTAATGTACACATTTTTATTTCACTAATCATGGTCAATGTAGCTAAAAGTATGTCAGTATATATTTTTTATAATTATTTTATTTTATTTTAAAAATGTGGGATACAAATAAAGTTTAGGTACATACGTAGTGATCATACAAGTAAAGTGTGGGTACCCAATATTTTTTAACTTATTGAAGAATCAACTCCCTGTTCCATTGATTTTCTTTATTATTTTACTATTCTCTATTTTATTTATCTCTGCTCTAATCTTTATTGTTTTATTCCTTGAGCTAGCTTTGGATTTCATTTATTTTATTTCTTTTCTATTTCTTTAAGTTTAAAGTTAGGTTTTTGGTTTGAGATTGTCTTTTTTAATGTCAGCATTTACTTCTATAAATTTCCCTTTTAAAAGTGTTTGGTTCTTTGTTTTTGTGATAGATCACTGAGTATGATAGACTCTAAATCCATCCAAGTTGCTGTGAAGTCTGTAATTTTGTCCTGCTTTATGACTGCATAATACTGCATCAGGTATATGTACCACATTTTTTTAATCCAGTCACCTGAACATTTATCACAATACTACAAGAGAGGGATTGGCAGTAGCAGGACACTGCCAGGGGGTTAGGGGGGTTTGGGACATAGCATGACTAGGAGTACCTGGTCCTAAACCAGAGGAAGTAAGGACCAGTGAGAGGTCCAAACTTCACCTACACATAGATGACATATGTACTTAATCCTGATGTTTACCCCACATCTTTAAAATTTAAAAAAATTAAAAATGTGTTTTTGATGCATCTCATAAATTTTCATATGCAGTGTCTTCATTTTCACTTGTCCCAAGATATTTTCTAGTTTCCCAAGCATTTCTTCTTTGATCCAGTGATTGTTCAGGAAGGTATTGTTTAATTTCTACATATCTGTGTATTTTTCAAATTTTCTTTTGCTATTAATTTCCAGTTTCTTCTCATTATTATCAGAAAGACATATTATATTATTTCAATCTTTTAAGTTATTGTAAGGCTTGTTTTGGTCTAATGTATAACCTATACTGAAAAATAGTTCATGTCCACTTGAGAAAAATGTGTATTTTTCCCTTTCGAGGTAGCATATTTTGCTAGATTTAATTGTTCTACAGTGTCCAAGTTCACTATTTCCTTACTTATCTTCTGTCTGGTGTTTCTATCCATTAGTGAAAGTTGGATATTAAAGTTACCTGTTATTATTGTAGAGATGTCTATTTCTCCCTAATTTCTGTCAATGTTTGATTCATATATTTCGGAGTTCTAATGACTGATGCATACATGCTTATAATTGTAATAGCTTCTTGGTGATTTGACCCTTTTATTATATCATGTTCTCTTTTTCCTCACTAATATTTTTGACTTAAAGTCTAATTTGTCTGATATTAGTATAGTCGCCACAGTTTTCTTTTGGTTACTATTTGCATGAAATATCTTTTGCCATTCTTTCACTTTCAACCCATGCATGTGCTTAGATCGTAAGCAAGTCTCTTGTAGGCATGGCATAATTAAATCTATTTTTAATCCATTTTCACAATTTCTCCTTCTGAATCATTTATAATACATAAATTGGCCTACTCGATGGTGTCCTGTAAGTTACTTAGGCTCTACTTATTTTCCTTTATTGGTTTTTTCTGTGTCCTTCTCAGACACAAATGGTCCATATTAAATTGTGATTTTAAATAATCTGTCCTCAAGCTCACTGATTTCTTTTTTTGCCTGTTCAAGTTGCTCAATTCCCCATAGTTAATTTTTCAATTCATTTGCTGTGTTTTTCAGCTCTAGAATTTGCTTTTCATGTGTTCTATCTCTTTGTTATTATTTTTAATTTTTCTTGTACTATTTTCCCAATTTCCTTTAGTTTTTGTTTGTATTTTTCTTTAGTCCTTTCAGCATATTGTAGAAAGTTGCTTTAAAATTGTAATTTAGTAATCTTACATGCATGCGTGTTTTTCAAAGAGGTTTCTTGAGATATAATTTGTTCTTTTCAATGGAATTTATTTTCTTGTTTATTCGTATGCCTTTTGTCTTGAAATTGGGCATTTGAAAATACAGTCACTTCTCCAAGTCTTTGCCAAATTGCAGAAAATATCTTCTCTAATTACTAAGGGATGTTTAGAGCCTTGAAGTAATTCCTGGGTAACGTTTTAAGGTCTCAGTTCTTTTCTGGGCATGCATCTTGTCTAGGCCTTTATGTGTGCTTTCTTTGCTTTACATTTCTCCCTATAAATGACTGCTATTAAATGTCTTAATTTCCCAAAAAGTCTCACCCTTATAGACTTTGAACATTAGATAATCTATTGCATTTATTTAAACACAATCTCTGGCCCCAGATGTTTACAGGTCTGCAGTCTCCCTCTAGCTTTCACAAGAAGTGCCCTCCACTGACTTCTGCAGTTTTCTTAATAGATCTCTGAGTCAGATGAAATGGAAACCAGTCCCTTGGGAAGTCCGTAGACAGTGAGAGCTTTACAAATAAGTCCCACTTTCCTCTTTCCAGCTCAAGGAACTGAACTGGGAACTGAATTGCTTTCTTCTGACCATACTTTCCTATTGCATGAGAGAAAAGATTGGGCCTGGACAAGTAAAAATACCATAACATTATCTGTCATTTTGAATATGATTTTTATTTGGTGTTTCCTTGGTTTCTGTAGATATTTAACTGTTTTTTATTTTTTAATTTATTTTTGATACATAATAGTTGTTCATACTTATGAGGTACATGTGATATTTTGACACATGCATTCAATGTGTAATAAGCAAATCAGGGCAGTTAGCATATCCATCACCTCAAAATTTTATCATTGTTTTATATTTGTAACATTCATAATCCTTTCTTCTAGAATTTGAAAAATACAATAAATAATTGTTTACTGTAGTCATCCAGCAATGCTATAAAAAACTGTAACATTCCTTTTATTTAACTGCTTGTTTTTACCCACTAATTAACTTTTGTTTATCTTTCTCACACCATCCTTATCCTTTAGTAACTGTCATTCTACCCTACCTTCATGAGATTAACTTTTTTAGACCCACATATGAGTGAGAACGTGGCTAATTTTACTTAACATAATGACCTCCAGTTCTATACGTGTTGTTGGAAATGACAGGATTTTATTCTTTTTTTCCAGAGTCTCTATAAAGTTATTTTATCCATTTCTATTTTTTTAAATGGTTCCTTGTGGAAATTAGTACCTGGTGCTTCCTAGTTTGCCATCTTGCTAACTTAACTCCCCCTTTATTATTTTGAAATGTCTTTCTTTATTCCTGTCAATGCTACTTTTTCCGAAGTCTATTTTGCCTTTTATTATTATAGGCACTATAGCAGATTTAAGTCCTCCTCCCTCAATTCATGTGAATCCTGAGCCTCAGAATGTGACCGTATTTGCAAATAAGTATTTTCAAATATAGTTAGAGATTCAGATGAAAGCATAATGCATCAGGATAGTCCCCAAATCCAGTGGCTGATGTCCTTATAAAAAGAGAAGAGAACAGAGAGAAACAGAGTGAAGAAGGCAACATGAAGATGGAGGTGTAGGTTGGAATAATGCATCTACAAACCAATGTATCTAGTATTGCTGGGAAACTTAAACCGCTAGCAGAAAAGCATGGGATTGTTTCTTTCTCAGAGTCCCAAAAAGGTATTGCAAATGCTAGAATGTGGGTAAATAAAAGTTTTTTATTTTTTGCATGTAAGATCTCTTTGAAAAACAAATGGCTTTTTAAAGCAAAATAAATAGTAATACATTTTAGGGTTTATAAAATATAAAAAAATAAAATTAAAATGTCCAACAAAAATAGCACAAAGAATCGTAGAGGGAAATTAAAAGCATATTGTTGTAAAACTTTTACACTATACATGAGGTGTTATATTATCTGAAGGTTAAGTATAATAATATAAAGATGTATAGGGAAAACTCTAGAGCAATTACTAACAAAATAAAATTAAGAAGTAAAGGTAATAATTCAACAGGAAGGTAATTTGAAATAACAACAATATTCAAACACTTAAAAGAAGTCAGAAAAAATAAAAATGAACAAACATCAGATGGAACAGATGGAAAAAAACACAATATTTTAGATTTAAATGCAACCATAATGATAATCAAGTATAAATGGCCTCAACACTTCAAATAAAAGGCAGACATCACATTTTGAGGGAAAAAAAGGACAAAACTCTTTTCTGTGCTGGAAAAAACCACATTAAATATAAAGATAAATGTATTCATTTATATAGATTCACATTTGCATATAGTGTCACTACCATTTTTCCAGAAGAATTTCCTTTGGTGTTTCTTTGGTTGGTGTGTAGGTCTGGTGACAATGTATTCTCCCAGACTCTCTCTTTCTCTCATAAAATGGTCTTTAATAAACCTTAATTCCTGAAATATATTTTTGTGTGGTATAGAATTTTAAAATGAGAGTTTTATTTTGTTATTCCAGTACTGTGAACATGCTGCTCCATTCTCTTGCTTATTTTATCAGGAAAGATGCGCTGTTATTCTTTGTTTCGCTGTGTGAAGTGTGTCTGTGTCTATCATCTATGAATGCCTTTTAGTTTTTTCTTTTTATCACTGCTATTCAGCAATTCAGTTACAACTTGTCATGGTGTGGTTTTATTCGTGACTTTTATGTTTGTGGTTCATCGAGTCATTGACAATTTTAGATTTATATTTTTCATCAAATTTGGAAAATGTTGGCTATTTTTCAAACATTTCTTTGGATTTTAATCTCTTTCCTCTCTTTGGGACTACAATGTAGGCCATTTGATATTGTCCATAGGTCGTTGATTCTTTGTTCATTTTTTTCAGTCATTTTTGTCTGTGCTTCCTTTCAGACTATTTCTATTGCTATGCCTTGATATTTGCTTATATTTTATTCTACAGTGTTTAGTCTACTTTTTATTCTATCCGGTGTATTCAAAATTTCAAATATTGTGTTTTTATGCTGCTCAATGTATATCTTTTTTAAAGCACTTTAATATTTATCTTCATAATGTCCACATTTTTCTATACCCTCTTGAACACGTGAATCACATTCATATTAGCTGTTTTAATATATTTGTTGAGTAATTCTATTATTTCCACAATTTCTGGATTTGTTTTCGTCGATTGATTTTTCTCCTAGTTACAGGTCAGTCTTTTTTGTTTCTTTCCCTGCCTTTTAATTTGAAATTTTATTTATTTATTTACTTATTTATTTATTTATTTATTTATTTATTTATTGAGTCAGAGTCTCACTCCCTCACCCAGACTGGAGTGCAGTGGCTGCTCCCGGCCACCGCAGCCTCGCCTGCTGGGCTCCGGCGATCCTTCTGCCTCAGCCTTCCGAGTAGCTGGAATTACAGACATGTGCTACCATGCTCGGCTAATTTTTTGATATTATTA
Organism: Cephalopachus bancanus; assembly: GCA_027257055.1. Taxonomy (NCBI): domain Eukaryota; kingdom Metazoa; phylum Chordata; class Mammalia; order Primates; family Tarsiidae; genus Cephalopachus; species Cephalopachus bancanus. The sequence continues at coordinate 51,128 of JAPVLO010000795.1, read as the reverse complement.
TAGAGATGAGGTCTCGCTGCCCAGGTGGGTCTCGAACCCGTGGGCTCAGGCAATCCATTCACCTCAGCCTCCCAAAGGCGTGGGATTACAGGCTGAGCCACCGAGCCCGGCTAATTTTATTTTTAAATGAATGACAGATATTGCTGGATGCTGGATTTTGTTATAGTCTTTTAAATAGTTGTGGACTTTTTTTCTGGTATGTAATTAAAATATTTGAGATCAGTTTAATGCTTTTGAGGTATGCTTCTTATGTCTGTTGAAGCAAATCATTTGAATCCTTTATATTGGAGCTAATTTAGCCCTCATACTAAAACTTTACCCTTCCAGGGACTCTACTTGATGCTACATGTATTGCAAGGTCTTTTCACTCTGAATATTTTCAACATATATTATTCCTACCTTCTGTGCAAGTCTTAAGAACAACTCAGACTAATGTTTTATGATGATTCTTTCACTGATCTGAAGTAGTTTTTCCTCATGCATGTCAAAAACTTGGAGACGTTCTGGAGATCTGACCAGGCTTTTGTCTCTCATTCCAAGTGTCTCTTTCTCCAGTCCTATTTCCACTGCCTTTTCTCCTTACACCTGGAAAGCCCAGGTGGCTTTCCTACAGCCTCTGTCACCAGATGATCTGTAGGTACTGGGAGATTCATAGGGTGGATGCCAGGACACCCTGGAAGCCAGGAAATGATGGTGAATGCCTCAGCCATCAGAACATGTTGGGAGCCGGCCACAGAGGCCCACTGAGCATTAGGGATCAGGAAGGGCCGTTGAGCCCGAGACCACTAGGATGCGTTCGGGAGCTATTGACCCCATTTCTTCCCCCTTTCTATTCAGCACTAACCAGATTAAGCTCCTGTGAGCTCAAAACATAAAAACTCTGAGACTGGGATGAACACAAGCTAACTTTAGAAGCTCATTGCTCCCATTCTTTGGCAAACTGCAGTTTTGGCTTTCGCACAACTTATAATTCAAACTCATGTCACATCTAAGAGCCTTAGTATTGGTCACAGGCTTCTGGGTCATGATCTTAGGATTTATTGAAGGTGTAAATTGTAGAATATAGTTTTAGAAGACAGCCATTTTCTTGAAAGAATGTGGCTGGGTTACTTGCAGGTAGCCCACTGTGAACTTTGGACTAGGCCACATTCCAAACATTCTGGGATGGGCCACTTTCGCTTGTAAAGTAAATACTTAAGCTTCTATAGAATTGTTTAACTTGGCATAAATCAATCAGCTTATGATGAAAAAGGTTTATAGAATATGTCAGTCATGGATTAGGTTATCCTTTGTTATGGGATTTTAAGATTATCATATGAAAAGGGTTTAAAGACAATCATTGATTAAGTTTTCATGGATTAAGGTTTCTGGTGGGTGGGGGACGCCCCTCCCACATCTGACCTTGTGTATAAAAGACCCGTTGTAATTCCCAATGACACATCACTTCTGCACTAGACCGGAGTCCAGTCTCTTTCTCTCTCTCTCTCTCTCTCTCTCTCTCTTTCTCTCTTCTTCCTCCCAATCGCTGACGCCATCTCCACCTTTGGGGTACCCTGAACCCGGCTGGAGCTGGTCTCCGGCAAGAACATTGTGAAATAGCATGGAAAAACCAACTCAGTGAATCCCAATTAAAGAAGGAAAATTAATACTCGTCAGAATGGCAAATGACACTCCAGATCTCAGGGAAGAGACAATATACTAAAAACCCCTGTGATGGCACTCTGCTGAAAAAAAAATGAGTGTGAACTCTGGACCATGGGTTGGAACTGAAAGCTCCCCTCTGAGATATACCTTCCAATCAGGGATCTGCATAACTCAGGCTACTGGAGAACACTCCATTTCTCCTTGGCCCTGGAGCTGTCTCAGGGGAAGGCTGAGAGTTGGTGAAATAGAACATACCCCGGAAAGCTATAGGTGTTCTTCAAAATCTGGGTCAGTGAAGAAGACACATTTTTACATATATTTTTTATTTTTCATTTTAGATTTGGGGTACACATGTGCATTCGTTATATGGACACATTGTATAGTGGTGGGGATTAGATCTCAGGTGGCTTATTCCCCAGATAGTGAACATTGTGCACTATAGATAGTTTCTGAACCATAGCCTTTCTCCTCCCTTTATTGGTATCCCCAGAAAGACATCATTTTTGATTGGAGTCCATTGTCACAGCAGCAGTGGCCTCTGCAAGCACCTTGGTTTCTGCACAAATAAAAGACTTTATTTTAGAGCAGAGGAGGGACCTCCATATTTGCTGGAACAAAATAGGAGCATGGAGATCACCCTAATGTATGGAGCGAGATCTGGATCATCCCAGCCTGTGGCTGGGAGAAGTGGGGGATTCCCCAAAGCCACTTTTCCTTTTCAGAGAGACAGGCTGATAGGGTAAAATTTTTGACCCAGAATCCGTTTGTGTGTGTCAATGCCTAGATGCTCCAACCTGCCCCACCCCTCTGGGAAATTAAAGCAAGGATTTCCTGTAATACGAAGGAACACCCAGAATGACAACCTAAACAGCAGGAATCTAACAGGGGATCCTCACTCCCACATTCTGGAATCTACCTCCTGAGAAGGAGATTTGCAGTAGACATGGTTGTTCAGGGACAGCCTACATCAGTTTTGCAACCTGGAACTCTTCATCGATTATCACTGTTAAGAATCACAGCCTCCCTCCCAGACTAGCTGAGGTGGCATGCCCCAGTAATACTGAGAAAAAGATGCCCCCCCAATCCTACACAACTGAGAAAACGGTTTAAGTGGCAGGAGGGACTTCACTCCTCTGCATTTGAATCAGCAGCCTGGAGGCAGGAAAATCCCTAATCCTGTAGTTTCTCCCAGGTAGTGAAGCCTGAAGCCAAGATCAGCTTCATAACCCCAAATCAAGCTGCAAGTGTCATTGCAGGGCACTACAGCCTCCCTTCTAGGTCTGTCAAGGAAGTGTACTTCCTTGGCATCAAGGATCAGGCAGCCCCCATCTCTCTACACACACAGATTAATATCCTGAGCTACCCCACTTTTCCTGGGCAGTCATTCATGTGCAATGAGGCCTCCTGTGCTCCGTGCCTTAATGCACTCAATCACCTGGAATAAAAGCCTGAGACATCCCTCCCCCAAGGGGTAGAGGCCACAATCCTACTACATTGCTATTACAATCAATACCTGGAAAAGCTTACATACATAGGTCACTGATATCAAAGTAACTCATACAGATTAGTCACTATAGTTCATCCAGATGAGATAGAACCAGAGAAACAACTCTGAAAGTATGATTAAAAAACAGTCTTACCCTTGCAAAGGGACTCACCAATAGTTCAACAACTGAAATTAACCACAATGACATTCCTGAAATATCAGATAATAAATTCAAAATATTGATTATAAAGAAGCTCCCTTCTCTCTTGGTGGTTTCTTTGGCTTTGCAGAAACTTGTCAGTTTGATGAAGTCCCACTTGTCTATCTCATCTCTTATGCGATGGGCACTTGGGGTTTTGATCAGGAATTGGTTCCTGGTTCCAATTTCCATAAGGGTGTCTCCTGCATTTTCTAAGGTTCTTATAGTTTGAGGTTTTATTGTTTGGGTCTTTGATCCATTTAGAGTTGATTTTGTGTATGGTGATAGCTAGGGGTCTTGTTTTACTCTTCTCCATGTGGTCAGCCAGTTTTCTCAGCACCCTTTACTGAATAAGCTCTTCTCTCCCTAGTAGTTGGTGGTGGAGGCTTTGTCAAAGATAAGTTGGTTGAGAAATTGAGGTTTTGCTACAGAATCTCTATTCTGTTCCATTGGTCTATATGCCTGTTCTTGTTCCAATATCAGGCTGTTTTGATTATTGTAGTTTTATAACAAAATTTAAAGTTTGAGAGTGTGATACCTCCCACTATGCTTTTTTTTTTGCTGAGGATTGTTTCGGCTATTTGTGGTCATTTATGTTTTCATGTGAATTCCTGTATTGTTGTTTCTAGGTCTAAGAAGAATGCTGCTGGTAATTTAATGGGTATTGTGTTAAATCTGTACATTGTCTTGGGTAGTATGGACATCTCAACAATGTTGATTCTTCGAATCCATGAGCATGGAATATTTTTCTAGTTGTTTTGTGTGTCATCTTTGATTTCTTTGAGCAATGTAGTTTTTGTTGTAAAGGTCTTTCACATGGACAAGTGGGACCTCATCAAATTGACAAGCTTTTGAAAAGTCAAAGAAACCATCAAGAGAGCAAGGAGACAGCCCACCCAATGGGAAAAAATATTTGCCAACTGTATATCTGACAAAGGCTTAACATCTAGGATCTACTAGGAGCTCAAACATGCCAAAAAGAAAAAAAAAAACAAAAAAAATTCAGCACCTTTACAAAGTGGGCAAAAGATATGAATGAACACTTCTTAAAAGAAGACATATTAGCAGCCAACAGATACATGATAAAATGCTCAACCTCACCAGTCATCAAAGAAATGCAAATTAAAACTACACTGAGATACCACTTAACTCCAGTCAGGATAGCCATCATTAAAAACTCAAAGAACAACAGATGCTGGAGAGGATGCAGGGAAAAGGGAACACTTCTACACTGTTGGTGGGAGTGCAAACTAATACAAACTCTGTGAAAAACTGTTTGTTGATTCCTAAAAGATGTAAAAATTGACCTTCCATACAACCCTGCAAGTCCCCTACTGGGAATATACCTGGAAGAACTCAAATCACCCTATGAAAAAGATATCTGCACATGTATGTTTATTGCAGCATTGTTCACAACAGCAAAAAACATGGAACCAACAGAGCTGACCATCAAAAAATAACGGAATTAAAAAAATGTGGTACATATACATGATGGAATATTACACAGCCATAAAGGAGGATGAAATTATAAACTTCACAGCAACTTGGATGGACTTAAAGTCTATAATACTAAGCGATCTATCACAGAAACAAAGAACTGAGTATCACATGTTCTTACTCATAAGCAGACCTTGAACAATTATCATAACACTGTAAGAAAAGGATTGGCAGTAGTGCGAAACTGCCTTGGCGGGGGTGAGATTGGCAGCAGTGGGAATCTGCCAGGGGAGGGAGGAGCACACCTCATCAACAAGAGTAACTGCATAATGCACATGTGTATACTTAACACTGAATTTTACCCCACATCTTTAAAATAAGAAATTTAAAATATCAAAGGAAAACTCAACAAGGTGCAAGATAGAGCTTATAATTAGCACAAAGAAATTACCAAAATAACTCAGGAGTTGGAAGGAGAGACTTACAAGTTAAAACAAACAAACAAACAAAATACTCAATAGAGCAGATGAAAAAACACAGTACAAGGCTACAGAAGTAGGCTAGAAGAAGAAGAAATAACCTCAGAAATGGAAGATAGGCTCTTTGAACTAAACCAGTCAGACAGAAACAAAGAAAAAATGATTAAGAATGGGCAAAGCGTAAGAGAAATATGGGACTACGTAAAGCAATCAAACCTACACGCCACAGACATTCCAGAAGAAGTTAAAGTAAAAAGTATGGAAAATATATTCCAGGAAATAATTCCAGAAAACTTCCCTGGTCTTGAGGGAAACCTAGACATCCAGATACAAGAAGCCCAAAGACCAACTGCAAGATATATTGCAAAGAGAGCATAACCAAGGCTTATCATTGTCAGATTGTCCAACATCAATGTGAAAAAAAGTATTCTAAGAACAGCAAGAGTGAAGCTCTAAATACTTATAAAGGAAATGGGATTAGACAAACAACAGACTTCTCAGCAGAAAACCAACAAACCAGAGAATGGGTACCTATTTTCAAACTCCTTAAATTAATAAAAAAAAATGTCATCCAAGAATTTTGTATTCAGCCACGCTAAGCTTCATAAACAAAGGAAAAATAAAGTCCTTTCCTGACAAACAAACATTAAGGAAATTTGTCAAAACTCAAAAAGATCTACAAAAAAAATGCTCAGAGAAATTCTAAACTTGGAAATAAAATGAATCTTGCTATCACAAAAGAGCACATAAGTTCAAATCTCACAGTGCCTATAAAGCAAGCACACATTAGAATCCCCAAATCAGCTAGCATACAACATAATCATAGGAAAAAAACCTCATATATATCAATATTAACCCTAAATGTAAATGGGATGAATGCCACACTTAAAAGAATCAGAGTGGCAAACTTGATTTGAAAAAAGGACCCAACCGTATGCTGCTTGCAATAGATACACTTACTGGCCAAAGACAAGCAGAGACTCAAAGTAAGTGAGTGGAAAAAGAAGTATCAGGTGAATGGATAACAAAACTGAACAGAAGTAACTACCCTCATACCAGATAACTCAAACTTTAAACCAAAAATGGAAAAAAAAGACAAAGAAGTACATTATGTAATGATAAAGAATAACAGTCAACAAAATTTAACCATCTTAAACATATATACACTGAACACCTGAGCACCCAAATTCATGAAGCAAACATTACTTGACCTCTGAAAACATACCAATAGCAATACCATAATAGTTGGTGACTTTAACAGCCCATTGACATCACTATACAGATCATCAAAGCAGAAAATTGATAAAGGAACCCTGGACTTAAATAAGACTATAGATGAAATTGACCTAATAGACATCTACAGAATGTTCCATCCAACAACTTCAGAATATACATTCTTTTCAGCTCTGCACAAAACATTCCCCAAACTAGACCATATACTTGGCCATAAAGCAAGTCTCAATAAATTTAAAATCATCAAATTACATTTATCAACACCTTATGGGAAGTCCTAGCAAGAGCAATCCTGTAAGAGAAAGAAATAAAAGGCATCCAAATCAGTACGGAGGAAATAAAACTACTCCTGTTCATGGATGGCATGATTGTATACCTAGAAAACCCTGAAGACTCCTCCAAGAAACTTCTACACCTGATAAAAGACGTGAGCAAAGTCTCAGGATACAAAATAAATGTACAAAAATTGGCTGCATTCCTATACACCAACAAAGCTCAAGTTGAGAACCAAATCAAGAGCCCAATCTCATTCATACTACACACACACGCGCACACACACACACACACACACACACACACACACACACACACACACCTTAAAGCTCATATGGAACCAAAAAAGAGCTTGACTAGCCATAGCAATTCTAAGCAAAAAGAATTGCAGAGGCATCACACTGTCTGACTTCAAATTATACTATAAGGATATAGTAACTAAAACAGCATAGTACTGGTACAAGAATAGACAGGCTGACTGATTGAATAGAATAGAAAACCAAGAAATACAACCAACTGATCTTTGACAAAGCTAACAACAATAAATAATGGGGAAAGGACACCGTATTCAATAGACAGTGTTGGGAAAATTGACTAGCCATATGCAGAAGAATGAAACTGTACCCCTCTCTCACCACATACAAAAATTAACTCAAGATGATCAAAGACTTAAATGTAAGACCTGCAACTATAAATCCTAGAAGAAAACCTAGGAAATGCTCTTCTGGTCATTGGCCTAGGCAAAGAATGTATGACAAAGTCCCCAAAAGCAATTGCAACAAAAACTAAAACAGACAAATGGGACTTAATTGAACTAAAAAGCTTCTGCACAGTAAAAGAAATAATAATAGAATGAACAGAAACCTTAGTTAATGGGAAGAAATATTTGCAAATTATGCCTCAGACAAAGGGCTATGTAGAATCTACAAATAACTCAAACAATTCAACACACAAAAACAAGTGGGGAATAGACACTTCTCAAAAGAAGACACACAAATGACCAAAAATATGAAATCATACTCAACATCATTAATTACAGAGAGATGCAAATTAAAACCACAATAAGATATCACCTCACACCTGTCAAAATGGCTATTGTTAGAAAGTCAAAGAAGAACAGAAGTCAAGGTTTTGGAGAAGAGGAAATGCTCATTCTCTGTTAGTGGGATTGTAAACTTGTTTAACCTCTATGGAAAACAGTATGACGATTTCTCAGAGAACTAAACATTAAATTATCATTTGACCCAGCAATCCCATTGTTAGGAATATACCCATGGGACAAAATTCAACATATTAAAAAAATATCTGTACTCGTATGTTCATTGCAGCACTAGACACAATAACAAAATCATGAAATCAACCTAAGTGTCCACCAACAATTGACAGGATAAATAAAATGTGGTATATATACACCGTGGAACACTACACAGTCATTAAAAAGAATGAAATTATTTTCTGTGCAGCAACATGGATAGAGCTAGAGATCATCATCCTAAGTGCTGATTCAGAAACAGAAAAGCAAACACCACATATTCCCACTCACATGCGGGAACTAAATGGTCACAAAAAATGGAAATAATAGACACTGGGGACACCCATAAGAGGTGAAAGGGGAGGTGAGGGAGATAGAGTTCAGAAACTACCTTAAGATAAAATTTTGGTCTGGTTTGTGATATTTTACATTAAGAGAATTAAAATGGCATTCAAACATTGTAGTATGATTGGCAGTGATAGATATATGTCTGACCCCCCAAAAGATTCTTAATACTCAAAGGACTCTGTGGATGGGTGTTAGTGCTAATAGGATTAAATAATGAGTCTTTGTTACATTTGATTTAAGCTTACGGACATAGCCAGAGATTGTAATTAGGCTGCTTGTGAATAGCCTCTATGACTATGCTTTGACACTTCCGTTTTGGCTCATGGATAAATCTATGAAGTGCAGAAATATAAAAATGAAAATAACAAGCATGTGTAGATTGTGTGTGTGTGTGTGTGTGTGTGTGTGTGTGTGTGTGTGTGTGTGTGTTATAAACAAACTTGGATTTATAGCTGAATATAATTATTGCTGTGAGCATGTAGTAAGTGCTGTATTATAAATATATGCATGCATAGTTGCATATATGAGTAAGTTTTCAAAATATTTATAACAATCATTTTTGCAGTTATTTAAGATTTTGAAGATCTTTTTCCAAAATTGGTGCATGCACTCACAGGTACTCTTGATTTGAAAGGTAATTACAGAGCCCTGTGTTGAAGAGGTCCTTAGTTATTCAGGTGAAACTGAAAGAATATTTGCAAGCAATCTGTCCAGTACCTGCAATACTTATGACTAAGATTGTAAAGTTTTATTTCATGTCTTATTGTCACAAACCAACTAAACTTTATTAGAATACCAACTTCCATTTCCTGATTTTTTCATGTTACCCAAAAATCTTAGAGATCCTGAATGCTTCACTGGGAATCAGAAAATATTCTTCTAAGTTAATATTTTTATACAACTGATTTTTTATTTATTCATCTGCTATTCTTATGCACTTTATGAAAACAAAAGCTAAAATCATTCGTGTGAGTGTATATGTGTGTGTGTGTGTGTGTGAGATGGGGAAGAGTATTCTTAGTCTCCTTCCTCTCTTATGAAACTATTATCTATTGTAACAATATCTAATTTGAGTTTTACCTCAGAATTACCCCAGCCCTCAAATCAACACATTTAGAGATCTCTTATAACATGCATTAACAAGGCAATATAGTTTAAAATTTGATTATGTTCTGTCTGACCTTATGATTTGTTTCACTGTTATTTATTTTGTCTCCTAAATTAAGGTAATATATTCTTGACTTAAAGGACCATGTCACTAACTCTTTGATCTCCTGTATAAACATATGCATTTTACTGAATATCTTAGGTGATACATGAATGTGTCCACAAGCAATTTATTCAATTGCTTACTTCACTCTCTTAGACTTTTAATCACTATTAATAATTTACTAAATTAATTCTCTTTTTTACTTTATATAAGAAAAATGCTTCTATATGATTTTTATTAGATTAAAAATATTTTCAAACCAAACGTCAAAACTCAGAAATTATTGTGACGTCAACCCAAATCATCTTCCTTGTTAAATGCTTAGAACTTTCTATTTTTTTTCTAACAGTGAAAGATGCTAAAATCTTTGTAAATGTCAACCTAATGAGCCATTCCTTTCCCTCAGTCAAAGTGGGCTTTTATAACTTTATTCGTATGTATTAAACTCCACATGATGACATTTCCTCATAATTCTTTACTTTTCATCAATGATGTTTCCCTGACCCTTTGAAATGTAATCCATTGTTAAGGTAACTTTTAACAAAATTAACAAGGGCTGGATTAGGGTCAGTTGTATCCCTCAAAGCTTTCGAAGATTCTGTTTCCCAGAAGAGGTAATTAAATTATTTAAATATTGTCATTAATACTAAGACAGTAGGCGAATGGAAATTTACACCAAAATCCAGTAGTAATCTCAGTTGACATGTTTAGAGTACTAAATTTCAGAAAAGAAAACTATTTTACTGAAACATAAATGAAAGTGAAGGAAACATGTGTTATGTCTTTGTTTTTCTTTCTTGAAATCTAAAAAAGTTAGTTTAGGTTTTCTGATGAGTAAATGCAGGATGCATATAGTATTTGAATTTTATTATGCTTATAGTTAATGCATAGTTATTTGAAAACAATGGTATATATCTTTTCCCAGAAAATTTCAGTATTATGTCAATGTTGATTTTCAGTTGGTCAATTGATAGCAACAATAGTACATTATCTATGCAATTTTATATACTTATCATTAATTTTAAAATTTGAAAAAAGAAGTTCATAAAAATTCTTAAATATTTTTTTCTCAAGATTTTCTCCCATCAATATTTCCAAGCTCTTTATAGGGCTTTGTTTTTTTAATCCTAAGAACAAAAATATGTTGAGTTTATGAATTTAATGTTTAACATGTAAAGTTTGTAGAATCTGAAAAGGGAACATAAAATCATAAATAGTTCATAAAGATATAGTTTAGTATTTCATCAACATTACTTGCAGGTTTGACACACAAGTTTTAATGGCTAGCATATAATACATTATCAATAAATATTTATTGCCTAAATAAAGCTAGAATCTTATCATTTGAAAAATGCACCAATTTATAATTTTACCAAAGTTTATACTTTGGGGTAGGAGATCATAGCTCTTATTATTTTGCTGTGGTATCATTTTCTTCAATTTTCAAGTCCTCTAATTTCAAAGAGAATATAAGTACTTCTACAGACAAGAAACCAAAAGCAATGTTTAACAAGCAGAAAGATTTAGTGACTGACGGAATTATTATTATTTTATTATTTTTTAATGAGTAGTACACAACTTTTGAATAATTGCAAATGGTAGGGAATTTTGGTCAAAGATGAGTCTTAAACTTTTTTTTTCTTTTACTGTTTTCCATATCATTAAAAAACACATGGACATATGATAAAAAAGGAAGTTGCCTTTAACTCTCCAAACAAAATCTTGGATTTCCTTCCAGAAGTTTCTCATGCATGCATATAATCATACTGTTTGTACTGCTCTGCAAATCACATTTTTTAGTTTACCGTGTCAGCGGCCTTCTCATGTCAGTGCATAACTACCTTATTCTTTTTACTGGCTGCTTAGTATTTCCATTATAAACGTGTGTATTTATAAATGTGTGTGTGTGTGTGTTTGTGTGTGTGCACGTACATGTGTGTTTGTGTGTGTGCATGCACATGTGTATGTGTGTGTGATTATAAAACCAATCCTCTATTCATAGATATTTAGGTGGTTTTCTGGTCTTAAATCTTTGTGCACATGTGCAAAAATATTTAGAGGATAAATGGACAGAGGTAGAATTGCTGGGTTGAACAGTATGTGCATTTTAAATGTTGATGATTTTCATCAAATTGTCATTAAAGAGTTTCAAACAGTTTTCCCAGCCACCAGTAGTACATAAATGCTTGTTTCCTCACGTTCTTGCTAGTAGTGTATTAAAACTCTTAATTATTTGCAAATCTGATGAGAGAGAAATGATATATCATTACAGGCTTAATGTATTGTGTTCTTTAAAGAAAAAAATTAAACCAGCTTAAAGCTTGCGATAACGCACACTTTATTATGACTGGATTGTTGTAGATTGCCTCACCTACTATACGTTTGGCAGAAAAAGACTCCAGAAAAATTAACAGTTTAGTATCCCACCAACACTATTTAAAGTTAGGTTTGATGCATACAGCTTTAGTGCCTAACATTCTGGTTGGCATAAAGTGAGCCATCAGTAAATATTTATTGCATTAATGAAATCTAAAGCTTATTTTAAAAGGTGAAGCTTTATTTTTATAAAATTGATTAAATAAATAACATAATATCATTTTAAAATTGTTTTTATTTTAAAGATGTAGAGTACAATTCAGGGCTAAATACACAAATGTTCATTATGCAGATACCCTTGTTGATGAGGTGCACTCCTCCCTCCCTTGGCAGTTTCCCTCAACTGCCAATCCCACCCCACTTCCCGGGCAGTTTCCCACTACAGCCAATCCCTTTTTTATAGGGTTATGATAATTGCTCAAGGTCCACTTATGAGTGAGAACATATGGTACTGTGTTCTTCATTTCTGTGATAGATCACTGAGTATGATCAACTTTAAATCCATCCAAGTTGTTGCAAAGTCCATATGTTTGTCCTTCTTTATGGCTGCATAATATTCCATTGTGTATATGTACCACATTTTTTTAATCCAGTCCAGCTTTGATGGGCAGCATGGTTGGTTCCATGTTTTTGCTATTGTGAATAGAGCTTCCATAAACATGTGTGTGCAGGTATCTTTTTTTGTAGAATGATTTGAGTTCCTCCGGGTATATTCCCAATAGGGGAATTGCTGGACCACATGGAAGGTCAATTTCTAGTACTTTCAGAAATTTCCACACTGTCTTCCAAAGAGGTTGCACTAGTTTGTATTCCCACCAGCAGTGTAGAAGCGTTCCCTTTTCTCCGCATCCTCGCCAGTATATGTTGTTGTTTGTTTTATTAATGATAGTCATTCTTACTGGGGTTAGGTGGTATCTCAATGTGGTTTTTATTTGCATTTCTCTGACATTGAGTGAGGCTTAGCACTTTTTCATGTGTGTGTTGGCTGCCCGTATATCTTCTTTTTAGAAGTGTCTATTCAAGTCTTTTGCCCATTCTTTAATGGGACCGTTTGTCTTTTTCCTTTCAGCACGTTTGAGTTCCTTGTAGATCCTAGATCTTAGGCCTTTGTGACCCCGACCTATCACCATACACAAAAATTTAACTCTAAATGGATCAAAGACCTAAATGTAAAACCTCAAACTATAAGAATCTTAGAAAACGCAGGAGACTCCCTTATGGAAATTGGAACTGGCAACCAATTCCTGATCAAACCCCTAAGTGCCCATATCATAGGAAATAAGATAGACAAGTGGGACCTCATCAAACTGACGAGCTTCTGCGAAGCAAAAGAAACCGTCAAGAGAGGGGGGAGACAGCCCATACAATGGGAAAAAAATAACATAATATTTCATCATTTTAATCCAGATAGCTGATTAACTGCAAATATGGTTAATGCAGTAGTGTGTAGGAGTCAGGGATGATCTTGGAAATAATGTATTTTGTAGTGTACTTACAGGAGATTTTTCATACATCATGTGAAACAAATAGTTTCTCTAAGCTTAAGTCAATAAAAAAGTCTCTTTTGTATAACACAAAATTTTCTTTATAGGTAAAATTTATTTTTAACTAATTTACTTATTTGACTTTCTATTTTATTTAGTATGTTTTACCAAAAGTTTCTCTTCTTTTTGTTTTAAATAAGTGACACATACAGTGAAGTAACAAATACTTGTTCTGCTGTTTGTTATTGGTCTGCAACTAGCTAAGTACAGAATTTTAGAAGTAAACTTCAGAAATTTTCATAGCAATTTGATAGAGTAATTTTAGGTCTGTCCAAAGTATAATATAAAAGATGTGGGCATGCCTTTTACATATCTTTAATTTTTCTTTCCCAATTTCCTAGATATTTATTTTTATTGTGTTTTATGAAACTATTGGTCTGGAACAAATTAGGGATTTTGAAAAAGTAACTGCTATTTCTCTGCAGATAATTTGAAAAGCACTGGTTCAGATGGTCTTTATAAGGGGCTTTAACTTTATTCATTTTTTTGCAGATTTTCTGATAAAATTCTCATTTCCCGTCACTTTTCCTTGAAATGCACATTCCCAAAAATAACAATTCTAAGTAAAAATTTTCAAATTATGTTCATTTATTTATGGAACCTCACTTTTAATAAGATTTAATGTTTAATAGGTTCCTATGATGCTGCTTTTTCAAACTTTTATTCAATATCATATCTTATTAAATTCTAAACACTGTATGTAGCACAAAAATATTTTCAGGTAATTACAATTTTTAATTTAAGAAAACAATCCAACTCAAACATCAATCTGTCCAAAAATGACATAAATTCTCAAAGCAGTTGACAGTCACGTTAGCTCTGTGATATTTCAGTACAAGTAGATTTCCCCCATTTGTACAAGCTTGTTTTTTTTTCAAAGCAACTCAAAGTAGTTTTGACTTTCCTTTTTGGGTTCTTTTACATCAAATTGCCTGAATGCTTTACTTCAATCTCTTTTTTAAAAATTGCTTCTTTATAACCTATCTATTACTGTTGTTTTTGTTGTTGTTGTTTAAATATCAAGCTTTCCCATGTGTCTTTTTTTGTAGTTTGACAGGAGTAAAGTTTTATTGCCTGTATTTATGCTCCCCCCCTCTTTCTTTCCATAATCAGGCACTCTGGAGCCATTGGAAACCTTGTTCTGTGTTGGAAGCTGAGCATATGAATCATTTTTTGCCATTTTAATGGTGTTTACTTTAAAGTATGAATGACAGTCTGCCACTAAGCCTGTTCTTATAATAAAAAAAGATTTCAGTTAGATTGCAGCCCTTGACTAAAGATTTCAAATTATGATAGAGAGAGTTAAATGTTAAATGCCCAACACTGATATAAGAGGTAAGGTTTATTATGGCCATATTTAATGCAGAGATTCCAAAATAATCTGGAGGCCTTTATTTCCAGATAAAGCACCAAACATTGGCTACTTCAGGAATTCAGTTTAACATTTAAAAAATAAATCCAGAGTATAATCTTAATTTTGTTTCATGATTAAAAAATTAAAATTTAGCAGGCATTTATAAAGTGTTGATTATGTGACAGTTGGTACTAGGCACAACAGGATGTGGAAAAATTCACATACAAATAAGTTACTACTGCCAATGTCTTCTTATTCAGTCCTGAACAAAAACAACCCATAACATGCCAAAAATTGACCACATGCCTTTATTTGTAAACTAACAAATTATTATGCTAAACTCATTTCAAAACCTCTAGTCAAAGGTTGAATTTAGTTAAACATAAGAATATTAGCTTTACAAAAGCTACGGATTACACGTTATTGTTTCTGGGTTTTCTTAGTTGGCAGAGTTGATTGGGAGAGATGAGCTGTGTCATAAAGTGTAAAGCTGAATAAAGAGCTAAGAAATCTGTTATTTACACTAGGGAATTATATATGGAAAAAATTAAGAGATAAAATGTTGATTCCTATGGGATTTTGATACATTGAATAGAATTTTAAAGACAAAACTATTTGGACAAAAGAAATAAAACAGAGATGATTGATTTAAAAAATTTTTCAGAGCTATGAATAATAGGTCAAAGAATGGTGATTAAAGCAATTTGACAAATTATTGCAGATAATAATTAGATAAATACTTGTCTTAGTCACAAAAAATAAGTGTGAAAAAGTAAGTACAATCTAAAATTGACTTCTTTTTAAGTACCAACTAGATACTCTGCTTTAAGGATGACTATTTTTAAAAGGCCATTTATAATATTTTATGTTTTATTATAATTATAATAATGCATATGAAAGTGTTTAGAAAACTATAAAGTGGTATGTATATGTTAGAAATTTTATATACTAAGTCCTATAAATTTATGGGAAATATTTTATTGGAAAAGGCAATATAAATTATGAGAGAAGGCAAAGAAATTATGAGAGAAAATCAGTGGACATTTTAACTTGTAACCACCAATAATGATTTCTATAGACTACTAAGATAAAGAAAAACACAATTATGTAAACAATAAAATGGTAAGAATGTGGATTTCCTTTCTTTTTCTTTTTCTGTTTCTTTCTTTGTTTATTCCTTCATTTCTTGCTTCCTCCCTCCCTCCCTCCCACCCTCCCTTCCTTTCTTTCATTTTTTGAGTCGGAGTCTCAGTCTGTTGCCCAGACTAGAATGCAGTGGCATAATCATGGTTTACATCAGCCTCAACCTCCTGGGCTCAGGCAATCCATTTGCCTCAACCTTCCAAGTAGCTAGATCTACAGGTGCATGCCAACACACCTGGATGGTTTTTTGACTTTTTGTAGAGATGAGGTCTCCCTATGTTGTAGGCTGGTCAGTCTCGAATTACTGGACTCAAATAATCCTTCTGCCTCAGCCACCAAAATGCTGGGATTACAGGCGTGAACCACTATGCCTGGCCTAGAATGTGACTTTTCTTAAATAACCAAATGTTAGTAACATTTTACTGAGCAAAGGTCACCAAGTTTAAATCAGATTAAATATTTTCAAGTTCAGTTTTTTATTTTTTATTTTGAAGTCATAGAATTATACAAACTGTATTTCATGATATCAGAATATTTTAAATTCTTATTTCAGCATTTGTCTTCTAGGGAAAATGCTAGGTAGGCCTGAAGAAAAGGAGGCTTCAATGTTTTGAAAATTCTTTATAACAATACACAATGAAATATTATGCAGCCATAAAGAAGGACAAAATTATGAACTTCGCAGCAACTTGGATGGATTTAGAGTCTATAATACTGAGTGATCTATCACAGAAACAAAGAACTGAGTATCACATGTTCTCACTCATAAGTGGACTTGAACAATTATTGTAATACTATAAGAAAGGAATTGGCAGTAATGGAAAACTGCCAGGGGAAGGGGTGTGGGAGTGACAGTAGTGGGAAACTGTGGAGGTGGGGGGCACATGTCATCAACAAGGGTACCTGCATAATGAACATTTGCACATCCAACTCCGAATTGTACCCCACAACTTCAAAATAAAAAAAATGGATAAATGATGTTCATTCTACATCATGGATTTTGGATAATACAGAAGAGTAAGTCTGAATTTTCCTTCCTATTTTCCTTAAATTAGATTGTTTATTTTTTATTGGCAGAACTCCACCAAAAGTAATATCCTTACTTTCCTGGACATATATTTAATACTTGTGGGATCATATTAAATCAACTCAAACTGTCTTACAAAAGGAGTA
The DNA here is from genome assembly GCA_027257055.1 of Cephalopachus bancanus. Lineage (NCBI taxonomy): Eukaryota > Metazoa > Chordata > Mammalia > Primates > Tarsiidae > Cephalopachus > Cephalopachus bancanus. The sequence goes on along the minus strand of JAPVLO010000795.1, from coordinate 33,977 downwards.
GAATCACTAATTCTCTGCTCTTCAGACTTCTCCATTATATCCTGTTTTATTTTTGAAGGTTAATGAAGTGGAGTAGCAAGGATTCCCCCCTCCCTTAGGAATAAATGATGACAAGCATGAGACAAACTGACTTTTCTCTGTGTGATATAAGATAAGAAATAGGTAGATAAAAGCAACTTCCATAGGGCAAATATTATAATTGACTTCTATTATATTTAGGGCTGATCAATATGATTTTATTTGTTTTCAGTCATGCTTTGTATGAACACTTGGGAATCAGAGTTTGAAGCTTAGCTAGTTTATTGGGTATATTGTGAAACATAATCAATCTTATTATAGGCAATTATAACTCTTTCAGTTGTTGGAATCAATAGCAATAATGATAACTTACATTCACATAGTGCTTTATAGTTTGCAAAGAAGTTTTTTTTACAATGATCACATCCAGAATTACTGTAATAGTAAAGGAAGTAGGCATAATACAGTTAAATGGTGTTAAAAGGACTTTGAGCCGGGCTCCGTGGCTCAGCCTGTAATCTCGCGCCTTTGGGAGGCTGAGGTGAGTGGATTTCCTGAGCCCGAGGGTTCGAGACCCGCCTGGGCAGCAAGACCTCATCTCTACAATAAATCAAAAAATCTGCCGGGCGTGGTAGCGCGCGCCTCTAATTCGGGCTACTCGGAAGGCTGAGGCAGAAGCATCGCCGGAGCCCAGCAGGTCAAGGCTGCGGTGGCCGAGAGCGGCCACTGCACTCCAGTCTGGGCGACAGAGTGAGACTCCAACTCAAAAAAAAAAAAAAATGACTTTGAAGTCAGAGATCTAGGACTGAATCTTGGCTCTGTTGCTTTAAGTATCTTCGACTAAATTCCTTACTCTCTTTGAACTCTAGTTTCTTGTACTGTGTAAAACAGAAATGATAATTAAAAAACCCACCTAGGCCAGGCTCGTTGGCTCAGCCTTTAATCCCAGCACTTTGAGAGGCCAAGGCAAGTGAATTACCTGAACCTGCGAGTTTGAGACCAGTCCGGGCAACTTGGCAAGACCTCGTCTCTACCTCTACAATAAATAAAAAAATAGCTTGGTGTGGTGATGCACACCTGTATTTCTGTCTACTTGGAAGACTGAGGCGGAAGGATCGCCTGAGCCCAGCAGGAAGACGCTGGGGTGGCTGTGAGCATGCTACCGCATTCCAGCCTGGGTGACAGAGTAAGATTCCAACTCAAAACAAACAAACAAACAAACAAATACCTAACATGGTTGTTATGAGGAGCAGGATTCCATATATTTATAGCACGTTTGCACAGCAGTTGGTATGTATTGCTGTGTTAGAAGACCAAACCTTATTTCATCTCCATCTACCGTGAAACACTGGAGGCTCCCAGAGGTTGTTTCTTGCTCAATGTGCAGACAGAAATTGAAATTATATTGACCTTTTTTTTTTTAAGAGTTTGAGTCTTGCTCTGTCATCCAGGGTGGAGTGCAATGACAGTTCACTGTAGTCTCAAACTCCTGGCCTCTGTTGGTCCTGCCACCTCAGCTTCCCAAAGTGCTGGGATTACAGTAATGAGCCACTGCACCCAGCCTTTATATTGAGATTTTAATTCTAAATCTTTACATTGCACCACACTGCCTGTATAGAGAGTTTTTGTAGTTTGAAATGTGGTTAATGAAATGTTGGAATTATTTCATCTAATGTGATTTACTTTTTTCATGCTCCATTGTTTTGTTTAAATAAGTCACCTGTGATGCTTTTCCTTCTTTTATTTGAGTATATCAATCATGGCTGAATTTCCTGCACTTTTAAACAGCCAGTAGAGTGTGGTAGAAGTGGTGCTGTCTGACTTCTGAGGGTATGTCATAAAAGGTAATGTGGCTTTTGCTTTCTTTGCTAAAACACTTGTACTTTGAGTTTTGTTTGAGTTGTAATGTAAGAGAGCTGACTACTCTAAGATCCCATGTTTTGTGGCTTAAGCCACACGCAGAGGTAACACATAGATACTTTGGATCAAATTGACTGTTAAGCTCAAGCTTAAAGCATTTCTGCCAGGATACTAGATATATGAGTGAAGTCACCTTGGACTCTTCAGGTCAGTCCATCTGCCATTTGAATACAAATGAATAACTTCAATTGAGGCCAACAAAGAGCAGAAAAATTGTCCAACTGGGTCTTTCCATAATTTTCGACTTTCAGAGTCTGTAAGATATAATAAAAATGTTATTATTTAACCCCCTAAATTTTCAAGTAGTAAGTTATACAGCGATAGATAGCTGGAACAGTCCATTTCTATAATGCAATTTTACCTTCATAGAATGCTTCTCTTCCCGCTGCTACTTTTATCACTTTCCTTTTATCACTTGACAGGTATATAAGATGAGTTCATAGTCACATTCTTATTATCTTAAAGGGAAAACAAGCAAGAAAATATCTTACTGTGACAATGAGAAGTCCAATGAAATGTAAACATAATCACAGGGTGTGGATGATATTATAGATATTGCATACCAGAAGCGGAAAAAATGTGACAAATAAAGGAGTTTGTATGACAAAATTATTTGGAAACAATATTAGAAAAGAAAAAAATTGGAAATTACACATGAAAATACTTTGCAGCTTCAATAAATTTGCATAAATTCAATAAAGTGCTAATTGAGGCATAAGCCTGTGACCATGAAACAAGTTTTTCCATGTTTTCTCATGGTCTAGTTAGACAAATTGGAGCACTAATAAAAACAATACTGATAACTAATATTTACAAGGGATGGTTAATGCACTTTTTTTTTTATCTCCTTGCCAAACTGGCAAGGTAAGTTTATGGAAGGTATCATCCCCATTTTAAACCAAAAAAAGCTAAAACTGAACAAGCAAGGTTAGGGAACATATCCAAAATTTCAGAGTCTGATTCCAAAGCTTCTTTAGTCAAGCCTCCAATTGCCACAGCCACCGAATAGGCCAGTTAGCTTTTTTGCTTGTTGGTCTGTTTCCAATGTTTATTTTCTCTTCCAAAGTCATGTGATTGAACTCAAGAGGCAGAGAAGAAGATGAGGAGAATAGTTGAGAGAACTTAGGTGACTGAAGGTTAACCTATTCACACTACTGGAAATATGAAGTTACAAATATGTTTTTTATTCCAGACCTATAAAATACATATCTTCTAAGATTCTATTAACATAATTCCATTCTCAATGTTTCTGAAAATAAAAATTATTTAACATGATACACAAAAGAAAATTCCCTCACTTATAGGGAATTGCTGTTGTGATTTGCAATCTGAGGTCTGTAAGTTTGCTTTGTTGATATTTTCAATTTGCAGTCTATATATTTGAAGCTTGCTATTGAAAATGTTTGCATTTATAGGCTACTTCTACTGTGCTGAAGTCTAAGTTTGTCATGTATATGTTTCCAAATTCAGTGTACATTTCTTATTTTGCGAGATCAAAGCTTGTAACTGTAGTTGGTTTGCAGATGGAGGCATTGGCTGGTGGAAATGTTTGAAATAAGAGATCAATAAAATGTGGTCTGAAGCACATTTTTTTGAAGGTCCAGTGCTGAAATTCTCAGTCATGTTTGTTTTCCTATAGAAATGTGAACTACAAGAAAGAAATACTTCCAAATGAAGTGCCATATTTCTTGAAACACAAACGAATCTTTAATAGCAGCATCTTTTTTATTTTCGTAGTAGAAGCAGCTAGAACACTTAGTTTGGTTTGCCAAAATATATTTTCTGCTTTTAATTTACCCCTTGGTGCAGTGACTTTCAAACACTTTTAAAAATTATTTTCCGCCGGGCTCGGTGGCTCAGCCTGTAATCCCGCGCCTTTGGGAGGCTGAGGTGGGTGGATTGCCTGAGCCTGCGGGTTCGAGACCCGCCTGGGCAGCGAGACCTCATCTCTACAATAAATCAAAAAATCAGTCGGGCGTGGTAGCGCATGCCTGTAATTCCAGCTACTCGGAAGGCTGAGGCGGAAGGATCGCCGGAGCCCAGCAAACGAGGCTGCGGTGGCCGGAAGCGGCCACTGCACTCCAGTCTGGGCGACAGAGTGAGACTCCAACTCAAAAAAAAAAAAAATTATTTTCCCTTTAATTTTAGTTGGCATGTAATAATTACATATATTTATGAGATACATCATGATATTTCAATGCATGCATACAATGAGTAATGATCAAATTAGGATAATCAGAATATCCATAACCTCAACCATTCATTATTTATGTTGTGAACATTCAAAATATTCTCTTCTAGCTTTTTGAAAATATACAATAAAGTATAGTTAACCATATACATCCCATAGTGCTGCGGATCACCAGAACTCATTCCTCCATTTTTTATCATGACTCATATTAAGAAATGCATTTGGAGCCGAGCTTGGTGGCTCAGCCTGTAATCCCGCGCCTTTGGGAGACTGAGGTGAGTGGATTGCCTGAGCCTGCGGGTTCGAGACCCGCCTGGGCAGTGAGACCCCATCTCTACAATAAATCAAAAAAATCAGCCGGGTGTGGTAGCGTGCGCCTGTAGTTCCAGCTACTTGGAAGGCTGAGGTGGAAGGATCACCGGAGCCCAGCAGGTCGAGGCTGCGGCTCTCCAGTCTGGGTGACAGAGTGAGACTCCAACTCAAAAAAAAAAAAAAAAGAAATGCATTTGAAGAAGACTCAGTGTATCTTATATAATGGAAACAAGAATTTTGCTTTTTAAATTTTTAATTAAAAAATAAAATTAGGTTTAAAAATCACACACCAAAAAAGATGACCTTTGGCACATTATGCATACAGAAAATATTAATAACATTGTCCAAAATGTGTTTGAGACTAAAATGATTCTCAAGTTATTAGATTGTATGTAAATTTCCAACTAATGGTTTTAACGGGTGACTCCTGTCTTTTTCAGGTTCCATGGGCATTCCTTTTTTTTTTTTTTTTTTTTTTTGAGTTGGAGTCTTACTGTTGCCCAGACTGGAGTGCAGTGGCTGCTCCCGGCCACCGCAGCCTCTACCTGCTGGGCTCCGGCGTTCCTTCCGCCTCAGCCTTCTGAGTAGCCGGAATTACAGGCGCACGCTACCACGCCCGGCTGATTTTTTGATTTATTGTAGAGATGAGGTCTCCCTGCCCAGGCGGGTCTCGAACCCGCGGGCTCAGGCAATCCACTCACCTCAGCCTCCCAAAGGCGCGGGATTACAGGCTGAGCCACCGAGCCCGGCTTCCATGGGCATTTCAAAATGATAGCAGTGAGATTGTGACTGCCATGCATTATCAACATTCTAGAGTTTTATTCATTTATTTAATAATTATTTAATAATTTCCCTTTCATTGCCAGGCAGTGTCTAACCCCAAATCCCTGCCTTTTTCTAGAGTTTATTGCTTTAAATGAAAGGGTTAGCAACAATTCACTAGTGAGTGCACCACACACCACATGGAGGAAGCTCATGACTCAAAGGAGTGATTAAAACTTGAACATAGAAAACAAGGATTCTGGCAATGATAATTATCTTGCTGTTATGTTCTGCTCTTTTCTATTCTATTTTTCTCTGTTCTGCTCTACTTTATATTTCATTCTAGTCTTGTCCAGTCTAGACTGTTTTTTTAATGCTACCAAAACCACTGAAATAATTGAATGACCCTAATTTATGAATCTCCCTTCCCCTATAATCCCTGAAAGCAGGGCTTTATTAATGAGAGCACAAGATCTAGCATCTGACTTGTAACAGAAGATGGGCCAAAACAAGATGGGAGCAGTAGAGAAAAATCCAAAGGTCCTCTTTTGTAAAGAGAAAAAGGTAAACAAAAAAAAATTAATTAAAATGAAAAATAGTTGTATCCACCTGTAATACAATAATATGTGAAAGAAATCATTTATGGATTTTAGATTATTTCACATGGACTAAGTTAAAGGAAACATCAAAATACGTGTACTATACCTTTAATAAAAGAGATAATTTCTGTGGTCATTTAGCTTTTTATTTCTTCTGATTGCAAAAGCAACATACATTAATTTACAGATAATTTGCAAAGTACAAAATGTTACAAAGAAGAAACTGAAAACCACTTGTAATCCCACCACATATTAGAAAGATTTAATAATACTTTGATATATTTATTTCCTATTTTCTCGTTCTTTATGTATATATTTTTCTTTAACAAAAATTGAGATCATATCATATGTAATCTACTTTCTACTTAAAATCTTATCAAAATAATTTCTATTGCTTTAGATTTTTTTAAAAAGTGTAATGTGAATGTTATAGTACAGACATGACTGTTGTTAGACATTTAAGTTATTTGCTTACTCAAATTTATATCTCATTATAAATAATACTGCTTTGAATATTATTGCACAAATATCCTAGCTGATTTTGCTAATCTTTAACCTTATAATAGATTTTCCAGGATGTGGAATTAATGAGTTGAGTACAATTATTCTAATGCCTCTTTAAGTATGTTGCTGGATTTCTTTCCAGAGGACCTATACCAGTTTGTGGTCCCACGTGTATGAGAATACTTTTGATATTGTGCCCTTTTAAGAAAATAAAGTATCAGTATTATCTTTTTAAAATTGCCAATTTGATACTTCTAACTTCTACTTTTGTCTGTTTTACAAAATTTTACTATTATATTTGTAACTATACTTTCCATAATTATAAAATTTGAGAACACTGAAATATATTTGCTTTCTCCTCATGTAAGTTGAAATATTTAGAATTTTTACTACATCTTCTCAGCACTTCCCAATATATGCCAATATAATTTATTATTTAGACTTATTATTATTACTTATTTCATTATTTTAGTATTCATTTATATATTATTTTATTTCTTGAAATTAGTTTTGCTTGCAATAAATATATAAATATAATCTTCATAATTTTAATTGCTATAAATGACTATCACGAACCTTTTCTTGTGTTTTTACTTTCAGTTATAGAGTACCTTTATAAAATTATGTGTTGAAAAGATCTAAAAATTGACCTTCCATATGACCTTGCAATCCCTCTACTGGAAATATGCCCGGAGGAACTCAAATCACTCTATGGAAAAGATATCTGCATGTGCATGTTTATTGAAGCACTGTTCACAATAGCAAGAACATGGAACCAACCGTGCTGCCCATCAGAAGAGGACAGGATTAAAAAAATGTGGTACATATACACAATGGAATATTACGCAGCCATAAGGAAGAACAAAATCATGAACTTCGCAGCAACCTGGATGGACTTAGAGTCTATAATATTGAGCGATATTTCACAGAAACAAATAACTATCACATGTTCTCACTCATAAGCGGACCTTGAACAATTATCATAATACTATAAGAAAAGGATTGACAGTAGTGGGAAACTGCCAGGGGAAGGGATGTGGGATTGGCAGTAGTGGGAATCTGCCTGGGGAAGGGGGAGCACACCTCATCAACAAGGGTACCTTCATAACGAACATTTGTATACCTAAACCCTGAATTGTACCCCACATCTTTAAAATAAAAAAGCAAAAGTTAAAAAAATATGTATTCTGAACTCTGGTATATTAGAATAAAAAAAAAATTTTGGTTACTGATTATTCCTTTAACTCCTTGTGATATTCATTACTAAGAACTACAGTTTTCTTAAGGAATTTAGCAAGACATGTTTAAGGATGCCAGGTGAATGTGATCATTTCTGACTTTAAAAGTACCAGAATGATAGATAGTGATCAACACAGTTTTTAATCTACATATCCATCTTTGAATCACTAATGAGGCAATATAGAGTGAGAACAAGCTAGGTCTTTTCTTATTTATGTTTGCTTGGCCATATCACTTTTACAGATAGTTAGCATCTTAAGATGCTAAGAACCTTTTCCTCTTAGTCTTTTCCCTCTACTAAAAGTTAAGTCCAAGGGCTGTTTTGTTCTACACCTTGCTCTGTGTTTTCACCGGTATTTAAGTGGAAAGATAGAGTATTGTGAATCAGGTATCACCATCACAACTTGGAATGTCCATTTATTTGTTTGAACAATAGAGTCTAATAAAGTTGAAAGACTATCCTGCAGCATTAGAAGGCTTACTACATTTCAGATGTATTTTGAGTGTATGCCTTTTTTGTATATGTGTTAAGTGTGTGTGAATCTTTTATATCTACAGCATGAAACCAAATGGAGTTCTCTAAAGGACTCTATTAAAGTATCATTTCCAAATTATTTTAAAATATGATGAGAGTCAATTTCAAATATTGAATAACGTTGTTCAATTTATCATAAATGGACTATCATAATGCATAGTGGGGAATTTAGTGGTGTAAATATCATATAGAATTTTGTTTCTGTCAAATATGTTAGCTAAATATAGCCCTCCTCTCTTGTTGGAATGCAGTATGAAGATGAAATCTAAGTTGCACATCTCTCTTTAAATTAATGCTGACCTAGAAAAACTTTTTTTTGCAAAAACTGTTTGAGCTGTGTTTTGACAAATGACAATAGAATTGCTATTCAACTTTTATTATAGGGTATTTCAGAAGATAAATTGATTTACATCTTTAAATAGCTTCTGATGAATTAATGAAACTCAAGTGATTTTGAACATAACATAGATAACATAAATGAGAAAAATAAAGTACTATTTTTTCATTCACCCTAGGCACAATGTGACATTCAATGTTGGCAGTAAGCAAATGGAAATAATGGAAAAGTAAGAGCATGAGAGTGTCAACAGTTTTAGAATTCTTATAATGTGCTAGGTGAATTGCATATCTCAATTTATTTAAGATATAAGGAAGAAAAATTGTAAGGAATTTAGAAATTTGAAAGAACAGTGTATACCTTTGACTCAATTTCTGTGTTCTGTTACAGAATAATATACTTCTTCTTACTTGGGCTTTTAGTTAGTAGTTTTATATCAACTATTAAATAAGCATTTACATACAAGCTATGATTAAAACAAGTTATTTGCCACCTAAATTTTAATTCTCTTTTTTTGAAATAAGATATGTAATATTTTCTTTTTTTTTTTTTTTTTTTTTTTTTGAGTTGGAGTCTCACTCTGTCGCCCAGACTGGAGTGCAGTGGCCGCTTCCGGCCACCGCAGCCTCGACCTGCTGGGGCTCCGGCGATCCTTCCGCCTCAGCCTTCCAAGTAGCCGGAATTACAGGCACGTGCTACCACGACCGGCTAATTTTTTGGTTTATTGTAGAGATGAGGTCTCGCTGCCCAGGCGGGTCTCGAACCCGCGGGCTCAGGCAATCCACTCACCTCAGCCTCCCAAAGGCGCGGGATTACAGGCTGAGCCACCGAGCCCGGCTGTAATATTTTCAAGTAACAAAAACATATTCTAATTGTTTTGACAGACTTGATAGTTAAAACTAGGTGTCCTTCCCTCACTGAACTTATATATAGAAACTGGTACTTTATTAATTATGTAAAGAGGGTAATTTTATGGGCTAAATAAAATTGGAGATTAAGTTCAAAAGAAAGCAAAGTATTTCTGTTAGTGATATATTGACAAACTTCCAGCCAATTTGAAAACCTCACTTTTTAAGTCATCATTATAAAATTTTTAGGCATTATTGTATTTTTTATGAAATACTGGAATCTGCAGAATGTAACTTAAAACAACTTTGAGATTAGTATAAAACTTTCTGAAATGTAATCAATTACTTGTCTCTGCATCTTCCTCATGTCTCACTAAAATGGCAGTGGAAAAAACAAAACAAAACTATGGAACACAAACCCACAAGGAAATGAGAACAGAAAAGAATATGGCAACAGCAAAATTTTTGAAACTGGAAATCTTATGATTTGGCAAATCAGAGAAACCTGAAAACTAAGGCAAAAAGTGGTGAGACAGTATAGAAACAACTCAGAAGAAAGCCAATGTGTGACCACAGAATCACAGAAATGATCAGGAATTGGAACAAGAACCTTTAAATATGGAAGGAGGATTGGCTATAGATCCCCAGGTGTCCACTGTACTCCACATATCTTAAGTACTGACTTTCCCAGAGAGGTCAGGAAGATGGCAGATGAGCCAGTCAGACTATGCGATTCTCTGTGTGAGTGAGTGAGTGAATGGAAAATTTTCTGTAAGTGCTGGTGAGCGAGTGGGTGTGTGAGTGGCTGACTGAGTGAGGGCTAGGGAGCTAGCAGACAGGGCACTCATGGTGCAGTGGCTGGTGCCACAGTGGCTGGGCTTGAACCCTATCGATTCCCGGGATGCAGAAGCCAAGCACCATTTTCTTTTTCATTTTTTTCTTTTTTCTTTTTTTTTTTTCAATCAGCAAACCCTTCCTGGGAAGAAAATGCTGGGAGAGACTGTCTAAGTGGGGCTCGTGAGAGGGTGTCCAGGCCACTGGTGCAACAGCTGATGCTGCTACTTCTCTACTTCATCCCTGACTCTTCCCAGGTCACAGAAGCAGAGTGCCATTGTTTTTTTTAAAAATGGACAGAAGTTTTTCTTTGAAAAAGCATTGGGGACAAGCTATCGCCCCGGGCTCTCCCTCATCATTGAAGCAGGAGAGAGACTACTGGCTCCTGGCTTTGACTCACCACTTCAGCACCTGTCAGGGCTCTGTCAGAAGCTGGGGAGGGAATACAGAGGCAAGTTCCTATGAAAGAGACAGGAGAGGCACCCCACCATCATCTTGAAGGAGGGGAAGGAGAGTGCTCTTACTTGATCACCACAAAACAACAGACCTGATCTCTGTGACTGAAGGATCGACTACTCAGGGATTGATCATGGCCCAAGGGAATATCCTGAGAGCACAAACTTCAGAGGGACCTGACGAGTGCTGAGTACCAGGTGCCCCACCCCCTACCCTGATCCAACTGTGGGACAAAGTGTGTGGCCAGAAAAGGACAAGGAAAAGCTCCAAAGAGATCAGTGGTGAATCCAGGGTTGACTCAAACCCCCTCCTCCCCAGCAATCCTATGAATGTCAGGTCAAACCCACACTGCCAGACCATGGCTGAGAGGGACAAACCCAGGTAGAGCCTGGATGTCAGTCGCAATAGGGGAACTCCATTCCAGGATAAGCCTGACTGGAGCACCCCTGGTGAGAGTACATACCTGGGAAGAGACAATCCCATGTCCCCATGGGAGGAGATCTCCCTGACCATACGAGAGTGGGAGGGGAGGACTGCAGCCTCACCCACCTCCACTGCCCCTATTCCTTCCCAGCTTCAGACACTGAAGAGAGAGTGAAAGACGTGCTTCTACAGGAAAGACCTGATTAAAGGAACAGTTACAGAGTCTGCAAAAAGAGGGCAGGTTTTTTTTTTTAATTTTCAATTATTTTTTCATTAAAAAATTTTTTTTGACTGTTTGTTTGTTAGTTCATCTATTTAAAAAATATTTTTCCTTTGTGCATGAATGTGTATTTGAGGGTTTGATCTGCATCCCCCCCCCAATTTTTTTCTTTTTCCATTTCTTTCTTCTTTTATTTGTCATTTTCTGTTTATGTGTGTATGTGAATGATTGGGTGTTCATTTTTCGATTTTGTTGTTGTCGATTTTTGCTTTTTGTTCTTATGGGTTTTTTTATATTCATTTTTTATAGTTTAAGGTTTGTGTAAATATATGTGTAAGGGTTCGACCTGAATCTCCCCCCTTTAAAAAAAAATTCCCCTGATCTTTCTGTTTTCCTTCTCTATATACTTTGTGCTAGGCATGTGTGTGTGTTTAGTTTTCTTGTTTTTTTTTTTGTTGTTGTTGTTGCTTTTTGTTTTGCTTCATTTTGTTGTTATTCCAGTTTATTTTGTGGTTTGTATGTGTTCAATTGCTTTTACATTGGTTTCTGCTTTGCATAGTCATGGAGAGTGGCAGTGGAGAGTGGGTCTCAGGGAACACATACCACAATAAGTGAACATTTTAATTTGCAAGTCGTTTCTGATTCCTAGCACCCTATTCCCTACTTTATTCAAATTTTAAAAACTACAAGAGACAACAAAGTTTCCCATCCACCATCCTATTTCAAAATAGAACAAACCCAGAGCTTGGATCAGGGAACTATAGAGGACTGAACAAACATCAGAAGGGAAAGCCTTTCCCACTGACACTGGATAACAGCACTAAAGAGAAAAACAAGAGATCTGTCACAAATGAGGAAAAACCAAAGGAAGACCTCAGGCAATTTCAAGTGTACCAAAGACAAAACTCCTGAAAAATCATACTTTGGTGCCCAAATAATGGAAGTCACCAAGAACTGTCCCCAGGATATGACAGGAATTAGGGGATGGACTGAAAGAGTGAATAAGACTCGAGAAAGACATGATGCAACACTGAAAGAACTTGTAACAGAGATTTTGGCAATAAAAAAAATTTTATCCAAGAAATAAATAACAGATGACCAGCATGGAAAGCAGAATTAATCTAGCTGAAGAAAAAAATCTCAGAACTTGAAGACCAGAACAAGAAATTAACTGATCTGTAAAAAACATAGAAAGGGCACTCAGAAAGAAAGAACAAAGCCTACAAGAGATGTGCAATTATATCAAGAAGCTGAACCTATGCCTGATTAGTATTCTAGAAAAAGAAAGGGAAATGGAGAACAACTTGGACCAAGTATTCCAAGAGGTAACCCAAGAAAACTTTCCCCATCTCACCAGAGATATGACCAGTCAAGCACAAGAGATACAGAAAACCCTCACAAGACATCAAATGAGAAGGTCAATCACTAGACACATAGTAATTCACCCACATAAGGTAGGCACAAAAGAAAAAATCCTGAAGACAACAAGAGAGAAAGTTCAGCCTACCTACTGGGAAAACCAATCACAATAGCAATAGACTTATTGGCAGAGACACCAGAAACAAGAGGGGACAGGAGCCCTATTTTCAAAGTCTTCAAAGATAAAAATTTTAACCAAGAATTTCCTATTCAGCCAAGCTTAACTTCATCAGTGATGGAGAATTAAAATCTTTCCAAGACATCCAATCTCTAAAGATTATGCAGCTTCCAGACCAGCACTACAGGAAACACTTAAAAAGGTATTAAGTACAGAAGAAGGAAAGAAAAGAATGACCACTCATTTCCCAAGAGAACAGCAGAGCACAGAATCAACAGAGAATACAGTGCCACAAGAAACTTGAAAACACACAAGTACATTAACTCCAAAGCCAAAAGAAAACACGCAAAGAAAAAACTTTATAAGAATCTCATGATAGTGATAAACAGTCACATTTCAATAATCAGCCTGAATGTGTATGGACTAAATGCACCATTAAAAAGACACAGAATGGCAAACTGGATAAGAAAACATGACCCAATTACTTGCTACATCCAGGAGACTCATCTCACTACAAGGAATGCACACAGACTCAAAGTTAAAGGAAGGAAAACGAGTTTCCAGGCAAACGGATCACAAAAGAAAGCAGGAGTTGCGATTAATATCAGAAAAAACAACCTTTAAACTACCAAAAATTTAAAAAGATGCAAAAGGAAACTGCATAATGATAAAAGGTTCAATCCATCAACAAGAAATATCCACCCTAAACATATATGCACCCAACACAGGAGCATCAGCATTTGTAAAGCTACTGCTAAGTAAACTAAAAAAAGATATTGACTCTAACACTATTATAGCAGGGGAATTGAATACCTCACTAACAACCCTATATAGATCATTGAGGGAAAAAATCAACAAGGAGATCCAGAACCTAAACTTGACATGTGACCAAATGGACATAATAGATACCTGCAGATTATCCCACTCAACAACCACAGAATATATATTCTACTCACGACCACATGAAATATACTCCAAAATTGATCACATCCTTGGCCATAAATCAGGCAAAAACAAATTCCATAAGGTTAGTATCTTGCCATACACACTCTCAGACTACAGTGGAATAAAAATAAATATCAACATCAACAACACTTCCCCAAAGCCCACAAAGACATGAGCACTAAACAGTATGATGCTGAACAACTGTGGGTCAACACTGAAATCAAAGCAGAAATTAAAATATTCCTGGAAACAAATAAAAATGAAGAAACATCTTACCAAAACCTTGGAATGCCATGAAAATAGTTCTAAGAGGGGAATTTATATCTCTATGAGCACACATCAAGAAAATGGAAGATCACAAGTAGAGAACCTAATAAATCCCCTAAGGGAGCTGAAATGAGAAGACCACCAAAACCCCAACTTTAGCAGAAGAATCTAAATCACTGAAGTAAGAGCCCAAATATGGGACATAGATGACAAAAATATCATAGAAAAAATCAACAAAACAAAAAGCTGGTTCTTTTAAAGAATAATCAGGACTGAGGGATGCCTAGCCAGAATGACCAAGAAAAAGAGAGAAAAAGCCCAAATAAACACAATAAGAAAGACAAAACATCAAATCACAACTGACCCTGAAGATGTACAAAAGATTATCAGAGATTACTATGTACACCTGTTTGAAAACAAATTTGATAATCTAAATGAAATAGAGGACTTTCTGACATCACACAACCTCCCCAGGTTGAAACAAGAAGACACTGAGACACTAGATAGAACAATAACAACCCAGAAAATTGGTTCTTTCTTATGAAAACTAACTACAAAATAGAAAGTCCTGGACTAGATGGCTTTCCAGCAGAATTCTACAAAGCGTACAAGGAGGAGCTGGTACCAATCCGTTTAAAAGTACTCCAGGCTTTGCAGAAGCTTGTCAGTTTAATGAGGTCTCACTTGTCTATCTTATCTCTTATGGCCTGTGGGTTTTGGGTTTTGTTCAGGAATTGGATGCCAGTTCCAATTTCCATGAGGCTATGTCCTTCATTTTCTAAGGTTCTTATGGTTTGAGGTTTTACATTTAGGTCTCTGACCCATTTGGAGTTAATTTTTATGTATGGGGATAGATAGGGGTCCTGTTTCAATCTTCTGCATGTGGTCAGCCAGTTTTCCCAGCACCATTTACTGAATAGGTTCTCCTCTCCCCAGTGGTAGGTGGTGGAGGCTTTGTCGAAGAAGAGTTGATTGAGAAATTGAGATTTTGCTTCTGGAATCTCAATTCTATTCCATTGATCTATATGCCTGTTCCTATACCAATACCAAACTGTTTTGATGATTGCAGCTTTACAGTAAAGTTTGAAGTCTGGTAATGTGAACCACCTGCTTTTCTTTTTTTTTTCTGAGAATTGTTCTGGCTATTCTTGGTTGCTTAGGTTTCCATATGAAGAATAGCAATTATCAATAACAAAAAATAACAGTTGTTGGAGAGGGTGTGGCGAAAAGGGAACACTTCTACACTGTTGGTGGGAGTGTAAACTAGTGCAACCTCTGTGGAAAGCAGTGTGGCAATTTCTAAAAGCTCTAAACATCAACCTCCCATATGACCCTGCAATCCCCCTACTGGGAATATACCCTGAAGAACTCAAATCACTCTATAAAAAAGATACCTGCACATGAATATTTATCGCAGCATTGTTCACAATAGCAAGAACCTGTAACCAACCATGTTGTCCATCAAAAGAGGACTGGATTTAAAAAATGTGGCACATATACATGATGGAATACTATGTAGCCATAAAAAAGAACAAAATCATGAATTTCGCAGCAACCTGGATGGAGCTAGAGCCTATAATACTGAGTGACCTCTCACAGAAACAAAGATCTGAGTATCACATGTTCTCACTCATATAGTGAACCTTGATCATCCAACTCACTACCATAAGAAAATGACTGACAGTGGTGGGGAACTATGGGGGGGAGGGGGATGGGACTAATGGTAGTAGACATCTGTCTGGGGATGGGGACTTGTAAACAATCAATGCTGAATGAAGCATATTTGTATACCTAACCCTTAACTGTACCCCACAATATCATAATAAAAAATATTTATTAAAAAAAAAAGTACTCCAGGCAATTGAGAAAGATGGTATTTTCCTCAAATCATTTTATGAAGCTAACATCACGCTGATACCCAAACTGGGTAAAGATGCAACAAAAAAGAGAACTACAGGTCAATATCCCTTATGAACATAGACACAAAAATCCTCAACAAGATTTTAGCAAATCGGATCCAAAAGTACATCTCAAAAATCACACACCATGACCAAGTAGGCTTCATCCCTAGGATGCAAGGCCGGTTCAACATTCACAAGACCATAAATGTCATTAAATACATCAAAAGATATAAAAACAAGAAACACAGCCAGGCTCAGTGGCTCAGCCTGTAATCCCACGAGGTGAGTGGATTGCCTGAGCCCGCGGGTTCGGACCTGCCTGGGCAGCGAGACCTCATCTCTACAATAAATAAAAAAAAATCAGCTGGGCATGGTAGCGCATGCCTGTAATTCTGGCTGCTTGGAAGGCTGAGGCAGAAGGATCACCTGAGCCCAGCAGATCGAGGCTGCGGTGGCCGGGCGTGGCCACTGCACTCCAGTGTGGGTGACAGAGTGAGACTCCAACTCAAAAAATAAAAGAAATAAAAAATAAAAAAAAATAAAAACAAGAAACATGTGATATATTATTAGATGTAGAAAAAACTTTTGATAAAATCCCGCATCCTTTCATGATAAAAACCCTCAAACACCTGGGTACAGAAGGGACATACCTCAAAATAATGAGTGCAGTCTACAGTAAACCCACAGCTAACATATTTCTAAATGGGCAGAAACTGGAAACATTTCCCCTAAAAACTGGAACAATACAAGGCTGCCCACTCTCACTTCTCTTGTTCAAATTGTATTGGAAGTCCTAACTTGGGCAATTAGACAAATGAAGGAAATCCAGGGTATTCGAATAGGAAAGAGGATCATATCTTTGCTGATGATATGATCCTATACCTTGAAAATCCAGGAGAATCTGTCAAAAACCTGCTTGCATTGATAAAGGACTTTGGCAAAGTCTCAGGGCACAAAATAAATGTGCAAAAGACAGTTGCATTCCTATACACCAACAACAAGCAGGCAGAGACCCAAATTAAAAGCACAATCCCATTCACAATGGCCATGAAAGAAAGAAAGAAAGAAAGAAAGAAAGAAAGAAAGAAAGAAAGAAAGAAAGAAAGAAAGAAAGAAAGACAGACCTCGGTATCTTCCTAACTAGAGAAGTGAAAGACTTTTACAATGAGAACTGCAAAACAGTGCTCAAAGATATCCAAGAGGACACAAACAAATGGAAAAATATTCCATGCTCATGGATAGGAAGAATCAACATTGTTAAAATGTCCATCCTACTAAAGGCAAAATCAACACAATACCCATAAAGTTACCAACATCATTCTGCTCAGACCTGGAAATCACAATGCAGAAATTCATATGGAAACATAAATGACCATGAGTAGCCAAAACAATCTTTAGCAAAAGAAACAAAGCAGGAGGTATTACACTTCCAGACTTCAAACTTTACTATAAGGCTACAACAATCAAAGCAGCCTGGTATTGGTACAAGAACAGGCACATGGACCAATGGAACAGGATAGAGATTCTGGAAGCAAAGACTCAATTTCTCAACCAACTCATCTTTGATAAAGCCTACAAACAACAACAACAGGTGAGAGAAGAACCTATTCAGTAAATGGTGCTGGGAAAACAGGCTGATCACATGTAGAAGATTGAAACAGGACCCCTACCTATCACCATGCAAAAAAATTATCTCTAAATGGATCAAAGATCTGAATGCAAAACCTCAAACTATAATAATCTTAGAAAACACAGAGGACAACCCTATGGAAATTGGAACTGGCAACCACTTCCTATTCAGAACCCTAAATACCAATACCTTAAGAAGTAAGATAGACAAGTGGGACCTCATCAAATTAACGAACTTCTGCAGAGGAAAATAAACCATCAAGAGAGCAGGGAGACAGTCCACAGAATGGGAAAAAAATATTTGCCAACTGTATCTACAAAGTCCTAACATCTAGAATCTATAAGGAACTCAAATGCGCCAAAAGGATAAAAACAAATAGCCCCACTAAAAAGTTGGCAACAGACTTGAATAGACAATTCTCAAAAGAAGATATACAGGCAACCTGAATTGTACCCCACATCTTTATAATTAAAAAAACCCATAATTTAAAGAATTTTAAAAACCTGACTTTCCTAGACTGTAAAAAGACTGAATATCTTCTCTCAAGACTGGAACCAGATAGACTCAGGACTTAAGCATTCTCAGAATAGCAGAATGCAAAGATTTTGATTACAAAAGGATTAAGTAAAAATGATTTGAACACAAGTCTTCTTTCCTATTAAGACTTCAGAATTCTGGCAGACATGGTTATATCTCCCAAGCAAGTAATTAGAAGATTGTGGTGGGAGACTCAATAACATAAGAGAAGAGATAAATAGATGCTGAATCTTGGGAGTCTCCCCCCAAAACATCCTAAGTATTTTGTCACATGTAAAGTCAACAGCTTATTCATTCATCAAAGCATCATCTATGCAGAGAATTTTCAATTAATTTGCATATGAGTGTACCACCTGTACAAAACCTGCAACAAGAAAGACAGGGAACAAAACAAGCCAAAGGTAAAAGAAATTTATAGAAATCAGAGACAATGCAGGGAATAGAAAAACAATATATTAAAAAAACATTGCTCTCTCCATAAAAATAAGAAAAAATAACAGAAGACTATCAAAAAGAAAGATTCAGATGACTCAAAGAAGTTCTTGAAGTGCACAAAATGTAAGAGAAGAAATTAAAAATTTAATAGAAGGATTAGAAGGTGACATTGAGTCTTCTTTATAGTAACATTGCAAGCTACAATATAATAGCAGGTCAATGCCTCCAAAATTCTGAGTAATTTTTTTAAAAATAAATTGAATTTTATGCCAAGGCAGCCTATTAATCTAACGTTAGAGTAAAATAGAAGTGTGTTTGGATATGCAAATTCTCACAATTTTCCTGCTATGTATCCTTTTCAGGAATCTACCAGAAGTTGTGATGCTTCTCTAAAATGAGAGCACAATCAAAAAAGAGTAAAACATGGGATACAGAAAGTCAAACATAGAAAATAAGAAAAGAATTTCCTAGGATGATGGCAAAAAAATGAGACCAACAAAAAGGGTACAGTTATCCAAGAGACTTAGTGAGCCTTCAGCCCTATGTGAAGCAGGAGGATGAATGGTCCATGAAAAACTGCCTTCAAGATAAATAATTAAATTTATAGATCACTTGATGAGCTAAAAGATTTGAGAGAAGACTTATACCTTTGGTGGAGAATTTAGAGATAAATTGGATAAAAGTATGTAGAAAGACTTTGCAAATAAATAAATGCAAGAATTAACTCTGAGGATAAGTGCTCTATATAAAAGAAAATATAATACTCCGTTACTATAGACTTGCTTATAGTAATATAAACAATGAAAGTTTATGTTTACCAAGAAATGTACTGGAAAAATAGGGAAGGAGAAGGGTACATGTGAGTGTGTGTGTACATGGGAGAACATACACATATGTGTTCACATGTAATTAGGGGGCACAAAAGTTGTAAATTTTGTTTTTGTTAAAGGATTCACACTTTGTGATTTCAAAACATGTAACAATGCTACAGAAATCAAAACAATATGGCACTTGCACAGTGACAAATAGATCAAGGGAATAGAATAGACAGACCAAAACCAAATTCTCACATATCTGATCAAATGATCTTCCACAAGAGTGACAAGACCATTCAATGGATAAAAAGACAGCCTCTTCAACAAATAGTGTTGGAAATAGTCGATATCCACATGCAAAGAATGAAATTGGACTCTTATCTTACATATATACAAAAATCAACCTAAAAATAGATTAAAGACTTCCTGAAACGATAAAGTTCCTAAAATAAAACATAGGGGAAACATTTTATAACATTGGAATTGATGACAATTTCTTGAATATAGCATCAAAAGCACATGTAGTGAAAGCAAATATAGACAAATAGGACTACATCAAAGTTAAAAACCTTTTGTGCGTCAAAGGATACAATCAACAGAGTAAAAAACATAATCTAGGAAATGGGAGAAAACATTTGTAAATCATATATCTGGTAAAAAGTTAATATCCTGAATATATAAAGAGCTTCTACAACTTGATAACAAAAAAATCACATAACTGGATTAAAAACACGTGAAGAACTTGAATTGATATTTCTCCAAGGATGAAATACAAATGGTCAATAGGCATATGAAATGGTGCTCAACATAATTAGAGAGATGTAAATCAAAACACCAATGAGATATCATCTCACACCCATCAGGATGGCTACTGTAAAAAACAAACAAATAAACAACAAATAGTGATGAGGATGTGAAGAAATTGGAACCCTGTACACTATTAATTGAAATGCAAAATGATACAACTGCTATGTAAAACAGCATGGAGTTTCCTCAAAAAATTACAAATAGAAGTTTATATAATACAGCAATATAACTCCTGGGAATATATACAAATAATTGTAAGCAGGGTCTCAAAGAGATATTTATGCATTCATGTTCATAGCAGCATTATTCAGAATAGCCAAGTGATGTAAGAAACTCAATGTGCATCCATGGATGAATGCATAAACAAATTCTTATGTACTTACAATGAAATAGCTTATTCAGCCTCAAAAAAAAAAAAAAGAAATCACATCACATGCTATAATATGAATTAATTGAGATCATTATGGTAAGTGAAATAAGTCGGTCACCCAAAAGACAAATACTGTATAATTTCACTTATATGTGGTATCAAAAGGAGTAAAATTCATAGAAACAGAAATTAAAAAGGTAGTTGCCTCTCCCTCTGGGAGAAGTGGGAAAAGAGGAATTGTTAGGTAGATATAGAGTTTGAGATTTTGGTTTTGTTTTGTTTGCTTCTTTTGGTTTAACTGTATGTCATTAATTGTATGGGGTACAAAATGCATGTCTGTTCCACAGATACATTGCATACTGGTGAGGACTGAACTTCTAGTGTACCAATTACCCAAATAATGAATATTGTACCAGACAAGTAATTTTTCAACCCTCACCTGATCCTTTTGGAGTCCTCAGTGTCTATTATTTCCATCTTTATGTCCGTGTGTACCCATTGTTTAGCTCTCACTTATAAGTGAGAACATGTAGTATTTGGTTTTCTGTTTCATAGCTCAGTTATCATAACGACTCCATCCATGTTGCTGCAAAAGACATGATTTCATTCTTTTTGATGGTTGCATAGAGATGTTTCATAACAATGTGTGTATACTTAATACTACTGAGCTGTACATGTAAAATGGTTAAGATGGCAACTTTTATGATACGTAGGGTCTTTGCGTCAATAAAATTCACTAAGCTAAAAAAATAGTTCTTATGGCTTCACAAAGTGAAACATTTGGGTTTCAACATGAGCTTTTTTTTAAATCCCATTGCATAAGCTGCATATGTATAGATGCATGCTCATAGTAGCCCTCTGTTGAGTATATTCACCTTCAATTAAATAAATAAATCTGCCTTTTGTGAAACCATTGGGTCATGAGGAATTTTACAGCAGCATATTCAAGCTGTTAGGGAGTACTCAACCAAATATGCACAGCTTTGTTGCTCTTCTAACAACTAATTGATGGAGATGAACTGAAAGAGCTGGAGTTGGAGCTTGGATTGTAAAAATGACTAAGGCCTTTTCTGAGGCTCTCAGGAGAGAGTAGTGAGGGTGCAAAACAAAATTCGTGAGAATTTTGTCTGTTGATTCCATGGTCAATAAAGGCAATTTCATCAGAGAACGGGTATAGAGCCATTGTCACCTTTCTCTGCTCCAAAGTTGGGTCTGCCTCCAAAATATGTACTATTCAAACATCATATATTCACACCTGACTTTGCATTCTCTTTACTGTCTCATGAATGGAAATGTGTTTAATAAATATTTATTTATACATAAATTCTTGAAATATTACTTATTCAAAATTCTGAAGAAGTTTCATTCTAAAGAGAACACTGGATTAGAAGTCAGACAGCCGGGCTCGGTGGCTCAGCCTGTAATCCCGCGCCTTTGGGAGGCTGAGGTGAGTGAATTGCCTGAGCCCGCGGGTTCGAGACCCGCCTGGGCAGCGAGACCTCATCTCTACAATAAATCAAAAAAAATCAGCTGGGCGTGGTGGCGCATGCCTGTAATTCTGGCTACTTGGAAGGCTGAGGCGGAAGGATCGCCGGAGCCCAGCAGGCCGAGGCTGCGGTGGCCGGGAGCGGCCACTGCACTCCAGTCTGGGTGACAGAGTGAGACTCCAACTCAAAAAAAAAAAAAAAAAAAAAAAAAAGAAGTCAGACAATCTTGATTTTCATCCAGGCTGTCTGATGATTCAGACATGACAGTCATATGAATTTTGGCAATTCACAAACCCTTGAAGAAAGTCATCATATGTAAAATATTGTTAATAAACACAGTAACAACAATGACAACACTTGATGAAATTAAAGAATGCTTTTTGATGCATTTCTAAACTGTGTGGAAATATAAAATATAATATAGAGTTATTTTTGAAAATTCACTGCATGCCGTGTTCCATGCTAAGTGTTGTGGGGAATAAAAAGGAAAGCATGAATCTTTGCCACTCATTCAAAACGCAATGCACTAATCTATCTAATTTTGAAGGGCTTCCCTCTTTGCTTTTGAAAAAAGAGATTAGTGACAGGAAATTAGATAGATGGACATAGATATTAAATAGCAAGCTCTAGTGATAGGCTTGACTGACAAGTTTAAATAGATTGATTGCTGATACACTTTTGCAGTCAATACATGTTTTGAAAAAGTTGTTTTGTTTTAGCAGATAGAAAGTGATGTGAATTGCCACTAGCTTTTGTAAGATGGTAGCTCAGGACATGTGATAATTCTGGGGTCTGAGACTAAACCACAGAAACTGGAAAGGAAGTCCAAGACCAGAAGTTGAAATCCTGAGGTGTACATCATGCATCTTGAACTCTGAATATGTGTATTGTTGTACTTGACAGAATATGCTCGTGGTATTTTAAAATGTATTTTTGTCATGTTGATGTGCATCTTTAGATCATACCCTGCTTTATTCAATTTCCTCAGCAAGACAGAAAATATAAAATATGAAATAGCTTATATGAAAATACTTTATAGGTTTTATATCACCCCCAATGGACAAATGATGAACCGGGCAATGCATGGGCATTCTCCACTACCTGGAAATTCTTAAAGCACATGAGTATAAATAACACTTTGTAGCAAAATGATCTGGAGAACTATTGTAAGCTAATGATAAGGGGCATAAATGCATGAGAGAAGTGATAACTGTGCACCGCTTAAGTTTCTACTGTTCATATTCTTCAACAGTAGCAGTAGATAGATTTTAAAAGTGTTTGAGTCCATTTGCAAAATGTCTTAGCACTCAAAGATTTGTAAGCCCTCAACAAATCAAACAAAACATAAACAAAAAGAAATATTAATAACAGTAGTGGGAAACTGCCAGGGCAGGGGGGCACACCTCATCAACAAAGGTACCTGCATAATGAACATTTGTATACCTAACCCTGAATTGTACCCCACATCTTTAAAATAAAAGATTTTAAAATAAAAAGATATTTTATGTGCATTTGGGAACTTTTTAATATGGATATAATCTATTGGCTTTTTAGAACATTTTTCTAGTAATCATTTGTCCTAATTGGGCTGATGAGTAAGAAATGTGGAAATAAAGCTGGGCTCGGTGGCTCAGCCTGTAATCCTGTGCCTTGGGAGGCTGAGGTGAGTGGATTGCCTGCGCCCGAGGGTTCGAGACCCACCTTGGCTACTTAGCGAGACCTCATCTCTACAATAAATCAAAAATGAGCCGGGCGTGGTAGCGCGCGCTTGTAATTCTGGCTACTCGGAAGGCTGAGGCGGAAGGATCGCCGGAGCCCAGCAGATCGAGGCTGCGGTAGCCGGGAGCGGCCACTGCACTCCAGTCTGGGAGACAGAGTGAGACTCCAACTCAAAAAAAAAAAGAAAGAAAGAAAAGAAATGTGGAAATAAGAGCTGGCATCTGTGTAGCACCTGCATTTACCGTTACTCACCTGCACTGATTGCCAGAGTGACCGGTAGTTATCAAGCTGATTAGTAGGTTGAGTTGCAGAGGCAGAATAACAAGAAACTAACAAGGACTTGAAACCAACACTAAAAGTCCCACAGTTACAAACTAAGATAAATAATGAAATGATAAAGACTAAGTGCAAGGCTGCTAGAAAGTGGTCAGATTTCTGTAAATGCCATTTAGTATATCTAGTTTTCTCAGAATTGAATCGGGTTTTAAACTGAGATCAACTCAGGAAGAGCATCAGAAATTCCCCATATGTTGACCATATTAGGGGTGCTGAGTTTTAATTTTATCATGTCGGTTTTTCTTCAGGCAAAATAAAACAGCAACCCCTTCCCTCAACATTCTTTCCACCTGATGTAAATAAAAGCTCTGTATATCCACGAAGCACATTTGCTGTTGCAATATTTTTGTCTGCCACATAACTCCTTTTGTCCCACTGGGAAAACACAATGAAGAATGTCTCTGAGAGGTTATTCTATGACGTACTCTCTTTGCTTTCTGATAATGACCAAGAGCTCAGCATTCACTTTGATAGCAAGTTTAAAGACAAACTAGAGACTCAATATAGCAATGATATAGGTCTTTATGTCCTGAATATTTATTTTTCTGTTGTGTCCTTAAGTTGGGCAAAATCCTATTATTTGAACTGTCTATTATCTTATTTTTTATTCATATTTCATTTTTAGAACACGATATTGTATATTCATTAATATGTCTTAAATATTTAAAAAATAAGATGCAGTTATAAGTAAATCCTTTTTAAAATGCCAGGTGACATAATTATTCAGCAAGGGGATAATTTGTTAATGAGAAAAGAATTAAAAACAGTAGATTATGTAAGACTTGGCATTCTACAAACACGTACATAACCTCTCATTCCTCTTAAAAAGACCGGAAAGCTTAAACCATACATCAAATCAGTGATTTAAGTTTTTTTCTAGTGGATTTTTCTGTATTTTGATATTTAAAATTAGGTTGTATAGTAATCATGTTATAGAAATTAAAAAGACTAGAAATAAGAAATTGTTTCTTCCTTTATAAATTATCTGTTCATATCTTTCATTTTTTTTAATAAACAGAGGTTATAGTATTTTTCTTTCTTTCCTTATTTTTTATTTTATTTTTTATTTTAGAGATGTGGGACACAATTCAGGGCTAGGTACAGAAGTGGGCATCATACAGGTAAATTGTAGGTACCCTTACTGATGTTATGTGCCCTCCCATCCTTTCCCCCAGCAGTGTTCCACTACTCCAATCTCTTCTTCTTTATAGTGTTATGATAAATGTTCAGGGTCCGTTTATGAATGAGCATATGTAGTACTCAGATCTTTGTTTCTGTGATAAATCAATGAGTATTATAGACTCTAATTCCATCCAAGTTGCTGCAAAGTTCATAATTTTGCTTTTCTTTATAGCTGCATAATATTCCATCGTGTAAATGTACCACATTTTCTTTATCCAATCCACTTTCGCTGGGCATTTTTATATACTTAAATTTGTTTATTGACTGTGGTCATTGGTCTACACAGATTTTCTATGTTTTTTGGTTAAGTTTGATAATTGTTTCATCAAATGTCCTTTGTTTTTTGAGTTGGAGTCTCACTCTATCGCCCAGACTGGAGTGCAGTGTCTGCTCCCGGTCACAGTAGCCTCGACCTGCTAGGCTCTGGCGATCCTTTCACCTCAGCCTTCCAAGTAGCTGGAAATACAGGCGCGCACTACCACGCCCGGCTAATTTTTTTATTTATTGTAGAGATGAGGTCTCGCCAAGTTGCCCAGGCGGGTCTCGAACCCGCGGGCTCAGGCAATCCACTCACCTCAGCCTCCCAAAGGCGCGGGATTACAGGCTGAGCCACCAAGCCCGGCTCAAATGTCCATTTTAACAAGATATTTACAATTATTAATATTAGCTAAATAGTTTCTTAGAAGTACTTAATATAATTTGTATCTGTTGATGAACCCCTTTCCTCATTATAATTTTGGCTGTGTCTATAATCTCTAACGTTTTTCTTAATTAGTTTGCCAGAGGTTATCCATTTTACTCTTCCCCCCTCCCTTCTCTTCCTCTCTTCCTTTTCTTAATCTTTTAAAGAACAGGATTTTGGGTTTATTAATCAGTTGCACTAGTTTTGTTTGCTGATTTATTAGTTTATACTTTTATCTACATTATTATTTTCTCTTTTTTTCCCCTTTCGGATTAGATGCTGTCTTATTTTTGTTTTTCTATCTTCCTGAGTGAAGATTTAGTTCATTTATCTTCATTCATATGTGAATGTACTTTTAAACAATGTTTTGGATCTATCACACACATTCCAATGTGTAGTATTCTAATTTTCTAGATTTTTTGTAATTGCATGTTTTAATTCTTCTTTGAATCAATAGTTATTTAGGAGAGAAATACTTAATCTGTTAGTGCTGGTTTCTTGTTATTTTATAATTTTGTTGCAGTGTGACTAGAAAATATAGCTTAAATAATTTGTATTTTCTGTAACAATAAAATTTTTTGGACTTTGTATATGTTCAGTTTTTAAATTTATTGAAAAAATGTTTGAAAAGAAGTTGAATTTGCTATAAGTTTTATTTTTTATTTTTTATTTTTTTGAGTTGGAGTCTCACTCTGTCGCCCAGACTGGAGTGCAGTGGCCGCTTCCGGCCACCGCAGCCTCGACCTGCTGGTCTCCGGTGATCCTTCCGCCTCAGCCTTCCAAGTAGCCGGAATTACAGGCACGCGCTACCACACCCGGCTGATTTTTTGATTTATTGTAGAGATGAGGTCTCTCTGCCCAGGCGGGTCTCGAACCCGCGGGCTCAGGCAATCCACTCACCTCAGCCTCCCAAAGGCGCGGGATTACAGGCTGAGCCACCGAGCCCGGCTGCTATAAGTTTTAGAATTCAAACAGATATTTGCTACTGTTAATCCCATCTCCCCCCTTTTAAATGTTATTCATCGCCTCTATGTCTTTATTTGTAGTCTTTTTGTTGTGATAAAAATATCCACTTTCTTAATAGACTTTTATATGTAAAGTATTGATAACTATACACATACTTTTGTACAGATGCTTTCTAGAGCTTTTAAATCTTGCACGACTAAAATTTTATACCCACTGGACATCCACTTCCCATTTCTTCGTCTCCCAATCCCTGGCAATCATCAGCCTACTTTTCACTTCCATGAGTTTTACTCTATTAGATATCTCATTATGAGTGGAATTACATGTTATTTGTCCTGCTGAGAATGGCTCATTTTATTTGTTTGTTTGTTTGTTTGTTTTTGAGTTGGAGTCTCACTCTGTCGCCCAGACCTCGACCTGCTGGGCTCCGGCGATCCTTCCGCCTCAGTCTTCCAAGTAGCTGGAACGACAGGCATGCGCTACCATGCCTGGCTAATTTTTTAAAAAAATTTATTGTAGAGATGAGGTCTCACCAAGTTGCCAGGGCCGGTCTCGAACCCGCGGGCTCAGGCAGTCCACTCACCTCAGCCTCCCAAAGCACGGGATTACAGGCTGAGCTACCGAGCCCGGCTAAGAAGAATAGCTCATTTTATTTAGCATAATGTCTTCAAGGTTTATCCGTGTTTTAACACTTGATAAGATTTCTTTCTTTTTATGGATGAATAACAGTAATAATAATAATATATATATATAGAATATGTATATCCCTCAAATTATGTATTCGTGTATCAAATTATTTTTATCCATTCACCACCAGTAAATGGACTTTTAGATTATTCCCACTTCTTGGCTATGGTGAGTAATGCAGTGATGTACATAGAAGTGCAAATATCTCTCTGAGATCTTGATTGTAATTCTTTTGAATATATACGCAAAATTAAATTGCTGTATCATTTCTTCATTCAATTATTAATTTGGGGGGAACTGGCAATACTGTTTTCCATAGTGGCCACCCCATTTTACATTCCCATCAACAGTATGCAAGGGTTGCAATTTCTCTACATCTTCAACACTTTCCATTTGTAATTTAAATGATATGATAATGAGCATATAAATAAACATGCTGTAACTATTGATAAACACAATTTTATTGATAAATATATTCTATAGGGAATGCATCTTTTAATAATATGTAAGTGGTTCTTTGAACTTCTAGTAAGTTGCCAACAATCACAAAATACTTATAATCAAAAATCATTTTAATGGATTAATTCAAATATTAATCAAAAATTTCATTAAATCTTTCTTCAAGGGAGAGGCCAGTAGCATGGAGTTTGTTCCCAATTGTATGGTGCTATTGGGAGTTGGGGTTTATGGTGAGAGTGTCACTAAATTTCCTTCTGGCTTTGTTGAATTAGTGTCTTCATAAAAGAAATAGAGTTTGAGGCTTCCTATTTACCATAGTGCTGACTTATTTGCAGCCATTTTAATTAGTTTTAAAAACACAAAACCATGTGTTAATGTGTGACATTAAATTTAGTTTTTATTAATTTTAAAATGTTTTTATATTTTTCAGTTTTTGCTTTACATTTTAATGCTATTTTTTTTGGAACAATAAGATTCATTGTGGAATTGACCTTTTATCAATATAAAATAACTTTTTCTGATTAAATTTTCTATTTAGTTTTATCTTATATTTTACTTTGCAAACTATTAATGTTGTAAATATTTTTGTTTTGTCATTGCTTAATGTATATTTGTCTACCTATTCATTTTTAATCTTTCTGTATTATTTCATTTTCAGTATTTATCTTATAAAGAGCATAGAGTGACACTGTATTTTTATCTCAGAGCATTTATCTTTCAATAGAAGTTATCCTCTTTATATTTATTTTTACAACTAGTAGGTTTGATCTTTCTTTGTATTTTGCAATCAGAATGAATCATTTTATAGCATCCTTTTTTTTTTACAATTTTTATTCTTTGAATTTTTAATTCTATTCTTAGCTGTCTAGTGTTTGTTTTTGAGATATTTCTCATACATTCTTTAAAATATGGCATAACAGAAATTATTTGGGTTGTTTTTTTCATATTTGACTTGGTATAGTGTTGCTAATGATTTTTCTTCTCAAAAGTTCATAGACAAGATTCTTACAGTGTAATACATGAGATTTAGGGAACCACGGACTAGCTTCAAAAGAGTCTGTCAATCCCTTGAAGTTATATGCAAATATTTTGTTTCTTTATGAATATATTTTATAAAGAATTATTTTATTAAATCCTGCAAAGTGACCATAGTCCCCAAAATGTTAAGAATTATCACTCAAGGTATTGTGGCAATGTATTTTTGCTTCTTATATGGAGAAGAATGCTGTTCACATCACTGATTTGATATTTTGCTGTGTCTGCTCTTCTTATTGCATCCATTTGTTGCCTACAATATGAATTTTTAAATTTCTATTATAAATTGTATTCCGTTGCATTTTTTAATTTTAATCAGATTTCTTTACTTTTCTACTTTAATTTTGGTCCGTTCTCAAAGCCCTCTGAAAAATCTCTGTCCTATTTTCTACCAGTGAGGATAAGTACATATATTCTAAAACTTTCATATGCGTCTTATCTCAAAAATATTTTAAGATGTATATTTTCTTTTAAGTTGTCATGGTAATGTTTCCTTTCCCTCATGCTTCAGGATCTTTTCAGAAGCTCCATGCAAGTTTAAAAAATTCTTGCATTGGTTCAGTAGATATGTATCTGGGCATGATGTTTATTAGAAAACAGGAGAAATGTAGTTTCTTTAACTTCCCCATTTTGGTGTTGACAGTTTTATTCTTTCAAAGCTAGACCTGAAGTTCAATTTACATAGACCCTTGTTCAATTTGTAATGCAGTTATTTATTTATTTATTTAGATGCTATTAAAATGAATTTGGATATTATCTAGACCTTGGGTGCTTTTTTTTAGCTAAAATTGAAATCAGATGCAATTTTATATTGTCCTTTGAACAGTGCTGTTGCAAATTTTCATTTTGTAAATTTTCATCCACAATCCCCCAGTGCTTTTCCAATCTTCATTCTTGTTTACCATATTCTCCTTGGACTTTTGCATACTAGTATGCACTTGCTTTAATTCATCTCTCTTCTACCTCCTGCCAATTGAAATTTTGGTATGTGTGGTTTCTGAACGAAATTAGAAGCTAAATGGGGTATGGCACAGTTGAACTCGAGCTCTGATTGGCTTAAAATATGCTTGCCATAAATGTGAAATATAGACACCTGCTTTTCTAGCTATTGTTGTACTTCTACCCCAGAGTTAGATAAAATAGGACTTAACTTCTCTCTGTGTGTGTGTGTGTGTGTGTGTGTGTGTGTGTGTGTGTGTGTGTGTGTAATCTGTTATAATTTGTTTCAGTAATTGAGAGTGAGGTAATTTTTACTCAAATATTATTAATGATATAGTTAATTTAAAAGTATGTCCAGATTATGACCAGTGTTCTTGTATTTCTCCTTATAATTTTTTTCCTATTTGTGTTAGAGATAGATGATGTAACTAGGCATAATTATCTTGTTGCCATGCTCACATCAAACTCTTTTCCTGAAATATCTCTGATTATAATTCCATTTATGCTATTTTTAATTTTTCTTTGTTGTTTTGTTTTGAATGTATATGTGCAAAGCCTCAAGTCTTTATGTTGAAACTCATTTTAGTTGTTAATGCTGTACTGCAGTTTGCAAAATATTAATTTTTCACCAAGTTTTAAGTTTTACCCCTAATTTCTGGAGATGTTTTAGAGTATTTATACGTTTCCAAGTGAAATAACATCTTATACTTAGTTCTCCATATTGCTGGAATTCCCACAACCTTATTTTTTGAAGATTTGCAAAATGACTTGATTTACTGATAAATAATTAGCTGATGTATTGGTCCATGAGAACCACCCCATCCCACTTCAAAAAATAAAAACAGAGCCTACAAACCAACTGTAAAATAGTAACAGCAAAATATCAAATTGAGTGATATCAAAAATGCAAGAATAACAGCTTAGAGAATATCTTCCTCTTGTCAAATAATAGACTTTATCTGGTCATCACGGGTAATCTGTAAGGTAGGAATTGTGTGCTTTACTGCCAAAAGGAAGTTGTAACAATGTTAAGTACCCTGCCCCAGTTTGTGCAGCAAGTGGCAGAGCCAGGATTCAAACTCAGGTTGTGTGGCTCTTGAATCTACACTCTTACCTGCTCCAGCATACATTACATTTTATTTTATTTCTGACCTCTGATACCAACAATCTGAAACTTATAGAATAGTTACCTATATACAATATTATTTCAAATATTTTCCCTTGGATAATTCATACAAATAGATTTGAGAAGTGACGGTATGTGTATTTGCTGCAGTGTGGTGGCCTAGGGCAGAACAGAGCTGACATTGACTGTGGTTTAATAAGTAATTAATATGTGATTCACTGTTGGAGGCCAATGGTATTCATATGAAATAGGCCTGTTAAAATGCTATCAGACACTTTGCTAGGCACTGTAGATAAACTGATGAACCAAAAATGTTTATTTACTAATATTACGAAACTTTTAGTCTTATGAAGAAGTAGACATTGAATAAATTATTTTACATGCTTCATTATTTTTCATATTTTACATATTTCATAAAGTGAATTCAATGACACAAATTGTTACAAGAGAATTACTGGTTCTAAAAAAAACACATGCAAAGGAAGTCTACTTATCTGAGGGCTCAGGAATATTTTCTTGATGAAATGAAGTCAATACTGAAAAATTAATAGGAGTTAATCAGGGGAAGGATGTGAAAATTCCAAGTAAAAAAAGCAGAATATTCAAAATTCATACGTCTGAAAAAGCATGATATATTCAAAAGACCATAAGAATATTACTAAGAATGGAGTAGAGAAAGCAAAATGGAGAGATGCCTAAAATAAAATTCTTAAGATAGAAATCTGAATGTTCTGGGTCTTGCATGCCATGTTATGGAGCCTGACTTTATACAGAGAGCAATGAGAAAGATAATAATACTGTAAGGAAAGAAATGAATTAGTAACATTTGTCTTTTAGAAAAGTGGTCTTATGAGATATTGCTATTGTCACAAGTGAGAAGAAAGCCAGGGAGATGCCACTGAAACTATGTGGGTTCTAGAAAGTAAAAGAAAGATTATATGACCATGTTTCACCATGGAAAACCAAGAAAAATACTGTATTCTAGTAGAACTGTGCTTCACGTGGATTTCAGATAACATGCATGTGTCATGTGTAAATATTAAGCTAATGAGATCTTCCCCAGGAATGTAAGTGGATACATATTATGCTATTGTCCTTAGTGAAAACAGAACTCTATAGCATTGCCGAGTAAATGTTGGGAAGAAGGCCTGCTATGACTGTATATAATCACTTACACATCATTTATTTGGATGCAGTGGAGTTAAAGGCCCAATTTAAAACTTTGACTACTAGAAGTTGACTTGACCCAGAACACATGTTGATATTATTAGCCTTCCATAATTTTATTATTGTACTCACCAAACCAGAAGTTCAGTGCCCTAAAATCAGTTTTCTGCATCAGCAATCCTGCTGCATCTTGAGCGGTGAAACCTCAGCGCTTGAAATGCTGCCTTCTATAGGTTCTCCTGGGACTTCATTACTAGAATGATGCAATCATTCAGTCAAACCCTTAGGACCTGAGAGTTATGGGGAAATAATATCCCACTAACTCACTGAGTCCTTTAGCTGCCATTCATAGACTAGCACCACGTAATATTCTAGGTAGAGTAACTGCCTTACTACCACAGAAAACTGACCACATTAGCAGACAGCCAATTTGAGACCAAAGGAAGTGACTGTGCTTAATGAGTAGGCAGCTGAACCTTTTAGTTTTCCTTTTGAAATTCCTCAATAATCATAATAGTAATAATTGTAATGAAACTAACAACTATGCATATAATTTCCTTCTGAGAAAAACTATAGATTTCTGCAAAATTACTCCTAGACTTTTAACCATGTGTGAGACAGAAATGTCTGACTCTAATAATTTGTTATTGACATAATGACAACTTTCAGCTAAGCAGTTAAGACTATATATTTTCCCAATGGCTTTCCTACATACTGTAAATTTAAACGTACATTAAAACAGTCAATCTTAGCTTTTCAGCATCAGCAAAGAAGAATTGGCTGTGTATATATTAAAAACCTGGTATCTTTCAGAGTTAAGACTATGTTGAGTATGAGTTTTATTAAAATATATTTTGCTGATAAACTGATTGGGTACAGGCAGATATTGCATACTGAACGTTAAATACAGAAGGTCTGAAATTGCCTGAGCAGTGATGGCATCTTTTTAAATTTACTCTTCCTATTTTTAGTACCTAGCATAGAGTCAGAAAAATAGAAAACATTCAACAAATTTTTGATGGAAGAGTGAATGAATAATTGAATAAATAAATGAAAGTTTGGATAAAAGAATGACTAAATTACCTGAAATAATTTCCTGCATTCTCTAATGTCATTTTTAATGCAAAATGAGGAAAGATGCTGTTGGAAGTTTGGCTTAGTATAATAGATAAGATTTTTTTTTCTGACTGGTATCTTCTAACCTAAGAGGTATTGGCTGCAGCATAACTTGATACGGAGGCTTGTGATTTGTTTATAGTGGATAGAGTACAGAGAACCAGGAACTTTGTAATACTGCTATGCTTTTTCACATTATGTGACCACAGCAATATGTGAATTAATTCTAATTTTAGGTACATCAGCTAGAGCATGTTTTTGGGAATTGGAAAACAGCACGAGTCTCTCCCTTCCAATAAATCTATTTAACTATGTGGGATGATCTCAGTATCACTTCTATAAACTAGTTTTTCATCATAAGTAAGGTTTTCCAAATTCATTTTCAGGAAGGAATTCCCCTTTGAATTAGAAGAAAATTTTAAGCAGCCACCACTAAAACCTTTAAAGATATTTGATCTGGTGCAACTATCAGTCATCAGCAAAGATAGTGGAAAAAGCTTAAAATGTTTGCAGATTTTTCTGGAACAAATTCTGAAAATGTGACTTCTCAGGCGAAACTTAACATCTGGATGGCTATGCCTATTACCACATTTTATATATGTGGTAGGCATTAGTAAATATCTGTTGTTGAAAA